>CM043713.1:0-153488 GCA_023969325.1 Oryzias curvinotus | reverse complement strand
CTGTTCATGTGGGTTTTCCCCAACACCGTCCCACACTCCACAAACAGGATTCATCGGTTCAGGTGTGGTTGTATGTGTGTGTGTGTGTGTGTGGTTGTGTGTGTGTAGTTGTGTGTGTGTGTGTGTAGTTGTGTGTGTGTGTGTAGTTGTGTGTGTGTGTGTGGTTGTGTGTGTGGTTGTGTGTGTGTAGTTGTGTGTGGTTGTATGTGTGTGTGTGTGTGTGTGTGTAGTTGTGTGTGTGTGTGTGGTTGTGTGTGTGTGGTTGTGTGTGTGTAGTTGTGTGTGTGTGAGTGTGTGTAGTTGTGTGTAGTTGTGTGTGTGGTTGTGTGTGTAGTTGTGTGTGTGTGTGTAGTTGTGTGTGTGTGTAGTTGTGTGTGTGTGTGGTTGTGTGTGTAGTTGTGTGTAGTTGTGTGTGTGTGTGGTTGTGTGTGTTGTTGTTTGTGTGTGTGTGTGTGTGTAGTTGTGTGTGTGTGGTGTGGTGTGTGTGTTGTGTGTGTGGTTGTGTGGTGTGTGTGTGTGTGTGTGTGTGTTGTTTGTGTTGTGTGTGTGTGTGTGTGTGTGTGTGTTGTGTGTGTGTCGTTGTGTGTGTGTGTGTGTGGTTGTGTTGTAGTTGTGTGTGTGTGTGTTTGTGTGTGTGTGGTTGTGTGTGTGGTTGTGTGTAGTTGTGTGTGTGTGTGGTTGTGTGTGTGTAGTTGTGTGTGTGTGTGTGTGTGTGTGTGGTTGTGTGTGTGTGTGTAGTTGTGTGTGTGTACAGACTCTAACTCTCATGTCCTTCCAGGACCAGGCCGACGGGTCGGGGAAGCGCAGGATGGATAACGGCGAGGTGGGTCGATGGAAACTCACCGATGACCCTCCCCCCAAAAAGAAAACCCCCCTCTCACCAGAAGAGGGGGGGAGGGCTGAAGGGGGCCACAAGAGGAAGAAGGAGCAGCAGCCGGACAGCGGTCCTAAGAAGAAGGTCGCCTGAACCTGTTCCTACCCCCTCCCTCCCCCCACACACACGTTTTACCCATTTCTTAATGCAGACCCCCCCTCCATATGATGCAGTGACCCGTGTTTAACAGTGAGGTTCTCACAGTTCTGTCTGTTCTCTGCAGATAAAAGGTGGACACGAAAAACGTCTGAAAAGGTACCCCCCACCCCCCCCCAACAAAAAAAAAAATTCTTAGCCTCCAGTTGGGTTTAGCTGGGTTCTGAACGGGTTCTGGTTTTTCAGCTGTAAAAATTTCTCTTTGATCATTTTTTACTACATCTACCAATAGTTCACCAGATGACTTTGAGAAGGTCACAGTATTTTTCTGAGTTCAGAGCTGCCGGTCCAGCTGCCGGTCCAGCTGCCGGTCCAGCTGCCGGTCCAGCTGCCGGTCCTGCTGCCGGTCCAGCTGCCGGTCCAGCTGCCGGTCCAGCTGCCGGTCCTGCTGCCGGTCCTGCTGCCGGTCCTGCTGCCGGTCCTGCTGCGGTCCAGCTGCCGGTCCTGCTGCCGGTTCTGATGCCGGTCATGCTGCGGTCCTGCTGCCGGTCCTTGCTGCCGGTCCTCTGCCGGTCCTGCGCGGTCATGCTGCCGGTCAGCTGCCGGTCCTCCAGCTGCCGGTCCAGCTTGCCGGCAGATGCCGGTCCTGCTGGCCGGTCCTGACTGCAGGTCGCTGCGGTTCCAGCTGCCGTCTGCTTGCCGGTCCTGATGGTTCTGAAGAACAAGTCCTCCTCTATGAAAGTCTTGTTGTTTCTCTGCAGAAGCCCAAACACACGAGCCCGGGGAGTCCAACGGCCTCCTGTTGTCTCCTGCGGGATCTTCTGGAGGAGTCCCATCGTCTTCTAGCTCCTCCTCTCAGACAGGGGGGGCGGGGACATCCAGTGCTGACCAGCGCTCCTATCACCGCGAAAAGCTGGAGCGCTTCAAGAGGATGTGTCTGCTGGAGCGCCGTCCCGAATCCTCCTCCTCCTCGTCCTCCAGCTCCGAGTCCGACTCGGAGTCCGACTCAGACATTTCCCTGAGGGGGGAGCAGGGGGGCGGTTCTTCGCCGTCATCCGGCTCTCCGATCCCGCCCTCCACCGTATTTAGTGGCGGTAATGCAGGGCGAGCAGAGAGAGACCGGGGCCGTGCCGAGCGGGACCGGCGCCTGGCAGAACTGGGCTTCAGCGCCAGTGAGGAGTCTGAGGGTGAGGCGGGAAGAGGGGAGGATGACGAAAGGGAGGAGGAGCCAGCAGATGGGGGCGGGGACAAAGCCCGGAGGAGAGGGGGCGGTGAGGTGCCTTCACGTGGGCGGAAATCAGGGATGGTGGAGGAAGAGGAGGAAGACCCGCCCACCTCTGAAAGGGTGAGAAAAAACTCCTCCTCCCTCCCCCCTCCTTCACCACTCTCTCCAATCAGCAGCCTCTATCCTCCAAGCATGACGGCCTCATGGCGAAGCCGCGGAGCAACGGACAGGAAGCCCGAACGCCCGGACTCGAGGGGGAGGGGGAAGGAGGGTGGAGAAAAAGAAAACGCCAGCGGAGCTCTGACCAATCACAGACATGCAGGAGGAGGCGGAGCTAAGGGGAGCCGCAGCATCAAAATCCGGAGCAACAACAGAAACTCGGTTTCTAAGAACAGCGTCTCCATCCCCTCCTCCAATGGGGCGGGGCCTTTGGGCAGCGGCCTCATCATGTCGGCGATGGCGGCGTCGCCCTGCTCGCAGCCGTCACGCCTGGCGCCACGCTCACAGATGATGAAGCGCAGTCCGCCCGCCGTGCCCTCGCCACCGCGGCCAATCCAGATGGAAAGGCACCTGGTGCGCCCACCCCCGGCCTGCCCCGAGCCTAGCTGCCTCCCGCTGGACTGTGGCTCCGCCCACGTCATCACGCGGGACGTGTGGCTGCGAGTCTTCACCTACCTGAGCCAAACGGAGCTGTGCGTGTGCATGAGAGTGTGCCGCACCTGGAGCCGCTGGTAAGTGCGCCCGGATACACACACGCACATCCTTACACGTGCACGCACACACGCACGTCCACACGGGTCCTCATACTATATGTGTGTGCACACATGCACGCTCTTTACAGACACGTGCACGCCTTCACATGCTTGGTGACCATGTGACCAGGATGGTCCAGTAGTTCTGGCAGAACCGGCCTGTTTCCAGTGTCTGACATTTGTGTAGCTGAGACGCAGGACATGGAGGCATACGTTGTGTGACGTTGTTGTGTGAAGTTGTGTAACGTGTATCAGCGGTTGTCTTGTGGACGGTTGTGGTTTACACCACACCTGCCAACAGCTGGAGCTTCCAATCCTCTGGATCAGAGCAGGGGGCGGAGCTTTCTGCTGTGTTGGCGTGGCGACGTCGCTGGGCTTTACACTGCCTCCCCCTCCCCCCAGGTGCTGCGACAAAAGGCTGTGGACCCAGATGGACCTGAGCCGCCAGCGCTCCATCACCCCCCCCATGCTGAGTGGGATCATCCGCCGGCAGCCCGTGTCCCTGAACCTGGGTCATACCAACATCTCCAAGAAGCAGCTGATGTGGCTCATCAACCGGTTACAAGGTGAGGTCCTTTACCGGGTCAGAACCGGCTCCGTCAGAGTCTCTGGACTTTCCTCACCTGGGGGGTTTCGGGGACGACCATCTGAGGGGTTCTTCAGAATAAGCAGACAGACCTGGGTTTGGGTATTTTGATGGCTTGACGGTTAAAGACGCCTCTGCGGCGCCCCCCACAGGTCTCCAGGAGCTGAACGTGTCGGGCTGCGCGTGGCCCGCCGTGTCCGCCCTGTGTCAGGCGCTGTGTCCCTGTCTGAAGCTCCTGGACCTCAGCAGGGTGGAGGACCTGAAGGACTCTCACCTACGGGAGCTGCTGCTCCCCCCTGCTGACACCAGGACAGGTGAGACTCCGCCCACCCGCCGGTCGGTGGGGCCGCTGCTGACGTTGTGCTCTGTGATCGGCTCAGCTCATGGTGAGGGAAGGGCGGGGCGGTTCCAGAACCTGTCGGAGCTGCGGCTCTCCGGATTGGACCTGAGCGACTCCTCGTCCCGCCTCCTGGTGCGCTACACCCCCCAGCTGAGGCGGCTGGACCTGAGCCACTGCGCCAACATCACTGACCAGACGGTGCTGGCCCTCACCTCCCCCCTGTCCCCCCTCAGGGACAGCCTGACCCACATCAGCCTGGGAGGTAAGCACTCACCTGTGCCCCCGCCCCACGCCCCCCTCCCTGGCTGACTGCCATGTCCGTGTGCTGCAGGTTGTTCCAAGTTGACGGAGCAGAGCGTTCTGCTGCTGCGGCGCTGCCCCTCCCTGCGAACGGCGGACCTGCGCTGCTGCCAGCTGCTCCCCGCCGACGCCGCACAGCTCCTCTCCTTCCCCCCCCACATCAGCTCTCCTGTGGACGGGACCCTCCTCAAAAACACCTAAAACCCTGTTTACCTGACACTTGGGCCAAAGCCACGCCCTTTTCACACTACAGCTGCATGAGCAGGTGTACATACCTGTCCTCCAAACACGAGGGCGTGTGTAAATACTGCAGTTTCATGGCTCCGCCCCTTCTTCCTGCTGCTGGCCAATCATCATTTAGCTGTTGTGGTCTGAAGCTGCACCGACGATGCGTCACAGATGTGTTTAAATAAAGTTTATTTAAACGAAGCTTCACAGGAAACTCCTCCCACTCACGGCTATCTGGGCTTGTGGGGGAGGGGCTGCAGCGGGGGGGGACAGCCGATCTGGTTCTGCAGGACCGATGGACGATCGCCCTGATCTAACGTTCAGATCGTTCGCATTTTCTCAGGATTGTTTTTGTTTATTTATTTATTGTCCCCCCCCCCCAGCTAACAGACAAGGCCCCGCCCACTCCTGCCTCAACCCGCCTGGGTTGGGTGACTGTCGGTGCTGCACATCCTTGTGGGGGGGATGGCCGGCAGGGGGCGGAGCCAACATGGTGGCTGTGACGTCATCAGCGGTGTGGTCATCAGGCCGTGGAGCCCCCCCCCACCTTGAGCCTCTCATGCTTTGACCTTTTGACCTGCTGCTGGATCTTTGTTTTTGTTTACATTCTCCTGACCCCCAAACCTTGGGTAGGGGGGGATCAGGTGTGGGGGGGATCAGGTCACGCTGTTTAGGGTTTGGGGGGGGGCATTCATGCCCTTCTTGTACTGCAGAAATGCCTGCAAATCCTGGCTGTCATGAATGCAGCACAGCAGCCACTGTTTGTTTGTTTGTTTGTTGTTGTTTTTGTTGTCCTGGGAGGTCTGCAGAGCAGCAGCCAGACATTTCTAATCCTGCAGTGATTCAAAGATGCACTGGACCCGCCCCCTCCTCCTCCCTTTCTTCTTCCTCCTCCTCCTCTTCCTCCTCCATGTTTGCCAAATCGGGAGCATCTTGGTTCTTTGTTTTTTTCGCGGCTCTTCCAGGCTGTTGATGGAAATGTTGGAACAAAAGTTGGAAAAGACAAACGACCAACTTTTAGGCAGCTAAGTATGAGTGACTACTGTATCATGAACAATAAAGAGGCTGTTTTTTACACGTCTGCTGCAGTGCTGCATTCAAGTCCTCCTTCTACAACTGGAATTCTGAGAGGATTTCAGGATTATGTTCCATTTCTGGAGCAAATAGAAAAGATGAGAATAGCTGCCCCTCTGCACACAAACACACCTGTGAGGACATCAGCCAGGTGTGTTAGAAAGTACCAGGATGTTTAGTACAAGTTCAGGGAGAACTCCATCAGGAACAAGAACGGAAACTCAGAACGAGACTTTCGAGCGTCCCAGAAGAACTTGGATGTAAACATTGATCAGAAGTGGGCGGAGCAAGCTGACCTTGTGTGTGACCTTCCTGTTCACCACAGGTTTGATCTTCATCAGAAGTTATCCTTCAGAAATCAGCTGAGGTTCTCATTAGGCAACGATGAAGACGCCGTCAGTCAGAAACCGTGACCTCGGCGGGCGTTTGGGCGCCGTGGAGGAGTCCGGGACTCACAGCTGGGAAAATCCCCGGGTTTTCCGGTGGAGTCAATGAGGAAAATCTGTGTTGAGGGCTCTCTCTCTTCAAAACCGGAAACATCGTTTCATCTCCTCTGGATTATTATGGTCTGTTGAAGCTGACTAGAGCTGCTCCGTCTCCAGGCAGTCCAGAACTCTGCTGCAGGTCTTTGAACCAGCAGCAGATCCAACATCCCTGCAGGTTCTCCACTGGGATCCAGTTGGAATGCGTCCTCGAATGTTCTATGCGTTCAGGTTCTACATCAAATCTCTGAGCTTGTTAGGTTCCACAAACCCTCTGGTGCTCTTAGACCTCCGGGTTTAGCTGTTGTCACTCAAACGTTCCTGAATGTTCTGCCGCTGTCCCATGTTCCGCTGAGGACCAATCAAAGCTGCAGAGCTCTGGATTCCAGCTTTTCCTCTCTGAGGGAATCTGTCACGTTTTGTTTGGATGGTTCTGAACAGCACCGTGTAGAACTTTGGGGTTCTTTCTAAATAAACTGAAAGTCCAAATTGGTTCTGAGACAAACGGCGCCACAGATGGAAAACTAAAGCATGAATGTTCCTTCCAGGGAAACCCGACTGAAGCTCCACCCACAGACCAGGAACGCTCGAAACCTGAGGTCCAGAGTCTGGAAGATCCTCCTGAGAGGATCCTGAAGTGGATCGGTTGAGATCTTTCTGGAGGGAACTGAGGAGAATCTGAAGACACTAAGCTTTGAAAATAGAGAAAAGGTTTCAGACAGCTGTGTGATGAAGAGCAACCATCACCAGACAAATCGCATTTCCTGCGTAACGCCACGGGGAAGCTGTTCCTGTTTGCTGAAGCAGCCAAAGGCCACAAAGACGAGGAAACCTCCAAGCTGCTGTGTGAACGAACCGTTTGCTGCTGTCCTCCAGCTGCCTGAGACGACGCGGCTGCAGCAACAAGGCGGGACGTCCTCAACCGCAGCAGAACCTTCGGTTGAGGAGCTGCAGCCGAATCCCACGCCGCTGGTCCTTCAGGACTGGGGGGGTCAGCAGCACCTTCTCATGGAGTGGAGACGGTGCTTCAGCGCCAACCAGAATATTTTTCCCTGAGTTTGAAGATGAAGCAGTCAAAGAGCCGTGAAAATGAGGTTTGTGGTTTTTTCTGACGCCGGAGCTTGGATCTGCCTTCCTGACTGTTTCTTTATTCAAATCTTTGTGAATCAGGAGCAGATGACAAAATGTCCTTTGATCAACCTTTTAGCAGTGACATAGAAGCTGCAGCGGCGGCCTCCATGCTCCGCCCCCTTCTGCAGACCAACAGATCCATTCCATCTTTGTTTTCCTGGTCCGAGCTGGAATCTGGATCAGAACTGGACGGATAAACAGATGTTGCTGCTGTTTTTGGTGCACCGCTAATGCTAGCTTGGGGTGTGAGGGGCTGTAAGCTAGAGGGGGAAAGTATAAACAAAAGGATGATGGGAAATGAGGGAAGGCTTACTCTGCACCAATTGTCCCGCCCACAACCCAACGTTGAATTTCTGATGAACTCCTGGCGCTCTGCAGAAACTAAGTCCAAGAAAACGACCCAGATGTTTGGATTTAGGCTAAAAACAGTATCATCATCATGAAAAGACGACCGGGAAGACTTTAGATCAGAAGAGGATCGGAGCGGGACTCTGACATTTCACAGTGATGGTTGGAGGTTGTCTGGTTTGTCAACCAAACCTCTTAAAGAATGTGTTCAGATGACTGTTTGTGTCTCATTGTCCTGCAGAAATTCTGGCTGTAGACGTCATGTTTCTGACCTCTGACCTCTCCCTTTACTCAGCAGTTCTCAGTATTAAACCAACGGTAAAATGTTCAATAAAAGCCCAGATCCATCGTGTAGTAACGACGCAGCTGTTCTGTAGAAATCTCGGTTCGCTGAATGGAAGCAGTGAAGGACTGATGCTGTTTCTAAACCTGTCAGAAAAACAGTCAAATGCTCTAAAACAGCCTTTCTCCATTACTTCATCCAACAATCGCCATCTGAAAGCTCCCACGCCCCCTGAAGGCAGCACGTCGTGTCTCTACGTCAGTGCGTGATATCCTTCCGCGTGGGTGAAACGCGCGGTCCTTTCCCTCCCGACGATTCAGGATGCGGATGGGCGGCTGCGGAGCTTCGACGCGCTGCTGTTTGCCTCGATCGTAAACATTTCCCCGCATCATCCGAGTCAGAAGCACCGAGCGAACACCGGAGAGCTCCCGCCTTTTCGCAGCGAGCCGAGTTCGCCCCTTGACGGCACCGACTGAGCACCGTGGAAGAAATCTAATCCGCTGCGGCGGTGCGCGGCTACAGAACGTGTGAGACGAGAGCGGCGGCGGCGGCGGCATGGAGCTCATTACCATCCTGGAAAAAACGGTCTCTCCGGGTAAGCGCCCGCGCGCCCGTCCGCTGTTTGGGCTCCGGATGGCGGTCCGGGTCTGCAGAAAGACCGGGCAGATGCTAACTGGCAGGGCTAACGGTGCTAAGGCTCCGGCCTGACGGTCGGGACTCGTCATTCGTGCGTTACCGGCGCAGTTGGAACCCCGCCACCAGCGGGCAAAGTTCGGTACATTTCTGGCCCTCAGCGGCGGGGAAGTTTTCGGTTTGCGGTGGCGCGGAGGAGCTCCGGCAGAAGCTGCAGGACCGGTCACCGGAGCGACCCTGCCCATGCCGGCGCGGCGCGGCGGCTGCTTTAGCCGTTAGCTTAATGCTAGCAGCCGCTTCCTTCTCGAGCCTCAGCGTCCTCGCGGGAAGTTCAGCGGGCGCGTGAGCCTGCCAGCACTTGGCTGTTGATGGCCGGTTCGGCTGGGTTCGGCGGCTGTCTGGAGAACTCGAAACGGACTCCTAACGAGCACCTTTAGCAATGCTAGCGTGCTAATCTAGCGCGCTTTAGCCCGTGGTTCACACGCAGTCCGTGAACGCATCGTGCTCTGTTTTCAGGTCCGGGGCCCACGTGGGCCACCGATTACGTGATGGCGGAACTGTCCGGGCCGGCCCGGGTGTCGGTGTGGCTGACCTCTCCCCTCTCTCCGCAGATCGGAATGAGCTGGAGGCGGCGCAGAAGTTTCTGGAGCAGGCGGCGGTGGAGAACCTGGTAAGTTCGGTCTTCGGTCTGCGGGGCGGTGCGGGGCGAACGGAGCATCCGTGAACAGCTGGAGCCACACATGCACGCGCGCACACACATTTAGCTCTGAAGTCTTCCCTGTGTGAAGTTCCCCCTAAAGTCCTGTAATCCAGAGGAGGTCCGGAACCTCCTTTCCAATCAGACCAGGATCAATCCCACAATGCTTTGCAGTCACGGGAATGGAGCCATAAGCACTCAGCACTTCATCCTCCGGTCATGCTAACAGATGTGGGGTTACCTGCTAGCATGACGCGGCAGCATGGGTCCTTTTTGTAACCAGGAAGTCCCGCCTGTGCCGTTACTGTGATGGTCAGACTGAACGGGCTACTGGGTATCTAATGATGCTGCAAAGCATGATGGGAGAGATTTTGGCTGCAGCCAGAGTCTGGACTCGAACCCCGAAGTGGCTTTGGTCTCTGGACCTTCTTTGGGATTGGCGGCGGACCTTCACGTTCTGGCTCCACGGTGGTCTGACCCGCTGATGTTCCCTCCTCTCCCCGCAGCCCACCTTCCTGGTGGAGCTCTCCAAGGTGTTGGCAAACCCGGGGAACACGCAGGTGGCCCGGGTGGCCGCCGGCCTGCAGGTGAAGAACTCCCTGACCTCCAAAGATCCTGACGTGAAGACGCAGTACCAGCAGAGATGGCTCGCCATCGACGCCAATGCTCGCCGTGAAATCAAGAACTACGTAAGTGCTGCTGCAGGCGGCTGGCTGTCTGAGCGGGGGGCGGGGCTTACCGGGTCCATGTTTCTCCTGCAGGTCCTACAAACTCTGGGCACAGAGACGTACCGGCCCAGCTCCGCCTCGCAGTGCGTCGCCGGCATCGCCTGCGCTGAGATTCCGGTCAACCAGTGGCCCGAGCTGATCCCCCAGCTGGTGGCCAACGTGACGGACCCGTCCAGCACCGAGCACATGAAGGAGTCCACGCTGGAGGCCATCGGCTACATCTGCCAGGACATTGTGAGTGACGCGTCCCGTCATGCTGATGTCCAGAGACATCCAGAGGGTTCTGGGCCCCTCCCACTGCTGCATGGCCTCATGGGTATCAGACGGCGGTTTGTCCCTCCGTGGTCTCGGTTCCTCGAAGCATCCGATGCTTTGGTCGTTGCCGTCTGCGTCCTGGTTAGGGTTCAGACCGATCATGCCAGAACCTTCTGGGATCAGAACCCGTCCTTCAAAGTCTCAGCAGACGGCCCGATCCGTACGTTTGGCAGAACCTCCAGCTGCAGTTCTTTTCTATGGAGTTGATATTTTTCAGGAAGGAAGAGGAAACTTGAACTAAAGCTCCGCCTTCATGAAACGTCAAACAGATTTATGTTGAAAATGAGGAATAAACAGGAAAGACAAACATGTTCAGCATGAAAAGTGACAAAGTTTTATTCAAATGTGTCTGTTGGTCGTTGAATTCATTTGAACTTTCAATGACCTCTGAAGTCTGAAATTCAGCTTCTGGCAGACATGATTGGATGTTTCAGGCATTAGATCACCTGGACTCGGATCTGTCAATAACAAGGATCGATCAAGCTGCTGAGCTTCAGCTTGTAGAACGGAGGCAGAACGGTAGAACCGTGTCGGAGAACGTTTGCTCGCGTCGAGGCGTTTGGAGACACGGCCGCCATCGGCTGTTTCAGAAGGAATTGACGCAATCGCTTTCTTCACAAAGTCCTGGAGGTTGTTGCTACCCGGTTCCGGACCCGGCGCCGCCACGTTCGGAACCGGCGCCGCTGTGTCCGATTAAAATGGTGAATAAAGTTTTTCTGGTTACAAACATCAGAAAAGATTCTGACTCACTGGACTTTCTGAGGTTCCTGAGGTGTTTTGGCTCACCGTCTGTGTTCCTCCTTTGACTGAAAGCGGGTCAGAACCCAGCAGGTTCTAACAGGTTCCCGTGTGCTCAGGACCCGGAGCAGCTGCAGGAGAACGGAAACCAGATCCTGACCGCCATCATCCAGGGCATGAGGAAGGAGGAGCCCAGCAACAACGTGAAGCTGGCCGCCACCAACGCGCTGCTCAACTCGCTGGAGTTCACCAAGGCCAACTTTGACAAGGAGGTAGGCGGGGCTGGAGGCGGGGCTGGAGGCGGAGTTAGCAGAACGCTGAGCGCTGCCCTCTGTTTCAGACGGAGAGACACTTCATCATGCAGGTGGTGTGCGAGGCCACGCAGTGTCCCGACACCAGAGTGAGTATCCACACGTGCACGCTCCTGAGCGCGCCCCCAGCTCCAGGCTGACGCCTCTGTGCTGCGTTCAGGTGCGCGTGGCGGCGCTGCAGAACCTGGTGAAGATCATGTCGCTGTACTACCAGTACATGGAGACGTACATGGGCCCGGCGCTGTTTGCGGTGAGGATGGAGGGGCGTGTCCGGCGGCTCGGCGTCGTCCGGCCCGTCCTCATCCGTCGTCTCCTTCGCAGATCACCATCGAGGCGATGAAGAGCGACATCGATGAGGTGGCTCTGCAGGGCATCGAGTTCTGGTCCAACGTCTGCGACGAGGAGATGGACCTGGCCATCGAAGCCTCGGAGGTGCGCCCGTGTCCCCCCGCCCGTCCGGCGGCGCTGGGATCCGCTGACTCACGCTGTCTCTTCTCATCCAATCACAGGCCTCTGAGCAAGGCCGCCCCCCCGAGCACACCAGCAAGTTCTATGCCAAAGGAGCGCTGCAGTACCTGGTCCCCATCCTGACCCAAACCCTGACCAAGCAGGTGAGCCGGCCGCCCCGCCCACAGGCGCCCGGCGTGCACGTGCAGCTCTGAGTCTGTGTGTGTGCAGGACGAGAACGACGACGACGACGACTGGAACCCCTGCAAAGCGGCCGGCGTGTGTCTGATGCTGCTCGCCACGTGCTGCGAGGACGACGTGGTTCCTCACGTCCTGCCCTTCATCAAGGAGCACATCAAACACCCCGACTGGCGGTACCGCGACGCCTCCGTCATGGCCTTCGGCTCCATCCTGGAGGGGCCCGACCTGAACCAGCTGAAGCCCCTGGTCATCCAGGTACGTGGCGGCGGGGGCGGGGCAGCGCCGTCACGCCCTCTGACCGTGTGCTCCGCCTCAGGCCATGCCCACGCTGATCGAGCTGATGAAGGACCCCAGCGTGGTGGTGAGGGACACCACGGCCTGGACGGTGGGGAGGATCTGCGAGCTGCTGCCTGAGGCCGCCATCAATGAAGTTTACCTGGCCCCCCTCCTGCAGTGCCTGATCGAGGGGCTGGGGGCGGAGCCACGGGTTGCTTCCAACGTGTGCTGGGTGAGCATGACCGGGTTTGGTGTCTGAAGCTGCTGACGCGCGTTCGAGCGCCGCTTCCACGGATGTGAAAATGAGCGTTTCCGGCGTCCAAACTCGCGTTCACGTGTCGCTGCGCAACGTTTAACCTCCGCTTTAGGGCAACGTGCGGCAATGAAACACCAGCTGGGAGTCAAACCAGCGGAGCTTTGACCAGTCAGGACCTCTGGTGTTGTAGTGGCGTACGGATGGCGTCCGTTTGAATTCACTGGGGAGCCGACCGTCATCCATGACCGCGGTCCGCATTGTGCCAAGTCTTTCATAAATGGGAATAGAGCTGAGACAGAAACGGCCCGGAGCGAGATTCACCAGATTCAGGACATTCCACGCCAAACCTCCTCCACCATGGTGCATGCGCTGCCATGGGGAAGCCACTGTTCGGTTTGTTCTTGAACGCACCACTAGGGGTGTGAGGATCAGCGCACGTTTGTTTGTTCTGCAGAGTGATTGGACTATAAACGCCACATTAAAGGCCTTCATCTTTGCTGATAATGGACTTTTCCTGCTAGTCCTGTGTTCAGACTTGAGGGGAACCCTTTCATTCCTGTTCTCCGTCACTCTAACACCACACATGAACGCACGGTTAGATTTCCATGAATATCACTACATGTTTTGTTGGGAACTATTTAGTGCAGCGCAGCGTTACGTGTCTGTATGAATAAAGGCGGAGCCTCCTGCCCCGCGTTCTTCGTGGGTGTCAGGCTCACGGCTCCCAGGAAGGTGACAGTGTCTGTTTATTACCGGGTAATATAGAATATTCTGAGACTGTCTGTACCACAGAGCACAGGTGAAGGCTCACCTGCAGCTAGAGAGCAGATGAATCAACATGCACCCCCAACACGTGTGTTCTCCTTCCACCTAACACCCCCCATGGTAAGGGGGAGGCCCTAACCATGACACCGCGCCCCCTGCTGGTTCATCACCGGTTGATCAAACATCCACACCATCACAGCTCTACGTGCTTTGTTTGCCCGGTGTGTACGTAGCTTTGCGCTGACGGCTTTCCTCCCCCTCAGGCCTTCTCGTCTCTGGCGGAGGCGGCGTATGAAGCCACGGACGCGGCAGAGGACCAGGAGGAGCCCAGCACCTACTGTCTGTCCTCGTCCTTTGAGATCATCGTGCAGAAGCTGCTGGAGACCACCGACAGGTACCGGCTGTGCAGGAGCAGCAGGAGCAGCAGGAGCAGCGGCTGGTTGGTGTGACACAGTTGTGTGTTTGTTGTGTGTCAGGCCTGATGGTCATCAGAACAACCTGCGCTCGGCGGCCTACGAGGCTCTGATGGAGATCGTGAAGAACAGTGCTCAAGACTGCTACCCCGCCGTGCAGAAGACCACGCTGGTCATCATGGAGCGCCTGCAGCAGGTCTTGCAGATGGAGGTAAAACTGGAACCTGGAGAAGAAACACAAGTCCTCAGGAAGTCCTCTGAAGTCTGTTGTGATGCAACTTCCTGTGTTTAGTCCCACATCCAGAGCACCTCTGACAGGATCCAGTTCAACGATCTGCAGTCCCTGCTCTGTGCCACGCTGCAGGTAAGACTCTGAACTTCATGTCTCTCTGTGGCGGTCTCTGAGCACTTCCTGTTTTTCGTGGCGGTCTCTGAGCACTTCCTGTTTTTCGTGGCGGTCTCTGAATAGGGCTGGGAATCACTGGGTACCTCACCATACAATTAGTGATACTTTGCTCACGATAACGATACTATCACGATATGGCGATAATGTGATAATCGATATATCTCGTCTCTAACAACTCACGATATATCAAACTTTTAGAAAGAAGAACTTTAAAAACTGTTTTTTGGAAAATATTTCCCCATTTATTTTATGGTTTTTAAACACAATGATGATAAACAACTTGTGTCCTATTTGGTGTAATGAATAACAGACTTTTGTGTAACGTTGCTGAAATCAGTAATACTCTGTCTTTGACAAACAATGACAATTTTCATTTGGAAATATCTGTAACATTCAGTTTAAACAATAGTGAACATGAACAGCAGTGTCATTATTTAGTACAAAACTGCTGTAAAAAGGATAAAAAATGAATGAGTCAAGTAGCTGCCAGACACATTGGTATTAACTTTTGAAAAACAAAACCATAGCCATCGCTTAATTTAAAGAAATAGCTGTGAATCAGAGATGAATTCTGTGAACAAATTATAGTATCTTTGTTACAAATAAGAGACCATTTAGTGCAAATGTGGTGTCAACAAAAATAAAATTCTCCCAGAAAAAAGAATCAAGTATGAAGGACCTTTCCTTTAAGTTATTTAAGACATAAACTGCTTTAAAAAAAAAAGACCAGGGATAAAATCCATGACGGACTTGAAGTGCATCTAAAAGTAAACATCTTGGTGAACAACACGTTTGGGTAAAGCTGCATGTGATGTATGTTTATATGTTCATGTTTTCTGGAGAACCACAGACTTTTTAGCGTGAAGACGCCGCTCATCTACCTTTAGAGGAGAAGGGGGTCAAAGGGCAGGGATGTCTCTGTTTCCATCTCAGCCGTATCTCTGGTCTGGCCGTACAGTGCAGGGATCATTGTTTCAGTATTTCCCAGAGGGAATGTCAAAAATAAATATATAAATAAAATAAATATAAAAAATAAAAACCCCAACCCCTGGTTCTCCACCTCGCTGCAGGGACGGAGCCCATTTTCCGTTTGTTATTGCCTCTGCGGTTGCAGAAGACGGCGGTAGCTTTGCCTGGTAAAGGTATCCATGCCGGGCTGTGTGGGCTTCAGGCCAGCAACAGCCACGGCTTTCTCACTCAACTCCAGGTGATGCAGCTTCAATGCTGCCGGCGCGTCTTTTAACTCGCTGCTAGGCCTGCACAATATACCGCAAATTCATCGTTACCGCAATATCCAGCTCTGCAATACACATATCGCAAAAGGAGGCAAAAATTGCAATAAATCATAAACCTTAAATGTGTTAAAACAATCTTATGGTAGCTTGAAGCATTTAACAATTCAAATAAATCCCTTTTTACATTTAAAGAATTGGATGGACACCTTCATGTTGTTGACCAATCAGATGGAGGCCTATTATGTTAGATGTTTGTCACCTATGTGGACGATGGGGATTTGGAGGATAATTTTTAAACTGTAATTGCAATGAAATGGAAATTATGTTTTTGGTTATTTTGCTATTTGTTTACATACCGCAAATTATATCGTTATCGCAATATTGATCACTAATATCTATCGCGAGTTGTCCTCATATCGTGCAGCCCTACTTGCTGTTCTCACTATTCTCTTTGTTTTTCCCCTCCGCCATCTTTGTTTGAATGTGTGTTCTTCTTCGTCTGCCCACGACAGCCAATCTAGCAACGAGCGCCCCCTATCGACCCTCTGAAGAATTGTCTTACCAAAGGATGCTTAATATAACGTTTTACAGGGTCTTTAAACGTAAATAAAAGGTCGATACTTGATGAAGATGCATCCAGAATCAATCATGGGACTAAATATCGTGATATATCACCATATTGATATTTTGGCACACCCCTATCTCTGAACATGTTCTGCCTTGTCATGGTGTTCTCTTTGCACTTCCTTTCTGACTGTGGCGGTCTCTGAGCACTTCCTGTTTTATCATGGCGGTCTCTGAGCACTTCCTGTTTTATCATGGCGGTCTCTGAGCACTTCCTGTTTTATCATGGCGGTCTCTGAGCACTTCCTGTCTCACTCTGGCGGTCTCTGAGCACTTCCTGTCTCACTGTGGTGGTCTCTGAGCACTTCCTGTCTCACTGTGGTAGTCTCTGGGCACTTCCTGTGTCACTGTGGCGGCCCCTGGGCACTTCCTGTCTCACTGTGGTGGTCTCTGAGCACTTCCTGTCTCACTGTGGCGGCCCCTGGGCACTTCCTGTCTCACTGTTGCGGCCCCTGGGCACTTACTGTCTCACTGTGGCGGCCTCTAGGCACTTCCTGTGTCACTGTGGCGGCCTCTGAGCACTTCCTGCCTCACTGTGGTGGCCTCTGAGCACTTCCTGTTTTATCATGGCGGTCTCTGAGCACTTCCTGTTTTATCATGGCGGTCTCTGAGCACTTCCTGTCTCACTGTGGTGGTCTCTGAGCACTTCCTGTCTCACTGTGGCGGTCTCTGGGCACTTCCTGTCTCACTGTGGCGGTCTCTGAGCACTTCCTGTCTCACTGTGGTGGTCTCTGAGCACTTCCTGTCTCACTGTGGTGGTCTCTGAGCACTTCCTGTGTCACTGTGGCGGCCCCTGGGCACTTCCTGTCTCACTGTGGCTGTCTCTGAGCACTTCCTGTTTTGTTGTGGCCGTCTCTGAGCACTTCCTGTCTCACTGTGGCGGCCCCTGGGCACTTCCTGTCTCACTGTGGCGGCCTCTGAGCACTTCCTGTGTCACTGTGGCGGCCTCTGAGCACTTCCTGTGTCACTGTGGCGGCCTCTGAGCACTTCCTGTGTCACTGTGGCGGCCTCTGAGCACTTCCTGTGTCACTGTGGCGGTCTCTGAGCACTTCCTGTGTCACTGTGGCGGCCTCTGAGCACTTCCTGTTTTGTTGTGGCCGTCTCTGAGCACTTCCTGTCTCACTGTGGCGGCCTCTGAGCACTTCCTGTCTCACTGTGGCGGTCTCTGAGCACTTCCTCTTATCATGGCGGTCTCTCTGCACTTCCTGTCTCACTGTGGTGGCCCCTGGGCACTTCCTGTGTCACTGTGGCGGCCTCTGAGCACTTCCTGTCTCACTGTGGCGGTCTCTGAGCACTTCCTCTTATCATGGCGGTCTCTCTGCACTTCCTGTCTCACTGTGGTGGCCCCTGGGCACTTCCTGTCTCACTGGCGGCCTCCGGGCGCTCTTTGCAGAACGTGCTGAGGAAGGTGCAGCACCAAGACGCGTTGCAGATCTCCGACGTGGTCATGGCGTCTCTGCTGAGAATGTTCCAGAGCACGGCTGGCTCTGGCGGCGTGCAGGAGGACGCTCTGATGGCCGTCTCTACTCTGGTTGAAGGTATGTCCACGTGCACACGCCTGTGCATGTGCGTCGAGCTCCGATAACTCCTGTGTTCCTGTAGTTCTGGGCAGTGACTTTCAGAAGTACATGGAGGCCTTCAAGCCCTTCCTCGCCATCGGACTGAAGAACTACGCTGAATACCAGGTGAGGCCGCCTCTCGGACGCTCTTAGGCAGGGGTGGGCAATTATTTTAACTGGGGGGCCACATTGGGTTCTAAAATTCAATAGAAGGGCCGCACCAGGAGCAGATGGTGGAGTGAGAATGATAGAACATGGATGTAGATGAAAACATTTGGATTCTAGAACAGAATATTCTAGAGTTTTTAGTTTAAACTTTTGTTTCCATTTTAGATCTCTTTGATTGTGAAGTCCTTTGGTTCCTTCAAGGAGCTGGAAAGTGTTTAATGAAGAAAGTTTCATTCATTTACGATCCTGTTAAGAAAATAAATCCCATTATTTATGAAATAAATAATCTCAATAATGACCAAACAACACTCTAGGACCGTCAGAGACAAAGATCAGGAAAAATATACGGATACATTTAAGACTTTGAGCTCATCATACGTCTCACAGTTTGAGCAGCTGCGTCTGTTTCTCATCCAGTTATACTGAAAAAGCTCATTTCTCTGTCTTCTGCTGCAGCTACTAGGGATGGGTATCGTTAAGGTTTTAACGGTACTACTACTCTTATCGATACTGCTTATCGATCCGGTACTCTTATCGGTACTCTTATCGATACTTTTTGAGGACGAAAAATAAATAACAAATTAAGAACATAAAGTGTTTTATTTCCTCATTGTGCAACAACACTGTTTTTTTTTAACAAAACATTTTACTTTATACATGAGAATGTTCCAGACAGGATATTCATTTAATTATTTAATCTAATTATTTTCATTCTTCATAAGTGTGATGTTTCCTTTGATGTTTTGTCAATTTCCCACAACCTTGAATAGACTTTTCTGTCTGTCAAACACCAGAGTTAGGATTGAGTGAGATGATGGAAACAAATTCACTTTGATGCAGACTCCTTTCTATTTATTTATTTTTCTTTAAATCCAGTAAACCCAATAAATTATATTAATGTTACGGGTAACAACTATCACTAGTCATTAATTATTAAGTATTAGGAAGCAGCTGATAGTTTGTCGCGGGTCTTGAATCATAAGCGGTGAATCTAAGCCCCGCCTCTCTACCTGTTTGTTTTGTGTAGAACACGCCGCCCCAGCGTGTTCTACACAAACAGCGCAACATACGGTCATCGTAACAGCAAGGTGACAGCATGGTGGGGGCTCCTTGATGCAAACTTCATTAATTTTACACAGAAACGGGTGTTCTTAGTCTAGAGTCTCACGTGTCCCCTACGAGATCACCACTGACTGTGTGTGCGCTGTCTTGTCTTGTGTGTGTGCGCAGCGCGTGCTGTCTGAACAACAGCCCCGCCCCCCGTGCACACAAATAGACAGACAGAGCTCTCCGCTTCAACGAGAATACCGACATTAATATCATCATAAATTAACGGAAATTGACTGACTTGGTGAGTTAAATATGGCAGATGACGCTTGTGGGTCACAAAAAGAAAAGAAAAAGTAACTTCTCCAGAACCGATAGCAGAACCGTTCAGGTCAGATCTTAACGATACTGCGGTCTGGAAGAATGTGGCCCCGGGGCTGGTTCAATACCGGGGCACGGTACCCAACCCTAGCAGCTACACGTATATCTGTGTTACCTTTTCACCAGAACAGAGTTCCTGGTTTATTGCAGGAGTTACGTTCTAAAAATAACTGATCAGTGAAATCCACAGAGAATGATTCCAGATGTTTATGGCAGTAAAACTCCTCACTGTACAAATCCACTTTTCTCACACAGACATGAACATTTTCACCTTTTCTCTGGTTTAAATTCTTAAACCTTCATAGAAATGAGGTCCAGGATCTATGAGTGAGAACAAAGATCTGATGGATCACAGATTTCTGTAGATCTGAAGAGCTGCGCGTTTCTGTACAGGAGACACAGCACGGACTGAGGAAATTGATTGACAGGGTCTCCAGCCAATCAAGACACAGAACAGGGAGCGCTGTTTAAAAAAAGCAATATGAGAAATAATGAGCTAAACTGGGAAATATGAACTGTGACGTGGAAAGAGGAGACTGTCTTCTGTTCTGCTGACAGATTTTAGAGGCTTTCAGGTAGAACACAGACTGCAGAAGGTGGAAGAAAATGTCTCGTCTTGATCGTGTGGCCACATTAAAAAAATCAACAAGGGTCTCTGATATTGTTCAGCGGGCCGGACTAAACATGGAGGTGGGCCGGATCCAGCCCGCGGGCCGTAGTTTGCCCCCCCCTGGTCTTAGGGGTGAAGGGTGAGGGCGGCCTGACGTCATGTGACCTCGTTGCAGGTGTGCCTGGCGGCCGTGGGGCTGGTGTGCGACCTGTGCCGAGCTCTGACCTCCAACATCCTGCCTTACTGTGACGAGATCATGCAGCTGCTGTTGGAGAACCTCGGGGTGAGCTGAGACGCCGCCGCTCTTCCCAGACAGGAAGTGGGTCCCCGCCCTCATTCAGGGTGTTTGTGCGCAGAACGAGAACGTGCACCGATCCGTGAAGCCTCAGATCCTCTCGGCGTTTGGAGACATCGCTCTGGCGATCGGAGGAGAGTTCAAGAAGTATCTGGACATCGTGCTGGACACCCTGCAGCAGGCCTCGCAGGCACAGGTGGACAAGGTCAGGAGCGTGCACGTGTGACCTGCAGCACGCCTGCTCACATGCACAGGTGAGGTGACGATGACTTGTGTTTCAGACGGATTACGACATGGTGGACTACCTGAACGAGCTGAGGGAGGGCTGCCTGGAGGCCTACACCGGCATCATTCAGGGCCTGAAGGGCGACCAGGAGAACGTGCACCGTAAGCGCGCGCTCACACACCCCTGCGGTCACATGACAGCAGCGACGGCGGTTCCTCTTCCTGTCTGAAGTGAAGCAGGAGGATTTTACGCCGTCGCAGAGAACTGTGGGTCTTTTCACCCAGAAAGCTGCAGGTGGAGCCCGCCAACACGGCTCTCTGGTTTTGTGGGACCCCACAAACATGTAAACAAATGTAAACAATCCCAGCCAGACGTAAACAACAGATGTAAGCAGATGCTCCGCCCTCTTGCTCTGCAGCGGACGTCATGCTAGTGCAGCCTCGGGTGGAGTTCATCCTGTCCTTCATCCACCACATCGCCGAAGATGAGGACCACTCTGACGGAGTGGTGGCCAATGCTGCCGGCCTGATCGGGTAAGGGGCGGGGCTAGAAGGAAATGACGTGTCTAACGACCTGGCTCCAGGATAAATTAGAGTTGAATTGTTCTGAAACATTTACTTAAATCCTTCGATTTAACGTCTGTAAATCAGTAAAGATGCTGTTATTGGAAGACACAGGAAGTACTGGAATGACAGAAACAACCTTCAGCACCTGGTGCTGCTCCTGGTGCTGCACCTGGTGCTGCACCTGGTGCTGCACCTGGTGCTGCACCTGGTGCTGCACCTGGTGCTGCCCCTGGTGCTGCCCCTGGTGCTGCCCCTGGTGCTGCCCCTGGTGCTGCCCCTGGTGCTGCTCCTGGTGCTGCCCCTGGTGCTGCCCCTGGTGCTGCACCTGGTGCTGCACCTGGTGCTGCACCTGGTGCTGCCCCTGGTGCTGCCCCTGGTGCTGCCCCTGGTGCTGCCCCTGGGGCTGCTCCTGGGGCTGCTCCTGGGGCTGCCCCTGGTGCTGCCCCTGGTGCTGCCCCTGGTGCTGCACCTGGTGCTGCACCTGGGGCTGCCCCTGGGGCTGCTATCATTCCATTGGTCGGTGGGTCTGTATGGCTGTAGCATGTTGACTTTCACAATAAAAGCCTCAGCATGGACACTTGTCTGTGTGGCAGCGACCTGTGCACGGCGTTTGGCAAAGACGTGATGAAGCTGGTGGAGGTGCGCCCGCTCATCAACGACCTGCTGACGGAGGGTCGGCGCTCCAAAACCAACAAGACCAAGATGCTGGCCACCTGGGCCACCAAGGAGCTGCGCAAGCTGAAGAGCCAGGCCTGGTGAGCGTCTGACCTCTGACCCCGACCTTTGGCGCTGCAGCGGCGAGTTCACGTGTGTGTCGTGTGGTTGCAGATGGGGGGCATTCGTGACATCAGAGAAGCTTAAGGATGAACGGCGCCGGACGAGCGTGTTGGAGCGCCGCCGGCTGCAGTGAGATGAGTGTCTGTGTGAGCGCGATGATATCACCACCTCCAGTTCCAGCAGGCCACGCCCCCACCACCCCTACCCCAGCCCCTCGGACAGCCTGCCGACTGGACTCTATCCCCGCCCCTGCAACAAACCCGCCCCTCTGCTCGTTTTCTAGCTGGACCCCGTACGACATCTCGATGATGTCACCGGCCCACTGCTCCCAGCAGCAGGGTGGGGGGGCTGGACCACTCTGGACTTCTGGGTTTTTGTCGCTCTTCTTTTTCTTCTTCTGAGCGCGGTTGTGTGCTCAGACCCCGCCCCCGCCAACAGCAGCACTAACCCGTACAGGTGAACGCAGAGGAGCAAGTGCCAAATGAACGCGGCGGCGGCGGCGGCCGGACTGGAGCTTCAGCCCCGCCCCTGCTGCTCGTGGGAGCGGTCCCTCAGCGTTTGTGCGTGTTGACACGAATTCAGAGAATTGAAGACGTTTGTAAAGGTTCTATTTTTCCATTGCTGTTGAAAATAAAATGTTATCAAACATTCCCGAGCAGTGCTGTGATTCTGGCTTCCTGCGGTCCACGGGCCCCCCCCCCCCCACTGGACTTTGGAAGCTGGACTCCGGACGCCCTAAAGGACTTTTTTTTAGTCTACTGTTGGGGGGCCGTTGCGGTCTGGGTAAAGCTGTCTGGATCCTGTGGTTTTACCATCAGAGTTCAAGCTGCACTTGTGTGGGCTTTTATTTTGGAAAGATGCTGCAGCTGTAGGGAGAATGCACTTCCTGTGTACGTGAACCACATGCTGGATTGTTGCATTGTGAATCATTTGAAGCCAGTCTTCTTCTCAACTTTAGTGAACTAATAAAGTCTATATTGTTCTGAAGTTCTGCTTCTGTCGTCGTGATGAAGACGCTGGTGGACCTGAAGGTCAGCAACTTCCTGGAGAGTCTGAGGCCGTTCTCGCGGCACATCTGGATTCTGGTTCCGTTTGGGAACCACAGACTTTGGAAGGCCTTGCTGGGCCACGAGAACCGAGTGAGGACCCAGGAGGTCCTGATGGAGGCCAGCCGGAGCCGAGGAGGCCCCACCATCTGAACTGTCTGTTCAGTGTAATCCTGGTTTCCTCTGACCTCTGACCCCTACATATCACTTCCATACAATGGGACTGCCCCCCCGCCCCAGTGCAGGGGGTTGTAGTGGTTCAGCTTGAAAGTGAACCGACAGCTGGTCATGAACTCAACGTGACCTTTGGCCTGGACTGGCAGCGTTCTGGAGACCTGCGGAGCAACCCATCAGTGTACTGATCCATAGTGATCTCTACTGATCTGTAGTGATCCGTGGTGATCTCTACTGATCCATGGTGATCCGTGTTGATCTGTACTGATCTGTAGTGATCTCTACTGATCTGTAGTGATCTCTACTGATCTGTAGTGATCCGTAGTGATCTCTACTGATCCATGGTGATCCGTGTTGATCTGTACTGATCTGTAGTGATCTGTAGTGATCTCTACTGATCTGTAGTGATCTGTACTGATCTGTAGTGATCCGTAGTGATCTGTACTGATCCATGGTGATCCGTGGTGATGTGTCGCACTCCTTTGTTCCAAACATGAATGAAACTTTTTCAAATTCGACTGGATTCCATTTGAATCTGTGAGATTTGTAGACGGGGCTGTGCTGGCGCTTTAGGTGGTCCTCACGGGCGACCATTGGTGCATTGGTGACCCCTGCTCTAAAGGTCATGGAGAAAGCCGGTTGCCATGGTGACCCCTGCTGTCTCCAGGTTTCCTCTACTTCCATTCAGTGAGGAAATCCAACGATTAACAAGCACAAAGACTTCAGATTAAAACACAAAGATCTTTATTTTTTAACAGAAATCACTGCAGAAGAACGACAGAACGTCACACTAAAACCTTGCAAAAACAATCATACCAAAAATCCAAAAGTTGGAAAGAGACGAGTTTCGTTTGTCCCTCCTGAACTTCACAGGGATGCTCTTTCTTTTCCTGTTCCTGCACATCAGCAGACAGATCAGCTCAGAGGAATTGGATGCTCCTTCAGCTGCAGCCTCCGGGTCATTGAGGAGGACCTGAACGTTTCTGAGCTTTTTTCTACGTGGATGTGGAAATCCACAAACGCCTCAGAGTCTGAACGCCTCAACGGACCACGCCTCCATCTGCAGCCAGGAGGTGCCGCCATCGCAGGAGGAAGAGCAGATTTGACCACAGTCTGGTTGTTCTGCAGCTTCAAGCTGATTCCAACTGACGGCGATCTCAGGTCAATGTCTGCACTCCTCATCTTCATCTGATGGACCGTCTTCACCTTCTCAGCACCTCCTCTGTCACTGGAACACAGGGGTCAGAGGTCACACGTTATCTGTAGTCAGCCGTTTTACCTCATAGCCAAAGCAGACTGCACCAAAAAACAATGAAACTGAACGTAAACCTGGACCTGGTCCTGGACCTGGACCTGACTGTGACTCTGGACCGGACTGTGATTCTGGTCCTGAGTTCAACAGAGATCCGGGTTTGGAGCTGGTTCTGGTCCTCAGATGCTCACCATGCAGCTGTGGCCAGGCGCAAACGTCACTCCTTTCAGGATCCGGTCTTGAGATCCACTACTGCTGCCGCTGACCGAGCCCTTCCTCATGATCCCTGGAACACGCAGACACGCGTCAGAAAGTGTCACCTCACACGCGTTAGTCTGTAGAGACCGTCTGACCTGCAGGGGGCGGCAGATCTAGTCTCTGGAGGCTGCTTCGGCGTGCCAGAGGATAGTTTCCTGTCTTGGAGAGGCGGCGTTGGCGGTGGTTCAGCATGGCGGCTGGAGGGAAGGTCCCAGGTGGTAGGGCTTTACCCTTCCGTCTGTACAGCTCCTCCATTTCTTGCTTTTGACTCATCTGCAGATTCTGGACCTCCACCAAGTGTCTGCAGGTAAAAGGGGAGGAGTTTGATCAGATGTCCCCTCAGTGCCCTACCCGCTAATTTTAACTGCACTCCCTTAGTACACACACCCTTTAGTCAAAATATACACTCCAACATAAGCACACACATGCACACACACACCCTCACAAACGCACACACACATGCATTTCACAGTGACCATCTGTCCCCTACCCCATCCCTGGTAGGGGGTACTGGGGGGCCGTGTCCCCTGGGTGCTGGTTTCCTGGGCCCGGCAGCCCTCTCTCCACGCAGGGAGGGGGATCCCTGAGCTTTCTGGCAAGACCAGGAGCCGGGGATAACATCACACCTGAACTGGGGGTGTCCGGGTCCCTGTGGTGGGGTTCTGGTCCTTGCCCCTGAGCGCTGGGCCTCGCCAAATTTCCAACTGTGGGCGAGCCTGGTGGGGCCATGTTTACAACACTTCTTGTGGACCCCCTCCTCCCCTGGGAGTCCTCTGCTTGGACGGGGACGGCTGGCCCCTGCCCTGCTCTCTCCTGGTGGGTGGCTGCCTGGAGTGCGGGGCAGGTCTTCCTTGGGGGGTCCTGGCTCATACCTGGGGTTGGGGCGGGGGGATGCCCAGAACTCCTGGGTGGTGATGAGGTGCTTGTCTGGAGCTGTGAGCACCTCTCTTGGACGGGGCCTTGCGTTGGGCCCTCCAGGTGCGGCGGGGGGGCTGCTCTCCTGGTTGAGCTGGGGCTGCACTCTCTGTCCTCCCGTGCCTCCCTGCTCTCTGGGGGCCTCGTGGTGGTCCTGCTGTCCCTGGCCTGGGTGGCGGATGTGATCGCCCAGGGGGCGGTTGTTCTCTGCCTGCTGCCGTGTGGTGTTGGGGGGGTTCTGACTGCTGCCGCTGCTGCTGCGGTGGGGGTCTTGGTGTGGGGATGGCTGGTCGCCCTCCCTCCTTCTTTTCACATTCCATCATCCATTTAGAAGAACATAAACACTCACCTGAGCACAGGTGTTAGCTCACCTTTACACTAATAGTTTGTGTGATTGAATGAATGAAATATTTCACACTAGTTGGTTTGAAGGCATGAGTATGCGTGTGTGAACAATATCTGTATTGTGTGCATGTTTTGTGTTCATGTTGACATGTGGACATTTCTGCAGTTAACAGGTGTGTTTATAACATCTGAGTGTGTGTGTGGACAGGCCCCGCCCTTTGAGATTTGTATTACACTTGAACCTTACCGTTATGATAAACATCCAGTAAAGTTGTTGCTTTAGGCTGCTTCATGGTTCTACCCCCCCCCCCCTCCTATTATCACCCTCCTACCCCCCCCCCCTCTCTCTAACATCCCTCTCTCTTCTTCCCTCCTTTCCTTTTCCGTCCGGTCCAACACCAAAGATTTTCAAACATGATGGAATTTAATAAAGTTTGTCCTGGATTCCAAAAGGGGTTTATTCAGACATTCCTCTGGTTTGTCATAGATTCATAACCCCTGTTGTTAAAGTAAAATATGTCCAACACAAGAGGCCTTCAGCTCTCATCTGTTTGCCCAGCTGTTGGACAGGACAAGTTAAAGAAAAAAGAAGGGGGAGGAGCTAACTCAGGTTTGTGACTTCTGTTAAGTGATGAGCATTTGTTGTGAAACAACTCTTTTATTTGAATAAGACTGTGTTTGCTTTTATGTTTCTATGGTTACCGTAAAATAAAATGCCAATTAGATTAACCAATTACCTTTCACGAAGCTCCAGTAGCTCCTCCCACATCTCCTCACCCTCTGATTCGTCAGAGCTGTAAGTAGCAGAACGGCTCCGTGATTGGCTGTTGGCTGGCCCCTCCCTCATAGTCATTCCCAGTTTAAGACTGCTCATGCGCTTTCCGTCTTGACTGGTGGGGTTGTCACGGTAACCATATGTTGCATTGATGACTGTCTGGTTGCTGATTTCTGATTGGCTGTCTTCTTCTGAACTGCTTCTTGAGCTGCTCTCTGATTGGTTCATATGAGTAGGAGGGAGGGAGTGGGCGATCGGTGTAGCATCGCTAAAGGGGTGTGGCTGATGATGACTGACAGGAGAAACAGGTGTTGATGGGGTCACCTGGAAGCGCCCCACAGTGAAGGCTGGTTTCCCTGCTGGAGGGAAAAGACAACGTCTTAGTCAGGACTAGATGAGTGGGGGTGGGGTCGGTGCCCTATAACCCAGGTGGGGAGGGGCTTACCTTTCAACGTAGGAGAGATGGAGCGTGATGGGGACACTGGGGGGGACACCTGCAGGAGGGAACAACATTTACATTTAGCTAGCTGGAAGCTGCTCTGCTGAAGGCAACAACAATCTTCTAGTGGCTGCAGACACTGGACCGGTTCTGGCTCTTCTGGACCTCAGGGCTGGATTGGACCTTGTTGGTCAGAACTTTTACTTGCAGAGACAGGAACATGACTTTGGTGCTACAGGAACTGCAGGTATATTTGTGTGATGAGCCATTCTCCCGGGGTTCCACAGGGCTCTGTGATGGGTCCACAGTCCAAACACGCTTTCCCACCATCAAGCAGCAGAACATTCATTTAAAGACTTCAAGACTTTAAGTTCTGATACTTAGATAAAGCAGAGCTGCTAAGACTGAGGCTCCCAGGGGAGAAGTGAAATCCGGAGAATATGTGTCATACGTGTGACAGCTAGAGGCGCTTCAGACCCGAGTGATTCAGAGATTCATGAGGTAATAATTGAATCTCAGCATTAATTCAGTCTCCAGTCCAACTGTCGAAACCTCACGGCTGTTTTGATGAAGACTGAGTTTTCACATAAACCAACAGTTTTCAGGCTGAGAAAAGCAGGTTTCTGTTGCAGAGAAAGTCTTACTTTGGGGTAGAAACCTGATGGGGGAGGAGGGGAGGCTGAGGATGAGATGGAGGAATCAGAAAACTCTTCTCTGGGATTTGTGATGCTGGCTTGACGGGGAAGAATGAAGGTCTCTGAACCTGGAAAGAGGTGAGGCGGCGGTCAGATTCCAGATTCCATTCAGGTGAATCCAACTAGGATGTCAGCAGAGACTCACCCTGGGAGGAGGGAGCTGAGCCGAGCCGTGGTTGGGCAGCACCGGGACACTGGAATGAACAAACCAGAATAAAGGATCAAATGAATGAAAGTCAAAGTTGAAAGAAAAGACAAAGGGCTGAAGACTCCATGTCTGATGGCTCTGCATCTCCAGACCGTTGGGCAGGGCCAGACGCTCCTCTGCCAGATCATCTGGCCCTGCCCATGTTGTAGTTCTGAACTTGATTTAATGGTGGGATTCTCCCCGTCTTCCTCAGGGCCTCTCTGACTCCTTACGTACACCAAGGTCAGCTTCGGCCTCTTCCTCTTCCTCTTCGGATTCTACAGGATCTCTGTATCTGGACTTGGATGGCTGATTAGAATTTTGTGTATCGGCCCATTAACTTGACCCTCCTGCTTGCCGTGCCGTATCCCCTTGGACCATCGGATTCTGCACACTTCTCTGCCGTTGTCTTTTACCATTACCTCGTCCTTCAGTGTGGTCAAACGCCGCTCAACCTGCCTGTTTCTAACTTGCTTCTGCTGGCTTTCCAGAGAACCCTGTTAAGCTTTCTTGCCACCTGAAGACCATCCACACTTCCTGTACCAAGTTCATCATAGGAGCTCATGCCACAATGGCCCACCGCCACAATTGGACTGAGGTCCAGAGACTGGCTAGAACACCCCAGAACCATGAAATGCTTGTTACATAGTCTCTCCTTGGTTGCCATGGCGATGTGTTCAGGACTACAGTCTGGAAGGTCCAGCCCTGATTCATCCTCAATGATCTCACTAATGGAAGGAGGTTTTTGTCCAAAGTCTTTCCATACACCGACCCATTCATGCTTTCCTTCATACGGATCGGTCGTCCTGATCCTTTGCAGAATAGCAGCCTCAAACCATGATGTTTCCACCCCATGCTTGACAGGGGGTGGAGACTTCTTCAACATTTTTCTCCCTCCAAACACGGCGAGTGGTGTTTTTACCAAAGAGGTCCATTTTGGTTTCATCTGACCACATGACCTTCTCCCAGTCCTCATCTGGATCATCCAGATGTTCTCTGGAGAACGTTAGACGGGTCTGGACATGTTATGGCCTAAGCAGGAGGACCTTTGGAGCTCTGCAGGATCTGAATCCATGACGCTGTTGTGCATTTCTATGGTAACCTTTGTTCTCTGGTTCCATTGACTAGTCTTACTCTTTAGTTCTGGTCGGTTTCCTCACCGTTCTCCAGATCATTGGTTCCTCAGCACGTGAGATCTTTCCTGTGGGGCAGCCTGCAGCCTCTGTTTGCCCCACAGTTCAGATAGCAGAATGTGATGAAAACCATGTTTGTTGTGTGGGTTCCTGTTTCTTACCTGATCTGCAGGTCCGCCGTCCATCACTCTCTTTTGGACTTCTGGCTCTAAGCCTGTGTGATGGGCCTGGGGGGGTTGGTGGGGTTCAGTGGTGGAGTTGTTTGTCAAAGTCTGAAGGTTACGTCTCAGAGATGGAGACATGGGGGGTGAGAATGTGGACTGGGGAAAAGGCGGGGACAGAGCCTGGTGTTGAAAGCCTTGACTCGGACGTCCGGGTGGGGGCATGAGGCTGTGGGCCACACTCATGGCCACAGACAGTACATTGGCCAAAGAGAAGAGAGGCTGGTCAGGGGGTGGCCACCTAGGAGGAGGAGGGGCTAAAGATGATGGTGTGGAGGTAAAGAGGGAGGGGTTGCTGTGGACTCGTGGAATTTGGGGGGTGGAGCTGGGCGTGGAGAAAGAGGCTGTATAGGTGGAGTAAAGATTCTGAGAGAGGGGGGGAGTGCTAGATTCAGCATGGGGGTAATGGTAGGGGTAAAGGGGGGGCTCATAGGAAGAGGCTGAGGGAAAAGAGAAGAGGAAAGTAATTTAGATGCATTTACTTTAGATTACAGCCATCTTGGTTTAGACCAGCTTGGTTCAGTTTGGTTCAGCTTGGTTTGGTCTAGTTCACTTTGGTTCAGTCCAAGCTTTCAGTTGTCCCAAAACGGTGAGGTCCAGTTCTGTTGGATACAGTTCACATTCCTTCCTGTCTCTGTTACACAAAGCTGTGAGAGGGGCGTGGCTTGATTGGCAGATCACACCCACTGTTTTAGCCAATGACAGCTGACATTGGAAACCAAATATCTGCTGAACTTTTCGGAGCCAAACTGAACCGTGCCGGTCCATAATGACCTTAAACACAGACTCCCAGTGTGGTTGATTCATGAATGAAGGACTTTGACCCGTACACGCAGGACACGCAGATGTACTCCCAGATGTACCTGATGACGTCTGGAAGGACTGTGACCTCAACGGCCTCACAGGGGGAACGGCATCAGGGTCAATGCTAAAGTCAATTGCCTTTGTGGGGGTGGTCTCACTTTCATCGATGTCTGAGAAGAAGAAACAGCAGATGAAGAGATGCATGCTGGGAGAGGGGACCAGTGGAAAATTGCCATTGGTTTGGAAAAAACAACTTCCTGTCACTCATTCCTCTAAGCAAACAGACAAAGCTGCTGGTCTTCTGTTGTTCCACTAAGACGACATCACTGAAGCTTTTCAAATGAAACCACAGCTACAGCGATGCTGTTGCACACATATTTCAATAGAAGTTGTTTGTTGTTGAGATATTCAAGCAGAGACCATCAACTAAACCCAAATTCATACATAGTGACATAACCTGAACTCCGTTCACAGCAGAAGCTGCCCAGAAACCTAAAAAAACGAACTGCGTTCACACCAGAAACCAGTCTGGGATTCAGAAGAAGGTTTGGGGTTCCCTCTGAAGAAAGCCCTAAGGAGGCATCAAACATGCCTACACACATGTACACACACATAAACACAGATATACACATGTACACAGATGTACACACACATACACGCGTACATACTAGTACACACACGTACACACAAGTACACACACGTACACACACCTACACACAGCTACACACGCGTAAACGGACCTATACACCCGTACACACGTACAAACACCTACACACATGTACACACACATAAACACACGTATACACACCTACACACACGTACACACACCTACACACCTACATACACGTACACACACCTACACACCTACACACCTACACACACGTACACACACCTACACACCTACACCTACACACGCGTACAAACACTTACACACGCGTACACACACAGCTTTTTGCTCACCAGGTAAAGAGGAGGAAGACAAAGTCCTGGACAGGTTAGTCACTGCTGACTTTGGCTGAAAAAGGTGAAAGCAGAGGAAAAGTTTGACTGGAGACCATGGAAGACAAAAAAGCACCAAATCCTGCTCTATTAAAGGTTTGAAGCCCAAACTGTAACCACTCAGTCCAGGTTTGAACTCTTCTCATCACAGACTAGCTCATCTTTGGACCGAAGGTGACCTCTGGGGGGTGTTCCAGAAAGCAGGTTCTGCTAGCTCCCACGGTAAGTTTGAGGCTAAAGAAGTGGATAACCTCAGTTTTCGGTTCCAGAAATGGAGGTATGTTTCAGGGTATGTTAGGTTGCCCTAGCAACTCATGCTCTGAACATAACCTGGTCTGGAGCAGGTTTAGTTGAAGGTTAGTTTGTTTTCAGAGAGGTGCAGCAGCATGGCGTGTCCATTTGAAGATGATGTAGTGGATGAAGAAGCTCAGATAATACTTTTTCCACCATGAGAGGCTGATAAGACCATATATGGATGTTTAAAGAGAAACTTTTTACTTTGATCTAACTTCATTATTTGCTTCAGTTAAGATAAATCATTTTTTGTTAAGTCAGTTTAAAATAACACGTAGTTTTCAGACAGTTATTTTCCTTTCATTCACATTAATTCAATAAGTAGGTGTAACTTTGGTGCTGCTGTTAGATCAGCACCACAAGGGATTGTGGGATATCATTCCCTTTGCCTGTCTGGACGGATTTGGGTTTAAGTGTGGGTTTTTGACCAAATGTGTTTAGTTGTTTAGCTGTTTTACTGTGTTTCTGAGTTATTTTGTCCTACTATGCTAAAGCCTCTGCACCTTTAGTGAGAGGAAGAGGAGGATGATGAGGTTATATAGCACCACTACAGCTCATTGGTGTAATAATAATAATAATAATTGGTACTTTATTGATCCCTCAATGGGGAGATTCTTCTCCCTGGGGGAGCGGTGAGCTGCAGCCTGACTGCACTCAGGAGGCAGTAGCGCTAAGGGCCTTGCCTAAGGACCCTCACTGGGTGATTGCTCAGTTGACATGGTAATTGCCCCATTGTTCCCCCATATTTCAGGTGTTTTAGACTTTTTATGCATTAACTTATTTAAATTTTTCTATTTTACCTGTTGTTATATTTTAACTTTTCTATTGATCCCTTTTACATGGTAGATGGTTTAAGAGTGTTTTAGGGTGGCTGTGGTGCAGTGGTAGGACGGTCGACCCATGATCGTAAGATTGCAGGTTCAAGTCCCGTCTTGCACGCCCATGAGTCGATGTGTCCTTGGGCAAGACCCTGAACCCCACCTTGCCTCTGGTGGTAGGCGGACGCCGGTGTTCGGCTGTGGAGCGGCCACCAGTGTGTGAATGTGTGTGTGAATGTAAAGCGCTTTGTCCATGTAGGTAGAAAAGCGCTATATAAGTATACGCCATTTACGCCATCCCCCTTGGCTGGGGGGTTTGTGTCTATGCTGACACCCAGGCCAACAGCAGGACAGAGCAGATGGCGCCCTCTGGGTTCTCTCTTCTTAAGGTTTTTTCTTAAGTCATTTCTCTTTTACTTGTGCTTGTCTTTGTGTATTTCATTATGAGGGGCTTATTGATTTACTTTTTGCATTCGTTTGGTTTTATGTACAGCATGTTGAGCTGTTTTCTTTACATGAAAGGTGCAATAGAAATAAATTAATTTGAATTTGGTCCTCTGTTCTCCGGCAGAGGAGTTCTGGTGCAGTTTACTTCAGTCTTTGGTTCTGTCCTGGGAGTGCATTGTGAAAGCAAACCAAACCCCCCCAGAAAAAAGACGGATGGTTTGGGGTTACCTGGGGAGCAGAGGTTAGCAGCTGAGAAGGCTGGTCCAAGACTGCAGGGTGATGCTGGTGCATCATAGACTCCGCCCTCTGGATGATGTCATACATGCGGAGGATAAATCCTTCTCGCTCAGACGGCAAGATAAAATCTCTGTGAATCTGACAGGAGCATTCAGGAAACCAGACATGAGCTTCTCCAACCTCAGCAGTTGTGCGCTCTGATTGGCTGCTGGCCCTCACCATCACAGATGCGATGTCCTCGGGATTGTCTCCATCCAGGTCAAACTTAAACGTAACCATCTTGTTGTTGTGAGTCTGCAGCTGACACTCCACCACTCGGTCCACTTTGTCAGACACCTGAAGACACAATGAGACTTTTTCCTGACCTTTGACCCCAATTGGAACCAACACCAGCTGTTTGGTGACCTTTACCTTAAGCACTCTGTATTACTCTTTTGCTTGAACCTCAACCAGTAGTTTAGCAGGGCTTCATCAGCTTCCTTAGGGCTTACCAAAAGTCACAATAACAGGAACAGGAAGCTGCTTTTTAGAGATCTCCCCGGTGGAGCCGCTTTTTGAAATAATCCTGCATTGGTTGGTACAAGCACCAAATTTGGCATGGATATTCTTTAGGGTCCCCTCTTTCGGAAAAGCACCGCAGCCACGAGAAAATGCAAGATTTGAACACATATCTAATATATGAATAATGTACATGTAACAGTGTCCTGTAGGCACCCCTCAAGTTCAAAGCCTGCATTTTGTGCATAAACAGACTGGGGCTTATAGGCGTTGAATGTTCTTGGAACAACTGAGCGTATGACCGCCATCTGACGGGCTTTTCTGAAAGATGGGATCCTGAGGTACATCCATGGACAACCGGTCAACCTACAGGTCTGTGACTCACCCCTATGATTCGGAGACGAGCTCTGGCTCTCCTTCTAAACTGTTTGGTTGCTTCCCTCATCGTTGCCTCGTGCCTGCTCCTCTCTGATTGGCCGTCATTGCCATCACTCAAGCCCGAGGTGAAGTCAGAAGAGCAGCTGCAGAAACAGAAGAGTTTAGCTGTACTGTAACTGACAGACGATTGAGCAGAGAGACTCTGCATGGCAGGCTGGCTGCCGGTGGGGCAGCAGGTCTCCTCAGCCGAGCTTCTCTCCGGCTCTACGGCCCTCTCCCCGGTATCAGAGGTCCCTGCAGGTCGGTCTTCAGTTTAGTGAGAACCAGGCCACTAATTTAGGATTCTGGAGTCCAGTCTGCCAACGTTCAGGACCCGTAGCTTCTCCTTCAGCTGCAACGGGTGTTTCTGCTGGGACCAGAACGTCTCCATCCATCCATGGGCTCTTCTGCAGGAACTCCACCAGAACCAGAAAACGTTTCCCTGCTGCCTTTCCCGCCTCATTCGGCCTTTAAAATCGTCCCTGAATGTGTGGCAGACACTGCGACATGAAGTCTGTCGATCAGCTGAATGAAAATTCCAGCTGCATATTTGTTTTTGTCCAGAGCGTTTGTGATTTCCTCCACAGCATCCATGATAGCCAATGAAGTGGATCTGTTTTCTCTAAAACCAGATTGGTTTTCATCTATAATGTTATGTTTATGAATAAATGTAACTAATTTATCACTGAACATTGTTGAGAATTGTGGGAGCAGAGAAACAGGTCTATAGTTTGTAAATTGGTGTTTGTCTCCACTCTTACAGACAGGAATCACTTTTACTGTTTTCATTTGGTTTGGGGATCTCCCAGTTTGTAATGATAAGTTACATATGTATGTTAGAGGCTTAGAGATACTATTATTGACCTTTTCACCACTGTCATATCTATATCCTCACAATCTTTAGAGTTTTAACTCCTGAATTAATTCACATTGATATCAGCTCATGTTGGTTCAACGTTATTGAATTATTTTTTTTTTACTCACGTGTTGTAAAGCGTCTTTGTGCGCCTTTTAAAGTGCTATACAAATCCAATGTATTGTTGTTATTATTATTATATTTCCCAAATTCTCTTCACGTTGTTTTTATTTTCATTCATTAGATTATTGAAGGACACTTTTTCACTGTTATTTCAGTTTATTCTTGTATGATGAATATTTTTGTTCTGTTTTTCTTGTCCTCTGTTTTAAGAATTTTTTATAAAGTTATTTTTCTTTTTACAAGCAGTTTGTAGACCGGTACTTAACCAAGGGCAATGTTTCTATGGCAACTACTGTCGCCAATCAGGAGTGAGCTTGTTGGCAGACCACACCCCTTCCACTGAAAGCAGCTCAGTGAAGGAACACAGACAGTTTTGGGGATTTTGGCTTCTTGGAGCCAGCAGGTACTTCCTGTTTTGAATGCCAGGGGGGCGGGGCCATTCGGTCTAGTTTTCACATACAGCCAGCGGTGTGGATTAACTGCTGCTCACTGCACCCTCATGGGGGTGGGGGGTCAAATGCAGAGAACACAATAAATGGTCAAAGGGGAGTTTTTATTCCAGCTCATGTGAGTGTCTTCTGTTGTTCTTTGCATGAGTGTTACCTGTCGACAGGTGAGGAGAAATCATAGGAGGACTCAGGGGGGGGCTTTACTGCAGCCTGGGACACAGCAATGCTCTGCAGAAAAGACAGACTTACTGAAGAACCTGCTGATCACCTTTGGGGGGCGTAACAGAGCACGACCTCATCCAAAAGCTTCAACATGCTTCCAGAAGACACGAACAGTAGGCCGGCCTTTGCCAGCCTTTGACCGGCTAAACCTCAGATAACCTCAGGTAACCTCAGGTAACCTCAGGTAACCTCAGGGCTGGACCATATTCACACAGGGACCCCTCCTCACTCACTTTAGGAAAGCGTAGAATGGGAAAGGGCGGAGCTTTGGAAGTTGTGCGGGTCACAACAGAAGGAACCTCCGTCTGTGGAGGTACTGATGGAGCAGTGGGGTTAGGAACAAGAAGAGGCGTGGCTCCAATCACATGGTCTGCTGCAGGTTTAAGAATTGAAAAAAGGAAAATTAATTAAATAAACATGTATCAACTTTACTTAAATGTATAAACAATGTATAACGATACAAAAACTTAAAAAATGCAGGTTCTGATGAGGAGGGTGGGGGGGTGCGCACAGGCAGTGGAGGGGTGGGAGACTAGTCGGATGGCGGCGTCCTCCTCTGTGTCGCCATCTGCTCTGTTGGAGACGGGGTTGATCCCGGAATCTATCGGGCTGCTGAGCGGAGCTTGTGTCAATGCAGTCTGGGGCGGAGCTTGTGCGGATGCAGTCAGGGGCGGAGCTTGTGTCAATGCAGTCAGGGGTGGAGCTTGTGCAGATGCAGTCAGGGGCGGAGCTTGTGTCAATGCAGTCAGGGGCGGAGCTTGTGCGGATGCAGTCAGAGGCGGAGCTTGTGCGGATGCAGTCAGGGGCGGGGCTTGTATTGATGCAGTCAGGGGCGGAGCTTGTGTCAATGCAGTCAGGGGTGGAGCTTGTGCGCATGCAGTCAGGGGCGGAGCTTGTGCGGATGCAGCAGAGTCACCCTGAAGCAAATAAAACAGTGGAGGTGAGGGGAGGAAGGTGAACTTTCTTGACAGAGACAGCAAACTTTTTTCGTCAACAGCCTCACACCTGACTGGCCGCTCCTCTGGCTCCTGTTGAAACTGGGAGCGTCTGATTGGACGGCTCAGCTCGTTGATGCAGATGAAGCTCTTCCTCGATGGCAGTTTCCTTCTGACTGTTCACTCCTTCCTCCAGCTGGAGGCGCCTCTTGTCCCGTTGACGCTTTATGGCTGTCACTCGATGCCGAATGGCTTTGGCAATCACCTTGTAGTCTGCTTTGAACACAAATCCCAAAATGACCTGAGAGACGAGGAGGGACGGGTCAGGTCAGGTGATGTCATCATGGCGTTGTCAAGGTGATATGCAGGTACCATCTCCTGGGCGACCTCCTCTGGCACATCTTTGTAGAGTTCGAAAAGGAACTCGATGGCGTCGTTGTCTTTGTACTTCCCCCGGAGCTTCTCCTTGTCGTCCATCCGGAGCCACAGCTTCAGCGCCGCCTTGGAGCCGTCGTCCTCCTCTGCCAGCTCCACGTGGACACCAGTGTTTTCCTGAAAGAAGCGGTGCTCCAGGAGATCCTGGACTGTGAACCTGCAGGCCAGAGGAAGATTCAGGCCGGTGAGGAGATGCAGGAGAGGCTAGTTCAAGAGGAGCAGGAGGCAAGAGGAAGGGCAAGGGCCGTAGGAGGACGTGCAGGAGGAAAAGGCGAAAGCAGGAAAGCAGGAGGAAAGGGGGAAAGCAGAAGCAGGATGTGGAGGAGAAAAGCGCGAAAGTAGAAGGAGGAAATGGAGCAAGGGTGAAAGCAAAAGCAGGAAGCGTAGGAGGAAAAGGCGGAAGCAGAAGCAGGAAGTGCAGGAGGAAAAGTTTAAAGCAAAAGCAGGAAGTGCAGGAGAAAAGGGTGAAAGCAAAAGCAGGAAGCGTAGGAGGAAAAGGCGGAAGCAGAAGCAGGAAGTGCAGGAGGAAAAGTTTAAAGCAAAAGCAGGAAGTGCAGGAGAAAAGGGTGAAAGCAGAAGCAGGAAGTGCAGGAGGAAAAGGGTGAAAGCAGAAGGAGGAAATGGAGCAAGGGTGAAAGCAAAAGCAGGAAGTGCAGGAGAAAAGGGTGAAAGCAAAAGCAGGAAGCGTAGGAGGAAAAGGCGGAAGCAGAAGCAGGAAGTGCAGGAGGAAAAGTCTAAAGCAAAAGCAGGAAGTGCAGGAGAAAAGGGTGAAAGCAGAAGCAGGAAGTGCAGGAGAAAAGGGTGAAAGCAGAAGCAGGAAGTGCAGGAGAAAAGGGTGAAAGCAGAAGCAGGAAGTGCAGGAGAAAAGGGTGAAAGCAAAAGCAGGAAGCGTAGGAGGAAAAGGCGGAAGCAGAAGCAGGAAGTGCAGGAGGAAAAGTCTAAAGCAAAAGCAGGAAGTGCAGGAGAAAAGGGTGAAAGCAAAAGCAGGAAGCGTAGGAGGAAAAGGCGGAAGCAGAAGCAGGAAGTGCAGGAGGAAAAGTCTAAAGCAAAAGCAGGAAGTGCAGGAGAAAAGGGTGAAAGCAGAAGCAGGAAGTGCAGGAGGAAAAGGCTAAAGCAAAAGAAAGGGTAGGGGCACAAGAGGAGGTGCAGAGGCCAGCAGGTGTGATACCTTTCACTGCTCCTGGTCCGAATGCAGCCCTCAATGATTTCTTTCAGTTCTGGAACTTCAACTTTGAAGAAGCTGTCTGGTTTGATTCCCTGAGAGTCAGACAAGGTGCGGTGAGACACCAGGGGGACAGCTTTGGGACCTCTAGTGGGCGTGGTCTTACATTGGTGACCTTGCGGTAGATCTGGGCAGCGCTGTGACACTCGTGGTACGGATACTCGGACGTGGCCATCTCCAGCATGCACATGCCGAAGGCGTACACGTCCACAGCCTCGTCGTACTTCTCCTCGTACATCTCTGGAGCCATGAACTCCGGCGTTCCTAAACTCCACAGACACACCCTCATGAGGACCCCTCCCCGTCTGGCTTTGGGTTACTCGGACGCCTCTTCGGTTCTCACCGATCACGCTCTTAGCAAACGAGGCCTTCTTCAGTGTTGCTAGGCCCAGGTCTCCGATTTTGACGGAGGCGGAGGGACCGGTGATGAAGATGTTGTCACATTTGAGGTCACGGTGTATGATGGGGGGGGAACGTGAGTGCAGGAAGTGAAGCCCCCGCAGGACCTGGAAGCTCCAGCGCTGCAGCAGCTTCAGCTTCATCTGACGGAACCTGCGCAGGTACCTGAAGCAGACAGCAGAGCTTGTAGAGCTTCAGGTGGGGCATGGTTGGGCGTGGCGTTTGAGCGAAGCCGTGCTTCCTTCATGTGGTTTTGTGAGAAAGAAAACCAGTCGGCTGATGTGACTCAACCGAGCCACGGTCAGCCTCGCTGGAACCGAACGCTTCAGTCCAGGGACTGACCTAAACACAACCTGTGGTAAGAGAACCAGACACCAGCGGTTCTGGACCTACATCTTCAGCGTTCCAGACGTCATGAGCTCCGTCACCAGGATGGTGCATTTGTGGCCCTTCAGCGCCGACTTCCAGGAATCGAAGAAGCGGACGATGTTGGGGTGCTGAAGCGCTTTGAGCATCTCCACCTCCTCGCTGAAACGCTGACGCTCGGCTCTGCTCAGCCGGTGGGTCTGTTGAGCAACAAGACGGTTTCTGAGAAAAGCTGAAGGACGCTGAGCCCCCATGAGCCAATGAGACCACAACACGGTTAACGGCCCGCAGCTCCCTGCAGGCGTGACGCCGTCCGGCTTTGGCTCCCATTTCAAGGTGACAAGCTGGACCTGCTGCACGTCAGAACCTGACCCGAGAAAAAACCACGTACAAACACACACATGTACAAATACACACACACAGACATGTACAAATGCACACATGTACAAATGCACACACACGCATGTACAAACACACATGTGCAAATACACATATGTACAAATGCACACACACACATGCACAAATACACACATGTACAAACAAACACACAATCACGTACAAATGCACACATGTACAAATGCACGCATGTACAAATGCACACATGTACAAATGCACACACACGCATGTACAAACACACACATGTACAAATACACACACACACACATGTACAAATGCACACACACGCATGTACAAACACACATGTGCAAATACACATATGTACAAATGCACACACACAAATGTACAAATACACACATGTACTAATGCACACACACGTAAAAACACACACATGCACAAATACACGCATGTACTAATACACACACACACATGTACTAATACACACACACACACATGTAAAAACACACACATAAATAAATACACACATGCATAAACACACATATGTACAAACACACACATGCACAAATACACACATGCACAAACAGACACATTTACAAATACACACGTGCACAAATACACACACACACATGCACAAACACACACATGCGCAAACACATGCACAAATACACACAGATGCACAAACACTTACACAAGCACAGATGCACAAACACCTACACAAGCACACACACACACATATGTACAAATACACACATGTACAAATGCACACACACGCATGTACAAACACACACATGTACAAATACACACACACACGTACAAATGCACATGTACAAATGCACACATACATAAATACACACATGTACAAATACACCACACATGTACAAATACACACATGAACTAATACGCACACACACATGTAAAAACACACACATGTACAAATACACACACATACACAAATACACACATGTACAAATACACACACATGCACAAATACACAAATCCATAAACACACACATGCACAAACACACACATGCGCAAACACACAGATGCACAAACACATACACAAGCACACACGCACGAATACACACATGCACAAACACACACACACACACATGCACAAACATGCACAAATACATGCACACGCACAAATACACACATGCATAAACGCACACACATGCACAAACACACACATACACACACACACACGAACAAATACACACACATGCATGCAGACACAATTGTGCACAAACACACACACACAAATGTGCACAAAGACACACACACCATGTGCACACAGACACACTCATGCACAAATGTACACGCACTCGCACATAGACACTCCCCCTCTACACACCATATATGATTGAATTGAAAAAGAACCAAAATCTTGGAAGAATTCTCTGAACCTCAAGGTCAAACATGAGCAGTCTAAGGACTTCCGGAACATTCACACCTTCGTTTGAAGTGCATTTCCAGATGACAAAATCATAATTTGTGTCAATCTTACATAATTTATAGTTCAAACTCTGCGATGTGACAAACCAGAACGCACATGTGCATGTGTGTTATCAGCAGCAGCCATGTGTGTTTCAGTGCTCCAGCAAACTGCTGAGTCATGTTAGCACAGTCTGTACTTGAGAGGACACCGTCAACACGCACAACCATGTATTGGCGTGCACTTGTAGCGCTGACATGCAGGAAGCAGCAGGAGTAAAGACCAGCTCTGAATTCCGTACCAAATAGTTTGTTCCTCACGTCCCCCAACGGCTAACATCTGTGACATCAGTAGTGGGCGTGGCTTAGGGGCAGGCTAACCTTATTGTTTATAAAGCCTGAAATCACAGACTCCCAGGAGGTCTAACCGTTTCTGAAGATGTTCTCCTGCTGACCTAAAGACAGGTAGCAAACTCTACAGTGACCGAGTTCTGGACTGCAGCTCAAAATGACCAGAACTCTTCTGGATCAGGATGAGGATCCAAGCTGAACATGTTTGGCTCGTCTCAGTCTTTTTGGGTTCCCCAGCCCATCTAACAGACTCTTCAGGGCTTCATTGTTTCTGGGCATGTTTGCTTTGGGTTAAAAAAAACTCCTGTCCTGCGGAAAAATGACGACTTCAGTCCACGAAAGGAAGATATTTAGGAGGAACAACTTTGTTCAAGATCCGGCAGGAAAACCTGACTCATTATGAACTACTGATTGGAGGAAACTCTCAAGAAAAAGGGAGAAAATCCTGTTTAAGAAGTTCTGGAAGGAAGTCTGCTCCTTTGGAGGCGTGGCCTGTAGTCCAACAACTGAAACACACAAAATCCCTTTATCCTCTCTTTTTTAACTTGTCCAACAGCTGAGCAAACGGATCCGAGCTAAAGGCCTCTTGTGTTAAACAGATTTTACTGTTACAACAGATGTTCTGGATCTTCTGGCACACCAGGTGTTTATTTGAATAAACCCCTTCTGTAATTTAGGCTAAACCTTATTTATATTAATATCTGTAACTGTTTTTTGTTGGACCGGACGGAAAAGAAGAGGAGGGAAACTCCCTTCATCAACCAAGAGGCAGTGTTGTGTGTCTACTGTGTGTCTGTTGTGAGTTTGTTGTGTGTAAACGATAAATGGTAATTATACCTGGACAGCAGTGTTCTACCGTCCTCAAAGGCCCAAAATTCTTTGCAGCCACAGTCGCCCACAAACACACATTCACACAATGGCGATCACTGGCGCCATCCTGTAACCACCAGAGGTAAGGTGGGGTAAGGGGGGACACTTCGTCACATGGGCACACAGGGCAGGAATCGACCCTGCAAACCCTACCGCCCCAAATGTGTGTCTGTTGTGAGTCTATTGTGTGTACGCTGTGAGTCTGTTGTGAGTCTATTGTAACTCTGTTGTATGTCTGTTGTGAGTCTGTTGTGAGTCTGCTGTGAGTCTGTTGTGTGTCTGTTGTGTGTCTGTTGTGTGTCTGTGTGCGTCTGTTGTGAGTCTGTTGTGAGTCTATTGTGAGTCTGCTGTGAGTCTGTTGTGTGTCTGTTGCGTGTCTGTTGTGTGTCTGTGTGCGTCTGTTGTGTGTCTGTTGTGAGTCTATTGTGTGTACGCTGTGAGTCTGTTGTGAGTCTATTGTAACTCTGTTGTATGTCTGTTGTGAGTCTATTGTGAGTCTGCTGTGAGTCTGTTGTGTGTCTGTTGTGTGTCTGTTGTGTGTCTATTGTGAGTCTGCTGTGAGTCTGTTGTGTGTCTGTTGCGTGTCTGTTGTGAGTCTGTTGTGCGTCTGTTGTGTGTCTGTTGTGTGTCTGTTGTGCGTCTGTTGTGAGTCTGCTGTGAGTCTGTTGCGTGTCTGTTGTGAGTCTATTGTGAGTCTGCTGTGAGTCTGTTGTGTGTCTGTTGCGTGTCTGTTGTGTGTCTGTTGTGCGTCTATTGTGCGTCTGTTGTGTGTCTGTTGTGTGTCTGTTGTGTGTCTATTGTGAGTCTGCTGTGAGTCTGTTGTGTGTCTGTTGCGTGTCTGTTGTGAGTCTGTTGTGCGTCTGTTGTGTGTCTGTTGTGCGTCTGTTGTGAGTCTGCTGTGAGTCTGTTGCGTGTCTGTTGTGTGTCTGTTGTGCGTCTATTGTGCGTCTGTTGTGTGTCTGCTGTGAGTCTGTTGTGAGTCTGTTATGAGTCTGTTGTGTGTCTGTTGTGAGTCTATTGTGAGTCTGCTGTGAGTCTGTTGTGTGTCTGTTGTGAGTCTATTGTGAGTCTGCTGTGAGTCTGTTGTGTGTCTGTTGCGTGTCTGCTGTGAGTCTGTTGTGTGTCTGTTGTGTGTCTGTTGTGTGTCTGTGTGCGTCTGTTGTGAGTCTGTTGTGAGTCTATTGTGAGTCTGTTGTGTGTCTGTTGCGTGTCTGTTGTGAGTCTGTTGTGCGTCTGTTGTGAGTCTGTTGTGTGTCTGTTGCGTGTCTGTTGTGAGTCTGTTGTGCGTCTGTTGTGTGTCTGTTGTGTGTCTGTTGTGCGTCTGTTGTGAGTCTGCTGTGAGTCTGTTGCGTGTCTGTTGTGAGTCTATTGTGAGTCTGCTGTGAGTCTGTTGTGTGTCTGTTGCGTGTCTGTTGTGAGTCTGCTGTGAGTCTGTTGTGTGTCTGTTGCGTGTCTGTTGTGAGTCTGTTGTGCGTCTGTTGTGTGTCTGTTGTGTGTCTGTTGTGTGTCTGTTGTGTGTCTATTGTGAGTCTGCTGTGAGTCTGTTGTGTGTCTGTTGCGTGTCTGTTGTGAGTCTGTTGTGTGTCTGTTGTGCGTCTGTTGTGAGTCTGCTGTGAGTCTGTTGCGTGTCTGTTGTGAGTCTATTGTGAGTCTGCTGTGAGTCTGTTGTGTGTCTGTTGTGTGTCTGTTGTGTGTCTGTTGTGCGTCTATTGTGCGTCTGTTGTGTGTCTGTTGCGTGTCTGTTGCGTGTCTGTTGTGAGTCTGTTGTGCGTCTGTTGTGAGTCTGTTGTGTGTCTGTTGCGTGTCTATTGTGAGTCTGTTGTGAGTCTAATGTGAGTCTGCTGTGAGTCTGTTGTGTGTCTGTTGTGTGTCTGTTGTGTGTCTGTTGTGCGTCTATTGTGCGTCTGTTGTGTGTCTGTTGTGTGTCTGTTGTGCGTCTATTGTGAGTCTGTTGTGCGTCTGTTGTGAGTCTGTTGTGTGTCTGTTGCGTGTCTATTGTGAGTCTGTTGTGAGTCTATTGTGAGTCTGCTGTGAGTCTGTTGTGTGTCTGTTGTGTGTCTGTTGTGTGTCTGTTGTGCGTCTATTGTGCGTCTGTTGTGTGTCTGTTGCGTGTCTATTGTGAGTCTATTGTGAGTCTATTGTGAGTCTGTTGTGTGTCTGTTGCGTGTCTGTTGTGAGTCTGTTGTGCGTCTGTTGTGAGTCTGTTGTGTGTCTGTTGCGTGTCTATTGTGAGTCTGTTGTGAGTCTATTGTGAGTCTGCTGTGAGTCTGTTGTGCGTCTATTGTGCGTCTGTTGTGTGTCTGTTGCGTGTCTATTGTGAGTCTATTGTGAGTCTGTTGTGTGTCTGTTGCGTGTCTGTTGTGAGTCTGTTGTGCGTCTGTTGTGAGTCTGTTGTGTGTCTGTTGCGTGTCTATTGTGAGTCTGTTGTGAGTCTGTTGTGAGTCTGTTGTGTGTCTGTTGTGAGTCTGTTGTGAGTCTGCTGTGAGTCTGTTGTGTGTCTATTGTGAGTCTGCTGTGAGTCTGTTGTGTGTCTGTTGTGTGTCTGTTGTGAGTCTGTTGTGCGTCTGTTGTGAGTCTGTTGCGTGTCTGTTGTGTGTCTGTTGTGTGTCCGTTGTGCGTCTCACCTGCAGCTCGCACCAGGCCACCTCCACGGTGGTCTCCGTGTCCAGCCCTTTGTAAACGGTTTTGAAGGAGCCCCTCCCGATCTCGATGTTGAACTTTAGGAACCGCCCATCAGGCGACGCCGCCACAGCGTTCATTTCCTCTTCATCGTGCTCCTCCTCCTGGGTGTGTTGCCATGGTAATATCTCACTGTTTAATTCTGACAGATTGATGCCCATTTCATCGGCAGAGTCTGAGCTGACATCATGACCTGTGTGTGGAACGCAAGCCTCTGATTGGTTGGAGTCCTTGAGATGAAGAGCAGAGTTCTCCTCTTCTTCCTCTTCAGTGGAGTGCAGCATCTCTGTGTCCCAACCACCACCTCGGTGACGACGGGGTCAGAAGAGGCCCAAAAATACCTGGATGTTAGGAGGTCAAAGGTCAGCAGAGAACTAACCATAGTGGGTGGAGTCTATTTCAGCATCGTAGTTAGTTTCAGAATATAACTCAAAAGGAACACCCTAAAGCTTCAACAGTGTGAGTTTGTTGTTTGAAAACGTTCAGACTTTTATTTTGGAAGGCTGCTCTTTCCACTGAGAAGTTCCAAAGCAGCGATGCAGCTGTCATCATCAAGAACGGATCGATCCACCGAGCGCGCTTTACTCACCGCCGCCGTCTGCGAGGTCTTCAGAACTCTGACAGAACCTCCACCTGTAGACCCTCCTCAGAACTCTGACAGAACCTCCACCTGTAGACCCTCCTCAGAACTCTGACAGAACCTCCACCTGTAGACCCTCCTCAGAACTCTGACAGAACCTCCACCTGTAGACCCTCCACAGAACTCTGACAGAACCTCCACCTGTAGACCCTCCACAGAACTCTGACAGAACCTCCACCTGTAGACCCTCCTCAGAACTCTGACAGAACCTCCACCTCTAGACCCTCCTCAGAACTCTGACAGAACCTCCACCCGTAGACCCTCCACAGAACTCTGACAGCAGCTCCACTCTCGTCAGCTGGAACCTCGCAGCTCAAGCTCTATCAGCACAGAACAGGCTAGTGGTGCTGCAAGCCCCGCCCACTGGACACCTGTCACCTGCCTGATAGGAGTACTTTCTCCTCCCACTTGACGTCATGGCTTCACCAAACGGCGCTGCAGTGCTCTGTTTCTTCCAGATTATCTGAAGACACAAACATAAACAAACAGCAGCTGGTTCTGCTGCCCTGCTCGCTGTCTCACAGGCACAGCTGACTGAAGATTGTTCTGGAAAATGTGTTTATGTGTTTGTATCTTCAGACTACTCTCCTGCTGCAGGACGGACAGAGAACAATACATTTACACACAAGAGACACAAAACGAGGTTACACAATCCTCAGATATGAATGCTTATCTTCCTCAAGCACAAAGCTGGGAAGAACTCACAGCTGTCAATCAGACAGTAGATTATTATGAATAAGCTGTACTCTGTTAAAGCTAAACCATCTTTTTATTTAGAAATTAAACTAACGAGGATCTGCTAGCCACTAAAAAAAGTTCACTAATGTCACAACTCCATCCACAAAGTCCTCTCTTGTGACCTTCTGACGGATTTCCATGACAGTTTAACTCCTGCAGAAACTTTCCAAAAGTCCAAGCAGAGGGATCCTGGAAGGAAAATAGAAAGTGATCTGAACCTAAACTCTGACTCACAATCTTCCACGAGATTGTAACCCCCTTGCAGCAACCATCATCACATCTTTCTGGTCCTGCCTCTGGATAGATTTAGGGTTGGTCTCCGGTGGCAGTGGATCTTGTCCTGGCTCTAGAAGGGTGGTGTCGGCTCCTTCTTTAAGGAGGTATAGAGGACCACACTTTGTTGATGCGTTCACTCTTAGTGAACAATGTACCCTTTGGTTTTCTTCTGTATTCTTCACCCCAAAACAAATGTTTCAGAAACTACTCTCTATCCGTCTTGATCTGTTTGTCTCACTCTTTCTCTATCTGTCTCACTCTCTGTCCACCTCACTCTTTCTCTATCTGTCTCACTCTTTGTCCCCCTCACTCTTTTTCTTCCAGGATGAAGAATATAAAAACAGCATTGAATTCATCTTCCTAATAACGTCTGTACTTGGTCACATGACCAAACCATTCCCAATAATTCAGTTGTTCCAGTTGTTGTTCGTGCTCTGTCCACCAGGGGTCAGCCTTTCTCCCGGGTCTGTGGACTGATGTCATCTTAATCTCAAGCTTTTTCATCAGCAGTTTAATCAGAGTTGAGCCAAATCTGCACGTTTTTATGTTGGAACGACATCACTTCCTTCCCTTTCTGTGTTTCTCACTCTGACAGACGGAGCATCTTCAGTCTTGACATCTTCATCGTTCACTTTCAGCGTCTTCAGGTAAGTCAAGATTCTCTTTGATCTTTGTTTGTTTGTTGTTCCTGTGAGTGTAAACAGCTCTTTGTTGATTGTCTGTAAATATTTACTTAGGTTTCCTGTTGGGATTTATTATAGATACGGATGACACTCTTTGATTGACAGAACCAGAGGTGTGAAAATAATAAAAGCAATGAAGAAGAAAAACCTGGAATCGGTTTTTGGATGAAGATTCAGTTCTTTCACTGACTAGTACAGTTTTTCCTTCATTGACCCATAACTCTGCAGTTTTTAATCTCTAAGGGAGGATTACCCTGACCTTCTTCTTGTCTTTATTAATCCATCCTCTTGTTCTGATCCTCCTCATGTTTTTCCTTTGGTCTAACCCTCCTCTTCCTCTCTGCCTTCCATAATCTCCTCCTTTTGTTTCCACTCATCCATTTTCTTGGTTTTCATAGATGTTGATTAACTTTGAGATTATAATCTTGAGTAAATTTTACACATTAAATCCATCCCTCTGAACCTGACTGTACCGTCTTAGGAACCTGGTTCTGGTCCCACTTGTGGAGCTGGTTTGGAAACAGCCGTGTGACTGGAAGTGGAAAAATGTTTGCTCAGGAGCCATCCGTTGTGCTCCTCCTCCTCCTGGTCTGTCCTTCACCTACCCAGGTGATGGCCTCCTCCCTCCTTGACATGACGGCGTGGAGCCCGGGGAACAGCTCGCCCACAGCTAAGGACTGCCTCCAGGTTGAGACCAGGGCTGGAGGTCTGAGAGTTCACTGCTCTGGACTCCAGCTGATGAAGGTCAGGACACTCCTGGTCATATTTTGAAGGTGTTTACTGGAACTTCTGAAGCAGAAAGTCAGATTTTCTAGCTGAGTCAAAAAGTTTCTCTGTCCAAACAGAGTCGAGGCCTGCTGATCAAATCAAACTTTATTCATAGAGCACTTTTCAGACAAAAGTAGCTCAAAGTGCTTCAATAAAACATTTTTCAAATGTGAAAACCAACAAGAATTTTTTAAAATAAATATATGTGTGTGTGTGTGTGTGTGTGTGTGTGTGTGTGTGTGTGTGTGTGTGTGTGTGTGTGTGTGTGTGTGTGTGTGTGTGTGTGTGTGTGTGTGTGTGTACAGAAAGATAAATAGTGTCAGGTAGGGAGGGCTGATGAACATGAAGGACCCAAAATGCAGAGACGGGAGGCACACGATTCCAGGGCAAAGAGTTTATTCTTAACAAAAAGCGCTGCAGAGCAGGGTAACAAAACCAAAACTAAACTTACTGTGGGCATAGCATGAACACATGGCAAAAGGGAGTCAGGGATGGACCAACACAAGAGGAAGGCAGAGACAAGACTTAAATACAAACACCACTGACAAGACACAGATGAACAGGATCAGAAGAGAGTAGGATCAAGGAAGTAAAACTCAAAAACATGACAAAACAGTAAACCTTTCAAATTAAAACAGGACCAAACCATGACAGACAGACAGACAGACAGACAGACTGACTGACTGACTGACTGAGAGGTCTGAGGTCTTTCCAGGTATCTGTTGTAGCCACTCCTCCAGCTTGGGGGTTACTGCCCCGATTGCTCCAATTACCACAGGCACCACCGTCACCTTCACTTTCCAGGCTTTCTCCAGTTCTTCTCTGAGTCCCTGGTATTTCTCCAGTTTCTCATGTTCCTTCTTCCTGATGTTCCCATCCTTGGTACTGCCACATCCACCACAACGGCTTTCCTCTGTTCTTTATCCACCACTACGATGTCTGGTTGGTTCTCCATTACCATCCTATCAGTCTGGATCTGGAAGTCCCACAGGATCTTTGCCCTCTCATTCTCTACCACCTTCGGAGGTGTTTCCCATTTTGACCTTGGGGTTTCCAGTCCATATTCTGCACACATGTTCCTGTATATGATTCCAGCCACTGTAGTGACCCCGTTTACAGAGAAGATTTGATCACTAATGTGGAGGATCTCACTGAGAAAAACAACATGTTCTCATATGTTCTTGTGTCTGCAGGTGCCGCTCGGTCTTTCCAACCGAACGGTCTGTCTGTTTCTGAGCAAAAACCTGCTCAGCTCTCTGCCTCCAAACTCTTTCTCCACTCTCCTCCAGCTCCATGAGCTTGATCTGTCAAATAACCAGGTGCTTTGAAATGTCAGTACCAGGTAGGACAAGGAAACATGCCACCATCTCTGACTTCCTGTTTCCTCTTGCAGCTTTCCACCCTGGAGCCCGGCTGCTTTTATGGGTTGGCTAACTCTCTCCGCCTCCTAGATCTGTCGTCTAACCACCTCTCCAGGCTTGATCCAGAGGTGTTTGGTGGGCTGCAGGTTCAGGTCAACTTTACTCACAACCCATGGCACTGTGACTGCAGCATGCAGGTGAGTCCCACCTGTGCAGGTGAAGGACTGAGAGCCTATCCCATACTGATGGTCTCCTGTCTGGATGCAGATGTCCGTGTCTCGGATGGATCTAGAAGCATCTTCTGTAGAAAGAGTGGTGTGTCAGACGTCGGACATCCCAAACGCTGGTGGGTTCTTTTACTGTGAAGATGCTCCTCTGCTGAAGACACCAGGGCTTCAGCTTTCGGTTCCTTCACTCTGGGGTCGGGCTAACTCTGTTTGTGTATGTCTTGCAGGAACGGTTGGTCTCCCACTGGTCTTACTGGTAGAGGACTGGGATCTGTGCCAGTCTGTGAGGAGAACGACTGATGTGCTGACCCTGGTCACTATGTTCCTGTGGTTCTTCATGCTCATCTCCTACTTGATCTACTACATTCGTCAGAACGAGGTGTTTGCCAACCAACACTTTGAGTACATTAAGTTCCTGAAGAACCGGGAACCCTTTTCCCCCATAGAATTCTTGAAGAACCTTTGACATGCTCAAACACTTGAGATCTTTCTCATCTGCAGTTTTGAGAGGAGGAAGAGGCTGTCCGAAGTCTTGTGTCAGAACCGCTTCCAGGTCCAAAAGGGCATGGAAGGATTCGTTATCACTGAAGTCAAGATTGCAGAGCTGTTGATGGATAATTCAGAAATAATTTAAGTTTCTCACACTTTTGAGGCTTTTTTAGGACTTGAGACCTCCAGTTCAGATTCAACCTCAATGAAACACCAGGATGTTTAGTTTGAAACTCCAATAAAGAACTCAAAGATGAAAGACATGAGACATTTGTTGAAGAAATCTTGCACCTTCACCTTAACTTCATGCCCAGCGTCACTTTCTGTTTGCATTTTGGAAGACTCATTTTTATTGACCTGCATGTCCTTTCAGAATAAAGGCTTTGCTTTAGGGAGCTTTATTCTCACTGGGATACAAAGTTAAGATGTGAATGTGGTTCATGAGCCGTGTGAACATGTGTGTGCTGTCACAGTGAGGCTGTTGAGATGGTTTTAATAGGTTGTGTGTCTGTTTAGCTCTTTTTACCCTCTTAAATTCAAAGAGAAATAATCCATTCTGTGTGTCATCTAACAGGTTTGGACGCTTTGTTATTGTTACACCGCAGACTTTCCTTTAGAAAAACCCACTACATTGTTCACAGTCAATTTTACATATGAATAATTCCATGTTGTGGGTTTTATTACTAAAGTTATCTAAAACGGTGACCTCCGGATTAACAGAAAAATCCCTCCAGTTCATTTTACTGCTCAGGAGCAGAAACTGTTTTTAAAAGGTAGGAAGGTAAAAGTCCAGCAGACTGGAGAACCCAAACATGTAAGTGTAAAACTACAGTGGCGCTAAGGTACAAATCACACCAACAAACCAAAGTCCAAAAAAAAATCACGACATCAAAGATTACAAATAAATAAATAAATAAATAAAAAAGAACATTTTGGAATACAACTGTAATTTCCAGATATCCTATTAAAATGTTAAAAAATGAAACACAAGAAGAGATCAGAAAAGGTAGGTACTACCACTGATTGGATGATGCGTTTGTTCAGTATTTCAACTGAAACTGATTTGGCATAAAGCGATACAGGATATCATTATCTAACCTACTTTTTCCCGTTTCATTATCAGCATTTCCTTTGGATTTATGGAAATTACTGTTGTTTTCCAAAACGTTCCATTTTTATTTTGTTTCATTTGTTTGTAATCGTGTTTCAATTTCTGGATTTTTGCTTTGATTTAAAAAATGTACCTTTTTTTGTTTTTCTAATTTATTTATTTATTTATTTTTTTTTAATTGAACTTTACAAATACAAAAATACAAACTCCAGCAGAGGATGAACACACTGCAAAATACACACTCACTAGGGGGTTACATAACACTCTCAGAAGTCATCAACATATAGTGTTAAAAACACTTAAAAAATAAAAATAAAATTAAGATAAAAAATAACAGGAGCCAAGTGATAGCACAGGACAGAAACTAGAATAACAGCCACAAGGACATTTGTTTAGAAATTATTTGAACACCTTCTGAGGATTGTAATCTTTTCAGTGAGGAATAATATAATTTAAAATTGTTAATAAAACCTGGGAAGGAGGGCTTGGAACCTCTCCACTTGCAACAGTGAATGTGGTATTTTCCTAAAGGTAAGATGATATTAATGATATTTGAGAAAGAAACATCTATATTTTCCATAAACAGAAGGACATCAGAAATACCAAAAGGGGGAATATTCAGTTTGAAATTAATCCAATTCCTTATGTGAGACCAGAACTCCTTGGAGTAATCACATGTAAAAAACAAATGTTCCAGCGTTTCCTCATTGGAGTTACAAAAAGTGCAAGATTCCACATCAAATTTAAATCTGCTTTGAAGAAAATCAGAGACAGGATAATATTTATTAATTATTTTGATATGAGTTTCTTTTATTTTGGGCAAAACAGGCCATTTAATATACTTAGAGTGTGCTTTAACTAACAGTGATTGGTTGTTGGAATAAGGGAAGGATCTAAAAGAGGCTTGACTATGGAGATGATCAATTCTGTCTTTTAAACAGTTGTTCAAAAGATTGTTATTTAGTTTAAAATCTAAGAAATTACATCCGTTAATCCGTAATTTAGGTAATGAGATGAATGTTCTATGAGGAGTGAAAACAGTGTTCTTTATTAAATGAATCAGAGCAGCAGGAATGGCTCGACATGCTTTTTTAAATTCTCTAAGGCTGCAGGTGAAATGATGGTATTTATCTATAAACGAAGAAAAAGTCAATAAAGTACCTTCACTATCAGTTAAATCTGTAACAAAAACAATGTTCCTGTCAAACCAATCCTGTTTGAATATAGATTTCCTACCTACTAATACTGTTCTGTTATTCCATAATGTTGATCCATGAGGGTAAAATTGTGATTAAATTTCATTTTCCAAAACTGAAGAACTTGTTTATGGAAGTTGGACAAAATGAATGGAATCTTGTTTACTTCAAAATCCCATTTCAAAAGGAAGTCTATTCCTCCTAAATGTTTACAGATGGATCTTGGAATATGAAACCACATGGAGTTACTATCAACCAGAAGAGCTTTTAAAAAATTAATTCTGAAAGTACCGACCATAGTTTCAAAGTCTAGAGCATTGATGCCACCATTATCATAACTTTTGACCAGTTGGGAACGTTTGATATAATGTGTTTTGTTTTTCCATATGAATTGAAAAATAATTGAGTTCGTTTTCTTAATGTTTGGAGGGGATGTTTTTCTAATTTAGATCTTCAGAATTTTTTCGCTGACTGATTTGTTGGAGGAGTTGGAACTTCAGGGCCTCCGTAGAAAAGTGTTTTTTTTTTTTTACTTCTGGGTCCTCCAAAACAGCAGGGGTCGCAAACGCACTGCGGGCGTCAACCGCAAAAGGAAGAAAACAGTATCCCAGAATCCACCGCGTTGCAGAATACTGTCCAGTCATTGTGATCCAGTGGAAGTCCGGTTCGGTTTATAGACCCGTCCAGAACCTGACAGTTTGTTCTCAGAGACCATGAAAGAAACGTCGGCAAAGCGGCGTGACAAGGCGGGAAGCCGGGACAAAGCCGACAAGTCCCGGGAGGCGAAGGGCCCCAAGGACGCGGCGCCGCAGGACGTGGAGATGCCGGAGGAGGAGGCGAAGCAGCCCCGGGAGCTGGACAACCTGACCCTGGAGGGTAAGACCGGGACCGGAGCCTCCGCTAGAACCGGCAGGAGGTTCGCGGCGGCTCCAACCTCCGCCTGACGCGGCTAGCAAGGCCACATCCGCGGCGCTTAGCTTTAGCTTCATGCTAGCTGATGTTGATGAAGACGAGCGAGGAAATCATGATGACGTGCAGAAGAGGAAGCTTTTGGTAGAACTACGGAACCGAGAGACCCCCAAATACCGGACAACACCGCACACGGACGGACTCATGCAGAACCACACGTGAATGTTGAACGAGGGCAAGAACGTCTGGCCTGTTGGAGGAACCCAACATGAACCAGGAGAACAGGCAAACTTCTCCCAGAAGAACCCGTCTGGGATTTGAACCCTGTCCCTGTGAACTAGAGTGCTAGCCACTACCCTACCGCCTTCTTAACAGTGCAGAACGGTTTGCAGAACCCTGTCGTTGCATTGTTTCTCTTCTGACAACAACTGAAACATTTTTGAAACTTCTTCCTCCAGATTTAAGACACGAGCCCCTTGATGCTTCTGCCAGAGAATACAGACTTTTCTTTTTCTGAACCTTCTCTGTTTGTCTGCAAGTTCTGACCCAGAGGCTGAGGCTCTGACGGATCCGTCTGGTGCCTGACGAGGCGGTCTGGGATCAGACCAGGTCCCTGTAACCCGATCTGCTCCTGTCTGCAGACATCAAGGAGCACGTGAAGCAGATAGAGAAGGCGGTGTCTGGGAAGGAGCCCCGCTTCGTGCTGCGCGCTCTGAGGGCGCTGCCGTCCACCAGCCGCCGCCTCAACGCCAACGTGCTTCACAAGACCGTGTGCGGCTTCTTCACCAGCAGCGCCTCCACCAGAGACTTCCTGCTGGGCTTCTTGGAGGAGGTGAGGCCGTGCAGGTGGGCCCGGCTGTGCCGTCTGACCCCGCCCCCCTGACCCTGCTGTGTTTGTGTCCCAGCCCATGGAGGTGGCCGACGGAGACGTCCAGTTCCGTCCCAGGACCGGGAAGGCGGCGGCTTCTCCTCTGCTGCCTGAGGTGGAGGCGTACCTGCAGCTGCTGCTGGTGGTGCACCTGACAAACAACAAGAGATACGCAGAGGTTCGAACCCCGCCTGTGATGCAACCAGACCGCACTGGTCTCTGCTCGCTCCGGGTTCAGTGTCAGGGTTCAGTTTGCTGCTCCTTTTGGAAGTGGGGGGGTCTGTGTGCTCGGCCTCGTGTATCCAAGCTGCTACACAAAAACGTCGTAGAGTCTTAAGGAAGACGCGTTACACTGCAGGAAGGGTTAGTCTGGGACGACGGTAAAAAGGCTTCAGAGCTAGGGTTTGGAGGCGGGGCTTATCCACGTCTGAACGCTGCCTTGATGATGATCTTGTGATTGTTGCTGTGATTGTGGGGTCCAGGCTCAGAGGGCATCAGATGACCTCATGCAGAAGATCAGCTCAAAGAAGAGCCGCGCTTTGGACCTGATAGCTGCTAAATGCTACTACCATCACGCCAGAGTCTACGAGCTCCTGCAGCAGCTGCACACCATACGCAGGTACGTGGGCGGGGACTCCAGGTCACCTTGTGGTCATTGAGTAGACGGTCAGTCACAGCAAGCCCCTCCCACCTCTGTCAGCTTCCTGCACAGTCGGCTGCGCACCGCCACACTGCGGCACGACGCCGACGGTCAGGCGGTGCTGCTGAACCTGCTGCTGAGGAACTACCTCCACTTCAGCCTCTACGACCAGGCGGAGAAGCTGGTGTCCAAGTCCGTCTTCCCAGAGCTCGCCAACAACAACGAGTGGGCCCGCTATCTATACTACACAGGTAAGACCCCGCCCCCCACTCAGAGCTCCATTGCAGGATCTCACCTGTGACTCTCCAGGACGGATCAAAGCCATCCAGCTGGAGTACTCTGAGGCTCGCCGCACGCTGACCAACGCCCTGAGGAAGGCGCCCCAACACACCGCCGTAGGCTTCAAGCAGACGGTATGTAGACACCTCCAGGGGGCGGGGCCAGAAAGTGCGCTGACTAACGGCCGTGTGCTCTCCCTCAGGTCCATAAGCTGCTGATCGTGGTGGAGCTGCTCCTGGGAGAGATTCCTGATCGGCTGCAGTTCAGACAGCCGTCACTCAAGCGCTCACTCATGCCCTACTTCCTGCTCACACAAGGTATGTGCACGTTAGGGGGGCTTTGATTGGCAGGTGGGTGGATCCAACAGTGCTTCAGGTGTGAATATGTCCTACTCAACGACCTTCCTTAGTAAGAGAGTATGTGGGCGGAGCCAACTCTGGCCTATGTGTCCATCAAACTGCTTGCATCATTTTGGCTTTGTAGAATCTGGGAAAGGGTTTGTGTAGCGATGAACTTTAGTTCAGAGCCGTGTGGACCTGCCTAGCAACAAGATCAGGCCGGATAAACGTCTCCTAAAATGTTTTTCTTGGTTTTTACAAAAGTGAAGAACTTTGTTTTGGTGGTTCCTTCAGGGGTCAGAACGTTGCTTTCCGCTGGTTCTCCATCAACGTTCTAACGCTGTAACTGTTTTCATCATGTTTTTATTCAGCTTGAACTGAGGTTCAGGACAAACGGAGGATTGGCCTTTAAACTGTGGTTGTCTGATGGGAGGAGCTTGACTTCACCTCTGTGTGTGTGTGTGTGTGTGCGCATGTGCACGTGTCTAGCCGTCAGGACGGGAAACTTGGCCAAGTTCAACCAGGTGTTGGAGCAGTTTGGGGAGAAGTTTCAAACCGACGGGACCTACACGCTCATCATCCGCCTGCGACACAACGTCATCAAGACAGGTGATCCAATCACACGCAGCCCGGCTTGTGACCTGCTGACCCGCCCCCCGCTGCTCACACTTGTGCGTTTGTTTGTGCTCAGGCGTGCGCATGATCAGCCTGTCGTACTCCCGCATCTTCCTGGCCGACATCGCTCAGAAGCTGCAGCTGGACAGTCCGGAGGACGCGGAGTTCATCGTTGCAAAGGTAAGGGGTTCTGGTGAACACCTGCAGTGCTGCCACCGCTCCCACCTGGACTCATGGGGACCTGTGTGCGTCACAGGCCATCCGTGACGGCGTGATAGAGGCCAGCATCAACCACGAGAAGGGCTTCGTCCAATCCAAGGAGACCATGGACATCTATGGCACCAGAGAACCGCAGCTGGCCTTTCACCAGAGGATCTCCTTCTGCCTGGACATCCACAACATGTCTGTGAAGGTAAGCAGCTGGAACCTCCATCCGGATCCAGCTGCACGGCTGCAGCTGGAACCTCCATCCGGATCCAGCTGCACGGCTGCAGCTGGAACCGACATCCGGTTCCAGCTGCAGCCGTCCAGCTGTACGGCTGCAGCTGGAACCGCCATCTGGATCCAGCTGCACGGCTGCAGGTTGAAGTCTGAAATTCTGCTGATGTTCTCTTGCAGGCCATGCGGTTTCCTCCTAAAGCCTACAACAAGGACCTGGAGTCAGCAGAGGTATGCACATGTTCATGCACACGTACGTGCACTCATTGATTCACATGCACAGCTGACTGACATACCAAATGCGTTCTGGGACAACCTGAACAAAATCAGACACACAACAGAAATGCACAGTTGTGTATTTGCCCCTCCACTCCACCATTTAAACACAGAAGAAGAAAAGAAAACACAAACCTGTTTTGGTTTTGTGTGTGTGTGTGTGTTTGATTGTTTTGTGTGTTTTTGTGCGTGTGGTGCGTTCAGGAACGTCGGGAGCGTGAGCAGCAGGATCTGGAGTTCGCTAAAGAAATGGCTGAGGATGATGATGACAGCTTCCCATAAAGCTGATCCTGACTTCCTGTGCAGACAGGAAGCAGGTGTGTGTTTTCAAATGCTATATTACCCACAATCCCCTCTTTTTTCCCCCTGTGTGGTCACAGTGCCCCCTGCTGTTTTTTATTGCTCTGTCAATAAATACTGTTTCTCAAACTGCAGCGTGTTTATTGGTCAATCAATGAAACCTCAGAATGAAGAGGAGTTTAAACCAAACGTGGAGCAAAGACGACGACGTTCTGGTTTTCTGGCAACAAACCACAGAACACAAGAGTACAAACTTTATAGACGGAACTGCAGTTTCCGTACTGAGGTCTAACAGGACCAGAATAGAAAGTAGTCCCTTTTCTGAGGCCAATAACAAGTCATTAGAGACTCTAACTAGTGCGGTTTCCGTACTGTGGTGGGGTCTAAACCCCGACTGAAAGTCTTCAAAGTGGCTGTTGTCCTGTAGGTGGCAGTAAAGCTGCTTAACTACAACTCTTTCTAGGATTTTAGAAATAAAGGGCAGGTTTGATATCGGTCTATAGTTGGCCAAGATGTTAGGATCCAAACTGGGCTTTTTCAGAAGAGGTTTAACAACTGCATATTTAAAAGACTGTGGCACGTAACCCGTTTCCAGAGAGGTATTTATCATTGTTAGTATGGAATCATTAATTAGGGGAAAAGTTTCTTTAAAAAGTCTAGTGGGAATTGGGTCTAACAGACAAGTTGAGGATTTGGAGGACATAATAATTGATGCAATTTCTACTTGATCCACAATAGTGAAGCAGTCTAATGTTACAGAGATTTCTAAGGATGCCTCCACTTCTACCACTTCAGCCTCCTCTGGGCTGATAGAAGGAATAACTTGATTTAACTTATGTCTAATATTTGAGATTTTACTATCAAAAAATGTAAGAAAATCATCAGAGCTGAGAGAAACAGGAACATGTGGTTCTACTGAGCTCTGACTGTGAGTTAATTTAGCAATAGTGCTAAAAAGAAATCTGGGATTGTTTCCATTCTCTGATATTAAGGTTGAATAGTACTGGCTTCTAGCTCTACGCAGAGCTTTTTTATAATTTAATAGACTAAGTTTCCAGATATTCAGAGACTGCTCTGAACCGGAGCGGCGCCATTCTCTTTCCAACTTACGGGTTTCTTGTTTAACCCTTGTTCTATCCTAGGCACTTTACCGTTGGGAGTTGGGTCATCTAGATTCACTAGACAGAGCTTTGAACCTTTTTTTTTCAACGATTTGTGATCTTCACTGGTTCAATGAAATTTGTCCACCTTTATCCACCTTTGTCATGGTAGGAGAACACGTCAAAGTAAGGGTGGGGTCATCCAAGACAGCACAAGTTAAGAGAACGTGTTTCAGCGTTAAACCACGGTGCTACTCGGTTTAGTCTAACGAACTTAGGTTTCAGGGGGGCAACAACATGGAGTGTACTCCTGAGGGCTTGTAGGGCATCATTAACAAAGTGGTCATTTATACTAGGACTGATGCTATGGGAGCTGGTCTCAGAGTATTTGCTCAGAATGTCACTAAGTACTGGCTGAACTGTGAGTTTAAACTCAGACACAGAACGGTCAGTTAAGGTTCTTCTAAGTCATCACAGAATTTCTGTAGGTGACATGACTGAGTTGAACAGCTTCACAAACTTTTGAGAAGATTCACAAACTTTTAGCGGGTGCACAAACTTTTGAGCAGGTGCACAAACTTTTGAGCAGCTTCACAAACTTTTTTTTTTTCTTTAACTTGTCCTGTCCAACAGCTGGGCAAACAGATGAGAGCTGAAGGCCTCTTGTGTTGGACATATTTTACTTTAACAACAGGGGTTAGGAATCTATGACAAACCAGAGGAATGTCTGAATAAACCCCTTTTGGAATCCAGGACAAACTTTATTAAATTCAATCATATTAGAAAATCTTTGGTGCTGGACCGGACGGAAAAGGAAAGGAGGGAAGAAGAGAGAGGGATGTTAGAGAGAGGGGGGAGAGGAGGGTGATAATAGGAGGGGGGGGGGGGTAGAACCATGAAGCAGCCTAAAGCAACAACTTTACTGGATGTTTATCATTACGGTAAGGTTCAAGTGTAATACAAATCTCAAAGGGCGGGGCCTGTCCACACACACATTCAGATGTTATAAACACACCTGTTAACTGCAGAAATGTCCACATGTCAACATGCACACAAAACATGCACACAATACAGATATTGTTCACACACGCATACTTATGCCTTTAAACCAGCTAGTGTGAAATATTTCATTCATTCAATCATGCAAATTATTAGTGTAAAGGTGAGCTAACACCTGTGCTCAGGTGAGTGTTTATGTTCTTCTAAATGAATGGTGGAATGTGAAAAGAAGGAGGGAGGGTGACCAGCCATCCCCACACCAAGACCCCCGCCGCAGCAGCAGCGGCAGCCAGAACTCCCAGCGCCACCCGGCAGCAGGCAGAGAAGAACCACCCCCCGGGCGACCACATCCACCACCCAGGCCAGGACCAGCAGGACCACCACGAGGCCCCCAGAGCCAGAGAGACGGGAGGCACGGGGGGAAGAGAGCGCCACCCCAGCCCAACCAGGGGAGCAGCCCCCCCGCCGCGCCGGGAGGGCCCAACGCAGGACCCCACCCGAGAGGAGCGCCCACAGCCCCAGACGAGCACCTCATCACCACCCAGGAGTTCTGGGTATCCCCCCGCCCCAACCCCAGGTACGAGCCAGGACCCCCCAAGGGAGACCCGCTCTGCGCTCCAGGCAGCCACCCACCCGGCCTACGGTTGGTCCAGGAAGGAGCAAGGCAGGGGACAGCCGGCCCCGCCCCGGAGGGGGGCACCCCGGAGAAAAGAGGGGCCCACAAGGGGTGTTGTTAACATGGCCCGACCAGGCTCGGCCACAGTTGGAATGTGGGCAGGGGCCCAGCGCCCAGGGGCAAAAACCCGAACCCACCCCACAGGGAAACGGACACCCCCGGCTCAGGTGTAATGTGAACCCCCTCTCTGCGCCGAGATAGCCCCACCGGGCCCAGGAAACCGGCACCCAGGGGACACGGCCGCCGCTGCCATGGCCCAGTACCCCCCACTGGGGATGGGGTAGGGGACAGATGGACCTTGGACCCACCTTCCTTGTATAATGTGTGTGCTTGTGTTCGTAAGGGTGTATGTGTGCATGTGTGTGTGTGTTTGAATGTATATTATGAGAAGTAAAAGGTGTGTGTACTAGGGGGGTGCAGTTCAAATTGGTGGGTAGGGCACAGAGAGGACATTCCCTGATTACTCACAGTAATGTCCCCTCACCCTCCCCACCAAGGGTCCCTAAATGTCTAAGGTGCGGTTAAAATTGGCGGGTAGGGTGCTAGGAGGACATCTGCTGCTTGCTGGCAGTGATGTCCAAGCACCCCCCCTACCAAGGGCCCTACATGTCTAAGGTGCAAATAAAACCGAGAGAGGGGGGGCCCATTCCATACGGCAACCATGGGAGGGAGACCACTGACAAGTAGCCCCCCCCCCAAAGCGCATCGCAGGCTAAACCCCCCACCCCCTCACCCTAATATGAGATTATGAGGAAGGGGGTGAGTTGGGGACAGCTGGCAGACTGTCTCCCGGTGGTCAAACATCCGTCCCCCAGCCCCCCCCAGCATAGGGCCCAGGTCCCCCAGCCTCGGGGCCCCATCCCCCGAGGCACCGACGCCCCAGGCCCAGCACGACCCACCCCACACAGAGAGAGAGGAGCCAGAAAGCGCCGCCCCCCCCCCGGAGCAAGCCCAGGCCCCCGCCCCCAGGCGCCGGCCCCGAGGGAGCTCTGGTCAGGCCCTGACGGGACCAAGGCAGCCAACCGGCCGGGGCAACCGCCGATTGCCACCAGCGGAGACCCCGACCCGTCAAACCCCCAAGGTCCCGTACCCACGGCGCCCCCCCCCCCCCCCCCGGAAAGCCCCCCCACAAGGCAGGGCCGACAGACCCCCCCCCCCACACCCCCCAAGACCCCGCAGCCGCAGCGGGTGACGCCCAGAGTGACCGGGGGCCCCAAGAGGGTTGCCCTGCCCCGCCCCAGAGCCAGGAAAGGGTCGATCCCAGCCCCAGGTGCAGACGGGCAGCCCATCCAGCGCCGCTGGACCCACCCCCCCGAGCAGGACCCCCCGCCGACCCCCCCCAGCACGGACAAAGAGACCACCCCCCCAAGCAAGCCGGACCACCACCCAACCCCCCCACCATGCACCCCCCACCGCCAAGCCCAGAAGACCATGCAGCGCCCCAGCCCGCCCCGCCCAGGCACCGGAACCGACCCCCCAACGAATGGGATCCCCACCAGCCCCCACCGGGCAGCAGAGGCCCCGACCCCCACCCCGCACCACGGCAGAAAGGCAGGAGGCAGCGACGACCAGACCCCCCCCCTCTAAGTCATGGAGTTAGCTATGGGAGACCAGAGAGACTGAATTCTTTCCAAGTTACTTGAACTTTGGGCTGACATTTTTTCCAAGCTGATATGATCAAAAAGCAGATTTCTGCATTGACTTATATTTATATTTTTCTTGTTTTTCCAATTTATTAAGATGGTTTTTTTTAGCAATACAAAGAGTTATGAAAATGATATTTAATAATTCTCCTTCTACCTCGATGGCACTCATGTCACCAAGCACACAAAGTGACGGTGAAGCCGTGATTGAAACCTTAAGCCAGGCTGATAGATCGGCACATACCTGCTGCCAGAGAGCCTGGACAGGCGTGCAGAACCACAGTGCATGCATGTAACTATCAGGTAGATTACTGTCACAGTGCTCACAAATGTCTGAGTTACTGAGACCCATCTTGAACATCCTCTGTCCAGTGTAGTAAATCCTGTGAAGAGTTTTGAACTGGATTAGCTGCAGATTTGGACTTTTAGTCAGTTTAAAGGTGTTTAGACAAAGTTCTGACCAGAAGCTTTCATCTGTGCTGATGCTCAAATCTGCATCCCATTTTGTTATTGGAAGTGAAATATTATTATCTAAATTACATAAAAGTTTGTATATTTTGGAGAGAGTTTTATTCATTGAGAAATTGATCAGAGTAGTAACTACATCTGGTAGCTTTAAATCGTTGTCTCTGTATTTAAACTTTTTAGTAATACTTGATTTAAGTTGCTGATATTCCAAGAAGTTATTTATTCCATGTTTGTCTTGAAGTTCCTGGGGAGTTATGAATCTTTTATCAATAATTAAGTGCTCTAGTTGTTTTATGCCCCCTGCTTGCCAAGCTGGAAAGTGGATAATTTTTTTGTTTATGAGGATGTCTGGGTTGTTCCAGATGGGTGTCATTCTGCACGGTAGAACTGATGATTTTGATATTTTGAGAAATTCCCACCAGGCTGTTAAAGTGGCGTTTATATTGATACTTTTGAAACAATCCTGTTTTTTAACTGTTTGGCTAATAAACGGTAGATCTGACAGGTTGATCTTCCCACATAACGCCTGTTCCAAGTCTAACCATGAGTTGGTTTCTGGATTATTTTTTAACCATTTTAAGATGTATTGTAATCTATTTGTAAGAAAGTATTTGTGGAAATTAGGTAATTCGAATCCTCCACATCTTTTTGCAGATTTTAAAGTTTTTAGACTAATTCTTGCAGGTTTATTGTTCCATAAAAAGCTTGATATGGATGAGTCTAATGCTTTGAACCATTTTAGTGGCGGTTGTGTGGGAATCATTGAGAAGAGATAATTAACTTTGGGTAAGATTTTCATTTTTACCGTGGCTACCTTGCCCATAAGGGACAGAGGCAGGTTGGTCCAGCGTGTTAGATCGTCCTGTATGTTTTTCAGTAACGGGGTGTGGTTTAGCTGCACCAGTTCTGATAGTTTGGGGGAAAAATTGATACCTAGATATTTGATATTTCCTGATTTAACTGGTATTGTGAGTCTTTGCTCCGCATTATTGTTCAGTGGTAATAAAACAGACTTATTCCAATTAATGGAATAGTCTGATATAGAAGAGAATTCATTAATGATTGCTGCCATTTCATTTATTGAATGTAAATTACTTAAAAACAGTAATATGTCATCTGCATATAGACTAATTTTATGATGGCTGTGTTTGGTTTTAATTCCTTTAATACTCTCATTCTGTCTTATTGCTGCAGCTAGAGGCTCGATAAATATTGCAAAAAGAGAGGGGGAGAGTGGGCAACCCTGTCTGGTTCCTCTTCCAAGAAAAAACCTGTTGGAAGTCTGTTTATTAGTTCTAACTGATGCATTGGGGTTGTGATATAATATTTTGATCCATTTGATGAATGCTTCTCCAAAACCAAACTTATGGAGGGCAGCAATAAGGAACTTCCAGTTTACTCTGTCAAAAGCTTTTTCAGCATCCAGTGATAGTATGGTCATTTCCTGGTTATTAATGGTGGCAAAGTCTATTATATTAACAAGTCTTCGGAGATTGTCATCCGAGTGTCTGCCTTTGATAAATCCAGTTTGGTCGAAGTCAATTATGTGAGGAGTGATTTTTTCTATTCTCTGTGCTAGTGCTTTGCAGATAATTTTTACATCTGCATTGATTAGAGAAATAGGGCGATAGCTTGAAGGACTATTGGGATCTTTGTCTGGTTTTAGAAGAAGAATTATGTTGGCTGAGTTCATGTTAGGTGGCATTGATTGGCTTTCATTGATATATGTGACCGTTTCATATAACGTTGGTGCCAGCTGTTCCCAGAATTCTTTATAAAACTCAGCAGGAAAGCCGTCAGGCCCTGGCGCTTTACCATTAGGCATAAGTAACAGAGCTTCATGAAGTTCAGACAACGAGAGCGGAGAGTCTAAGTTTGTGATTTGATCCTCATTTAACCTGGGTAGGTTTACATTATTAAGAATGAGTCAATACTTTGCTCTGATGGGTTGATCTGTGGTGTGTACAAGTTTTTATAAAAGTTTTCAAATGCGTTATTAATTTTGACCGGGTCATGAGTGACATTTTCTGTTTGGTCCGTAATAGAGGTGATTGATGATTTTTCTCTATTAATTTTAAGCTGATTAGCCAGAAATTTGCCAGATTTATTAGAGTTTTCAAATGTTTCAAGTCGTAGCCTTTGTATTTGAAATTGTGTCTGTTTATTAATGATGTCATTTAGCTGCAGCTTTAAATTTTTCAGATCTCCCAGAATGTGTTCCTGTGCAGAAGCAGCATAAAGCAGCCTCCAGGGTTTTGATTTTATTTTCTAATTCTAATAAATCTGCTTTCTCTTTGCGTTTTTTGTGCGTTGAATAAGAAATAATTTTCCCTCTCATGACTGCCTTTGCTGTTTCCCACAGGATGCACAGTGAGATGTCTGGAGTATTGTTGAATTCTAGGAAGATTGCCCACTCTTTTTTAAAGAATTCAAGAAATTCCTGGTCCTTTAACAGAGATGTATTAAACCTCCAGGTTGTACCTGAGGGTGTCGATATTTCCCTAGAAATATTTACAGAGACTGGTGCATGATCACTGATAATAATCGGATGAATGTTGGAACTTTTAATTTCTTTTAAAAGAGAGTTACTGATTAATAAATAGTCTAAACGGGAGTGTGAGTAGTGAACTGGGGAAAAAAAGGTGAACCCTTTAGTGCTTGGATGACATGAGCGCCACGCGTCGCAGAGACCCAGATCATTCATGTACTGCTTTAGAATACTTGCGAACCGCCATGTACGGTCCTTCACAAACTTTTGAGCAGGTGCACAAACTTTTGAGCAGATTCACACACTTTTGAGCAGGTGCACAAACTTTTGAGCAGATTCACAAACTTTTGAGCAGGTGCACAAACTTTTGAGCAGATTCACACACTTTTGAGCAGGTGCACAAACTTTTCAGAAGATTCACAAACTCCTGTGCAGGTGCACAAACTTTTGAGCAGGTGCACCAGTTTTTCAGAAGATTCACAAACTTTTGAGCAGGTGCACAAACTTTTCAGAAGATTCACAAACTTTTGAGCAGATGCACAAACTTTTGAGCAGATTCACAAACTTTTGAGCAGGTGCACAAACTTTTCAGAAGATTTACAAACTTTTGAGCAGGTGCACAAACGTTTGAGAAGATTCACAAACTTTTAGTGGGTGCACAAACTTTTGAGCAGGTGCACAAACTTTTGAGCAGATTCACACACTTTTTAGCGGGTGCACAAACCTTTGAGCAGGTGCACAAACTTTTGAGCAGCTTCACAAACTTTTGAGCAGGTGCACAAACTTTTGAGCAGATTCACACACTTTTGAGCAGGTGCACAAACTTTTGAGCAGATTCACACACTTTTGAGCAGATTCACAAACTTTTGAGCAGGTGCACAAACGTTTGAGAAGATTCACAAACTTTTAGCGGGTGCACAAACTTTTGAGCAGGTGCACAAACTTTTGAGCAGCTTCACAAACTTTTGAGCAGGTGCACAAACTTTTGAGCAGGTGCACCAGTTTTTCAGAAGATTCACAAACTTTTGAGCAGGTGCACAAACGTTTGAGAAGATTCACAAACTTTTGAGCAGGTGCACAAACGTTTGAGCAGATTCACAAACTTTTGCGCAGGTGCACAAACTTTTCAGAAGATTCACAAAGTTTTGAGCAGGTGCACAAACTTTTGAGCAGCTTCACAAACTTTTGAGCAGGTGCACAAACTTTTGAGCAGATTCACACACTTTTTAGCAGGTGCACAAACTTTTGAGCAGGTGCACAAACTTTTCAGAAGATTCCCAAACTCCTGTGCAGGTGCACGAACTTTTGAGCAGGTGCACCAGTTTTTCAGAAGATTCACAAACTTTTGAGCAGGTGCACAAACTTTTGAGGAGATTCACAAACTTTTAGCGGGTGCACAAACTTTTGAGCAGATTCACAAACTTTTGAGCAGGTGCACAAACTTTTCAGAAGATTCACACATTTTGGAGAAGGTTCACAAACTTTTAGCGGGTGCACAAACTTTTGAGCAGATTCACAAACTTTTGAGCAGGTGCACAAACTTTTCAGAAGATTCACACATTTTTGAGAAGGTTCACAAACTTTTAGCGGGTGCACAAACTTTTGAGCAGATTCACAAACGTTTGAGCAGGTGCACAACCTTTTGAGTGGGTGCACAAACTTTTGGGCAGATTCACAAACTTTTGAGCAGGTGCACAAACTTTTGAGCAGATTCACAAACTTTTGAGCAGGTGCACAAACTTTTGAGCAGATTCACAGACTTTTGAGCAGGTGCACAAACTTTTCAGAAGATTCACAAAGGTTTGAGCAGGTGCACAAACTTTTGAGCAGGTGCACAAACTTTTGAGCAGATTCACAAACTTTTGAGCAGGTGCACAAACTTTTCAGAAGATTTACAAACTTTTGAGAAGGTTCACAAACTTTTAGCGGGTGCACAAACTTTTGCGCAGATTCACAAACTTTTGAGCAGGTGCACAAACTTTTCAGAAGATTCACAAAGTTTTGAGAAGATTCACAAACTTTTGAGCAGGTGCACAAACTTTTGAGCAGGTGCACAAACTTTTGAGCAGGTGCACAAACTTTTCAGAAGATTCACAAACTTTTGCGCAGGTGCACAAACTTTTGCGCAGGTGCACAAACTACTTGGGGAGGCAGTAATATCCGCATGTCCGTAAATTTGAAGAACTCTTTTCCCGCTTCGCCTCTTTTCGGATTCAACCTCGGGTTCTTTCGGTCTCGGGTCTCCAGAGTGCTGCGTTCAGGGGCAGGTTCCAGGCCGGGACAGCTGACCCTAGGGCGGAAGTCTCCTTTGCGTTTGGGGACGCGGTCGTCTGGCTTCCTGTGCGCGTGAGCAGCTCCGCGTGGAAACCAACATGTCGACACGCGCTGCTCATTACTCAACCCCCCCCCCCCCGCCGCTTTGAGAAATCCGGGAAAGTTCCAGCTGTGATGAAGACTTTAATCCCGGAGATGAAGAAAGTCTGGAAAGAGGATCAGCCGAACCAGCGAAGCGGGGGAGGCGGCTGCTCTTCATCCTGACGGTGATCAGAGCTTCATCTCAGCTGACCACGACTGAGGAAGACGATGAAGAAGACTAGAACGTTTCCCGCACTTCCTCACCGTGACCCCCTCTGTCCAATCAGCGGACAGTCCGCTGCCTCACCAGAACCGAGTCCAGACGAGAGGACCTCGGTTCCTCTTCATCTGCTCAGAACTTCCGACATGGAAACGGTTCCGCGCACTGCGCCGCGGGATCACTCCGGTAACGGAGGAAATAACTTTTCATCCAGCACAAACCCGAGGGTTGGATTGTGACGTCACCTGGTTTGGGTTGAACAGCGCAAACGCAGGTGAGCGGTCACGTGCTCTACCTGGCCGGCCCCTCGAGCTGTGGATCAGTGTCTGCGCGGCGCCGTGACGCACGCGGCCGTTTGGAGGCTTCGTAACTCCGGGTTTTATCGTGACTCGGTCTGAGAGGGAAACCCCGCGGCCACGCGCGTGGGGAGGGGGCGCGAATAAAAGCGACAGTCCGACCCAGATGGAAGCCGACAGAGAAGCTGCAGAGCCGCGCGGACACGCACACGCACAGCCGCCGTGACTGACATGAACTCCACTACAGGTAAGTGTCCCGCAGAGCAGGGAGGGGGCTGTGACGCGGGAAGAAGGGGTTTGACCCGGGGTGGGGGCTGCGACCCAGCTCTGACCTGATGATGCCGTCTCTGACCCCCCAGCTCTGGTCCTGCTGCACTGCTTCCTGTTAGCAGCGGTGGTCACGTCAGCCCCCAGCACCCCTCCCTCCTTCAGGGAAGCGGTTGAGGGGGCGAAGGCTCTGGTGGAGAAGATCCTGGAGGAGCTCCCCCCCGCCTACAGCGCCGCCATCAGCGCACAGGTCTGTCTGCTCTCATTGGCTACGCCGCCTTTACCCCCCCAGGGGTTTAACAGTCTGCTCTTCAGGGCTTCAGTCTGGACTCCCCGATCCAGAACCTGAACCTGCACCTGATGTCCATGTTTCTGCAGATCCCCGCCCCCCCAGTCCTCAAACCGTTCTCTGACAGCTTCACCCTGGTAGGTGTACGTGTTGGGGCAGGGCGTGGCCTTGGGGTGGGGCGGGGCCTTGGGGCAGGGTGCAAACAGGTCTGTGTTTTTGCCCCTGCAGGACACCTGTGTGAGGCGCATGCTAGCGGGGGTCCAGCTGCACCAGAACCTGCTGGCGGTTCTGTCGGGCAGGCTGGCCGGTTTGGAGGAGCTGAAAGCAGACATGAGGGATCTGCTGGCCCACATCATGAAGGTACCGCCCACCCCTGCAGGCTCCTCCTCCTGCATTCGGATGGAGTTACAGCCGTCTGTGTTTCAGCTCAAGGAGGCGGCTCTGATGGAAGGCGGTGCTCCGGAACAGAACCGCGGTTCGGACCTGGACGCCCGGCTCACCGACAGCTACACGGTTCAAGTGGCAGCGCACACGGTGCTCACGCAGCTGCGCTCCTTCTGCCACGACCTGACCCGCAGCTTCAGAGCTCTGGCCGCCTACAGGCTGTGAGCTCATTCTGATGGAAGCCCCACCCCTCCCAGCTGTGATTGGCGTGCGACGCGCAGCCCCCCCTGCTGGGTTCAAAGATGCCGGCGGTGCAGGGGCTGGATTCTTATCGGACAACGGATCGGATGAGCTGCAGGATCTTATCTCTGCCTAAGACCTGGATCCGATCTGGTCCGGTCCGTGTTGGGTCACGCTCTATCAGTGGAGGATCAGCTGGAACCAAGCCGCAGGAATGTGGCTGCAGGAGAAACACGCCAGAACTTTCCAGGAAACAGAAAGAGTTCAGTGTGAGGCTGGAGGATCTGCAGGTCTGGACCTGCTCAGGTACTGCCAGCACCACCTCCCACTCCAGTTCTAGTCCTCCGGTCTGTGCTGTAGAGGAGGGGGGCTGTGGCCCGTCACCGGGTTCTGCTGCTTCATCCTCACAGTTCTAGAGGTTCTAGGGTTCCTGCCTCAACCACTTGCATTGAAAACACAAACCTCTCCCTTCTGTCCTTTCAGAAGAAAGTGTCCCCAGACTTTAAGCTTTTATTGTGAAACTGGTGCAGGAAATGGAATATTCAGTTTCAGGGAAGATTCTCCTTCGTCCAGGAGGCGTGGCCTCTAACTTCTTCATGAAGACTCCTCCTTCCAGGAGGCGTGGCCTCTAACTTCTTCATGAAGACTCCTCCTTCCAGGAGGCGTGGCCTCTAACTTCTTCATGAAGACTCCTCCTTCCAGGAGGCGTGGCCTCTAACTTTTTCATGAAGACTCCTCCTTCCAGGAGGCGTGGCCTCTAACTTCTTCATGAAGACTCCTCCTTCCAGGAGGCGTGGCCTCTAACTTCTTCATGAAGACTCCTCCTTCCAGGAGGCGTGGCCTCTAACTTCTTCATGAAGACTCCTCCTTCCAGGAGGCGTGGCCTCTGACTTCCTCATGAAGACTCCTCCTTCCAGGAGGCGTGGCCTCTGACCTCTAGACGTCACGTTTTCTCTTCAAATGTTTCATCTAAGTAGCTTCATCTGTTTCTCCATCTGATCTTTAAAGACTTTTACTTTGAAACTTTTGTTTGATTTTTTAAGAAATATTTATCAACATTATTTAATATTTATTGATTATATTTATTGATTATTTATTGACTTTCTATGTGAGATGATGTCAGAAAAATGTCAGAAACAAACATCAGGCTGAGTGACGGTCCGATTTCTATTTACCCCTACATGCTGTATTTACCCCTACATGCTGTATTTACCCCTTGGCCCTGTATTTACCACTACATGCTGTATTTACCCCTACATTCTGTATTTACCCCTACATGCTGTATTTACCCCTACATGCTGTATTTACCCCTACATGCTGTATTTACCCCTACATGCTGTATTTACCCCTACATGCTGTATTTACCCCTACATGCTGTATTTACCCCTTGGCCCTGTATTTACCACTACATGCTGTATTTACCCCTACATTCTGTATTTACCCCTACATGCTGTATTTACCCCTTGGCCCTCCCCTTCTTCATCCAATACTTTCCTGTTACCCGGGTTTTTGTATTTTTTATGGTCTCTTAAATCCTTTTTGTATTTTTATTAAATTGTATTAATAATTTATTGTTTTTTATGTCTGTCTATATGACAATAAACGTGATTCTGACGTATTCTTTTGTCATCATGTCTTTAACATGTTTTTGTTGTTTGTCATTTATGAGAATTGAACATGTTTAGATCAGTGTTTTTCTACCTTTGTGAGCCGCGGCTCAGCAGCATCCAAACATGGAAAGGAGAAATATTGATGGTGTTGATCTCCAGTCCCTCCATGATCTCACATGATCCTTCCATGATCTCACATGATCCTTCCATGATCTCACATGATCCCTCCATGATCTCACATGATCCTTCCATGATCTCACATGATCCTTCCATGATCTCACATGATCCCTCCATGATCTCACATGATCCCTCCATGATCTCACATGATCCTTCCATGATCTCACATGATCCCTCCATGATCTCACATGATCCCTCCATGATCTCACATGATCCTTCCATGATCTCACATGATCCCTCCATGATCTCACATGATCCCTCCATGATCTCACATGATCCCTCCATGATCTCACAGGCATGTCTGTGATCATTGTGGCAGAAAAAGCTGGAAGCTGCAGCTGTTTTTCCTAAAAGATGCAATAAAAGTTGTTAGTTTTCAGTAATAATTTTCAACTAAATTATTTGACATTTTACCTGGTCGTTGTTTTTTCCTCCAGTTTATCAACATGTAATTTGATGTAACCTCACAAAAAAAAATACATGCTTTTTAAATAGTGATTTATTTATATTTATATTTCTTTCAATGTTATTGCAAACGGAAACTGTACATTTTGAACAATTATATGATCACAATATGTTTGATAAATTTTACACAAAAATACTAATATTATATTTATGTTTTCTGCAGCTACACAAAAAGTGAACATGTTGAAGTTTTATTAGTTTTTCTTTTGTCTTAATCAAAGATGAAGTCTTTGAAAACTTTAACAAAAATGTTTTATTTCTTTCTAGATGATTAAATTGTTTCAGTTTAGTTTAATTGTGTCTGTTGGCCACTTCACCTTCATCCTGTTTCTTAAATGTTGTTATTACTTTTTCTTAAGTATTTTTTTTCTTCCTTTTTTACTTTACTTTTACTTTTTACTTTTTCTTAAGTTTAACATCTAAAATAATCCAGACGTCATTACAAAAGTGTTTCAGTTGTAAAGACGACTTGGACCAAACTCTCGGATGTTTGGTTGTTAAGAAACACAAACCTGGAAGGAGAACTAAACTGTTGACCTCTGACCTCTGACCTCATCCAGAAGATTTAAAAACTGTTTGATGTGTGTTCGTTGTTTAAAGATGTTAAGAGGAGAGGCTCATTGTGCGCTAAGACAGTTATTCTAACCCAGTGCATCATGGGAGATGTAGTGATGCAGACAGACTCTCTTCTCTGAGCTTCATGGTTTTGTTCACTTGTTCCACGGTCTGACACCGGATTCTGTGGAAAGCTACACCGCTAAAGACGAGCTTTAGCTGGTATTTCTGCTGGAACTGAGAGACTTTATGAGCAGAATCAGAACAAGGAAGTGAAGACTTTAACCACTTCTGATTGGTCAGACTGATGACATGTGATTAAGCCTTCAAGAATGATTGGTGGAGACAGTTAAAGGGGCGGGACTTTTTAAAAACAGCTGAAGCTGCGGCTAAATTGTGGTACCGTCATTCTGATCAAAGTGTCTTTAATAGAATCAAATAAACACAAAGAAAAAAGTATTTTATGATCTTTCATATTCCTAACTCCTCAGTGTTTATCAGGGGCCTGTTTGGATGAACAAAGAGCTGAAATCCTGGAGATGATGGGAAATGTTTTTAGATCAGTGAATGGGTCATTTCCCACAATGCACCTGACCATCTCCCACGGCACGGCTCTTTAATACAGATGTGAACGACCCTGTGATTATTTCGGGCAGGCAACTCAAGCAGTGTGTTTAGCTAGTTGTGGTTCCTCCATCTGCGGGCAGTTCAGTCTAATCAACTCACCTGATCAGCGTCCTACTTAAGTTCCAGGTGCGTTCCAATCCTCTTCTTCCATTTCTGCGAGCTCTGCGTTTGTCACCCCAACTTCCTCCCCAGCCTCCACCTGTAAGGTCCGTTAGGGGTAGTTTAATGCCCAAACTTTTCTATGGAGATCTTTGTTTTATGCATCTGGATGGAGCCTTATGCCAAACTAAAAGAATGTGGAATAAATCTTCTTTACTGCATGAGTTGTCTGACTGAAATGTCATTTTATAGTCATGTCTATATCATGGTTTATAAAAAAAAAGGTCTGAGGTCTTTCCAGGTATCTGTTGTAGCCACTCCTCCAGCTTGGGGGTTACTGCCCCGAGTGCTCCAATTACCACAGGCCCCACTGTCACCTTCACTTTCCAGGCTTTCTCCAGTTCTTCTCTGAGTCCCTGGTATTTCTCCAGTTTCTCATGTTCCTTCTTCCTGATGTTCCCATCGCTTGGCACTGCCACATCCACCACAACGGCTTTCCTCTGTTCTTTATCCACCACTACAATGTCTGGTTGGTTCTCCATTACCATCCTATCAGTCTGGTGTCTTGGGTCTTGTCTGGTGTGGTAGATCTACACCTTGGGTCTTGTCTGGTGTGGTAGATCTACACCTTGGGTCTTGTCTGGTGTGGTAGATCTGAGCCTCTATCGCTCTGGTGCTCAGGGCTTGTTCCTGAGCTGCCAGGATGAGTGCTTCAGTGCTGTCCTGTAGGCCAGCCCTTTCTAGCCATTGGTAGGACTTCTTGATATCAGCCACTTTGTCCGGACCATAACTTTATCCTCCCATGAGGATCTGTCCTCCAGCACTGTATCCTCTGCTCTCCATTGCCTGAGACATTCACTGAGCACACTGTCAGTTGGGGCCTTCAGTTTGATGTACTCCTGCATCTTGGATGTTTCATCCTGGATAGTGGCTTCTACGCTCACTAGTCCTCGGCCTCCTTCCTTGCGGCTAGCATACAGTTTCAGGGTGCTGGATTTGGGATGGAACCCTCCATGCATGGTGAGGAGCTTTCGTGTTTTAACATCCGTGGTCTGTATCTCTTCCTTTGGCCATCTTATTATTCCTGCAGGGTATCTGATAACTGGCAGTGCGTAGCTGTTTATTGCCCGGGTCTTATTCTTGCCATTGAGGTGGCTTCTCAGGACTTGCCTTACTTGTTGGAGGTATTTAGCTGTTGCAGCTTTCCTTGTTGCCTGCTCCAGGTTGCCATTTGCCTGGGGAATTCCGAGTTACTTGTAACTGTCCTCAATGTCTGCTATTGTTCCTTCTGGGAGTGAGACCCCTTCTGTGTGGACTACCTTGCCTCTCTTTGTCACCATCCGGCTGCATTTCTTGAGCCCGAATGACATCCCAATGTCAGTACTGTAGATCCTGGTGGTGTGGATCAGGGAGTCAATGTCACGCTCGTTCTTAGCATATAGCTTGATGTCATCCATGTAGAGGAGGTGACTGATGTTGGCCCCATTTCTGAGTCGGTATCCATAGCCAGTCTTGTTGATTATTTGGCTGAGGGGGTTCAGACCTATGCAGAACAGCAGTGTGGATGTGGCAGTGCCAAGCGATGGGAACATCAGGAAGAAGGAACATGAGAAACTGGAGAAATACCAGGGACTCAGAGAAGAACTGGAGAAAGCCTGGAAAGTGAAGGTGACAGTGGTGCCTGTGGTAATTGGAGCACTGGGGGCAGTAACCCCCAAGCTGGAGGAGTGGCTACAACAGATACCTGGAAAGACCTCAGACCTCTCAGTCCAGAAAAGCGCAGTGCTAGGAACAGCTAAGATACTGCGCAGAACCCTCAAGCTCCCAGGCCTCTGGTAGAGGACCCGAGCTTGGAGGAGAAACCACCCACGGAAGGGTGAAAGGGGCAAGTTTTTTTTAATGTGTATATATATATATATATATATATATATATATATATATATATATATATATATATATATATATATATATATATATATATATATATATATATATATACATATCCAGGTCTGCATCAGGAGCTGGGGGACCAGAGCACGCTCATGGAAAGTGGGCTACTGGAAAAAGACGGAAATGGACTAGATGTGAGAACAAGGATCTGTTACACAAGTAATCCCACCCAGAGGGGTTACATGCAGAGAATGAGGAATGAATGGATGCTTCTAAACCTACAATCAAGGCTAACTGCCAAACAATTGGTAGCCCAATGTTCTAATATCAACAAACGGCAACTTCTATCACAACTTGAGATTGAAGCTGTACAATACAATTGCAAAAGCCAGAACAGCAGGTCAGCGAGGAGGCTATACCACACTCCCACCCTGAGCTTGGGTACACAGCCCCAACAACCACAGACTGAGTGGTTAATTTACAATGAATACAATTCAAAACCCTCCATAGAATTCACTACACAAAATGCATGGAGGGGAAGCCCCGTTGATGGACGTGCACGCCGGTAGCCTGGGCTCAGGAGGTCCAACTGGGACCCACTGATCAGACTCCCTCTTCTAACCCGAAGGATAATGTTAAATATTCTAATATTGAGTACCCGGGACGGTCCTAGGGGGGGTCATTCAGATGTTTTGGTTTATGGCTGTTGAGCAAATCTAGGCATGTGTGTGTGGGGGGGTGCCGTCCTGCCGCCCCGGCGCTGTCCTTGGTGCGTGCCGTGCCCTCCTGCCTGTTCAGGTGGGGGGTGGGGGGAGTGACCGTCTCTGTTTCTCTGGTATTGGATGTGTTGACCTTGCTCTCCTGTTTCCCCCCCGCCTCTCTCTCTCTACCGTACCCTTCTCCTCCCATCTGCTGGCGTCTGATGGTTGGAGGGGGGGTAACTACCCTTTATGTTTTTTGCAGTAATGACAAGATGATTTTAATTCTATTGTTGGTTTTGTGACTGTTACTGCTATTGACTTGTCTATTATTAAGAGTATAATGAATGTATAGTTATAGATTTCTATATCCTATATTCCTATCCATCTATCTGAATCTTTATCAATGCTTCCCTAGATATGTATAATTGTCCACTGCATGATTCTGTGTTTGTAATAGGATGGAATTCCCTCTCTCTCTTTCGCTGTCACCCCCCACACACTTTTTCTCTTTTCCCCCTTTTTTCTTGCATTTGTATTGGTTGTTGTTTTTGTTTGGTCAGGTCTGTCTGTCCAGTGGATTTTTTTTGTCTCATTTAAAAAAAAAAGAAAATCCTCCCTCTATCAGCTTAACCCCCCAGCTGCAGCATTCTGCTGAGTCGCTGTGAGATACCGTCAGTGTTCTCATCAGCAGCTTCATAACTACAGCTCCCATGATGCCGATGTTCAGCCCTGACTGAAGCCTACTCTTGGTGTGCCCCGTGTGAGTCTGGGAGTTGCAGTCTTGGGGTATCAGCTGACGGCATAAAAAGGAGAAGACGCACAGAGGTTACAGGGTCTTCATCACCACTTCCTGCTCCGTTTCCACTCCTGACAGCTGTAAGTCTGAGGCTTTCTGCATGTCTGAGGGGATGTGATGAGTACAAATCTCCACCATGTTCAAGGACAGCAGCTGGACCGCTTGTGTGTGTGTGCGTATGTGTGTGTGTGTACAGCAGTGTGTGGGGACACAGTCACTGAATGGGGACCTGTGTGTGTGTGTGTACGTGTGTGTACGTGTGTGTGTCTGGGTGAATGTGTGTGTGTACAGCAGTGTGTGTGTACAGCAGTGTGTGGGGACAGCAGTAATGGGATGGGGACCTGTGTGTGTGTGTGTCTGGGTGTGTGTACAGCAGTGTGTGTGTACAGCAGTGTGTGTGTACAGCAGTGTGTGTGTACAGCAGTAATGGGATGGGGACCTGTGTGTGTGTGTGTGTGTGTACGTGTGTGTGTCTGGGTGAATGTGTGTGTGTACAGCAGTGTGTGTGTACAGCAGTGTGTGTGTACAGCAGTGTGTGGGGACAGCAGTAATGGGACGGGGACCTGTGTGTGTGTGTGTGTGTGTAGGTGTGTGTGTCTGGGTGAATGTGTGTGTGTACAGCAGTGTGTGTGTACAGCAGTGTGTGGGGACAGCAGTAATGGGATGGGGACCTGTGTGTGTGTGTGTGTGTGTGTGTGTACGTGGGCCTGTGGTCTGCTCTGGTTGGGATCTCCTCTTGCTCTTCTTTTGGGTTCTGAACAGGTTCTGCTGAGTCATGGCTGGGAGCTTGGAAGACACGGACAGCGTGTTCGGTACGTTGTGGACACTCAGGTGTGCAGATTCCTGTTGGTTCCGATAAAAAACTGCTGTTGATGTTAAGATGCCAGAAGAAGACTTTAGAAAAAGAGCTGAAGATCAGGGCATACATTTCTGACATGTTTCCTTAAACACCAAAGAGTTTAACACTTTTTTGTTTCAATTGTTGCTTTTTTCATGCAGACAATAATAAAAAGTTCCTCTAATTTTATTCTTAATTTTTTCCTCCTCAGACTAATGCGGGACAGGAAGTCGTTAAACAGTGACGAGGCTAAAAACCTTGAACAGTAGCTCCTCCCTCACGGCGCTGGAGCGTCTAGTTCATGAAGACATTGTTGGACAGGCGTCAGGCAGCAAATTTGACTTGTGTTAAAGAGACGCGGCATCATGAGACAGACGCGTGAATGGCGTTGGATGTGAACGCAGCACGATGCAGGCGTTACTGAGGACACAGACATGTTGTCATTCGTCCGGCAGCAGAAGCCTCATGATGATGCAGACATCACACGCCTGTGTTTCAGACCTGGACATGGCCGTCCCAGAAACGGAGCTGTTGGACAACAGCATCCAGAAAGGCAAAGCCCAGCTGTCCGTCAAAACCCGTCGCAGCTGCCTCTCCAGGTCTAGCTATTACAACAGCAGAAGCTCCACGGAGGGGGGTGGCTGGCAAGACAGGAAGGTACCGTACCTGGCAGGTGGGGGGGTGCTATACTGAGCCGTTCAGTCCAAAAGCCTGACACATGCTTTAAAGCATGATGTGTTCTTCTGATCTATGATCAGGAAAGTCCACTGCAGTGTGGCCGCTCACCTCTGCACACCACGCAAGGCTCCTCCCCTTTCTCAGAGTCATCTCAAAGCCCCGCCTTCTCTTTTGAATCATCATTGGTGAGTAGAATGAGGGCAGAGAACAGTATTTCAACATAAACAAAAGATTCATGAGTACCTCCGTCTGTCTCAGAGCGGCCGCTCCCCTGAAAATACAGGCACACCATTGGCTGCCCCACAGAGAGGGCGGTACCATCAACTAACCAATGCTGCTTCTCAGGAGGCTCTGGTTTCCCCCAGCAGCTCCACTTCCAAGCTGGACCTCTCCTCTGACTGCTCACCTGTATACCTGAGCGAGAACACCTGGCCGGAGGCTGACGGTAACGCATGTTTACAAGGCGTGCACACACACACAAAAAGACATGCAGATACACAAAGACACACACACAAAGACACACACACAAAGACACACACACAAAGACACACACACAAAGACACACACACAAAGACATGCAGATACACAAAGACACACACACAAAGACACACACACAAAGACATGCACATACACAAAGACACACACACAAAGACACACACACAAAGACACACACACAAAGACACACACACAAAGACACACACACAAAGACATGCAGATACACAAAGACACACACACAAAGACACACACACAAAGACATGCAGATACACAAAGACACACACACAAAGACACACACACACAAAGACATGCAGATACACAAAGACACACACACAAAGACACACACACACAAAGACATGCACATACACAAAGACACACATAAAGACATGCACACAAAGACATGGACATACTGAAAGACACTCGCACACACAGACAAAGATACGCACACACACACACACACCAGCAAACACTTCAGGTCTAGAAGCTTCTTCTTCTTCTTTGTTTTGTTGTTTCAGTTCTGGTGTCAGATGGGGGTTGTGACTGCGGTCCAGGTGATCCGGGCGGTTCGGCTGTTGTCTTTGACAAGAAGACGAAGCGCCATGTTCTGGATCTGGGGTGAGATGCTGCAGGAACTGTTGGACTGACCTGCAGAGGTTCAGTCCCGGTCAGGAGGTATTGATCCTACTATCATGGATTCTTACCTGGGGGAGAAATGAGAACATGAGCTGACTGTCAGAATTATTTTAGCTCTAATGTTTACAGACAGAGACTGACAGCGAATATATCCTGCTTTTCTTAAGCCTTTCCTGGTAAACTGTATCCACGTTTAAGATAATACATTACCTATGGTACACACAAAGAAGGACTTTTTATCAAATAGGAGTTATTTTTGCAGCTCATTGTCCTACCTAGAAGTAAGACGACTCGATCTCTGAGGCTCTTTGGGGGTCATTTATATTAACATTGTAATACACTTAGAAGCTCAAAAAGTGGATTTTTCACAATATAGGCCCTTTAAAGAAAATGAAAGAAGTGAAAGGGTAAAAGTTCAGGTGGGGGTTGAAGACTGTGGAATTTGCAGACATGACTGTTGGACTGAATCAGCCCAGCAAGGTGTGCTTCACCTTAGGGCAGATCCACCAATGGCAAAAAAAAAAAAAACCCTTGACATTTCTAGATTCTCTAACCATTGAAAGAACAAGGCTTTGGATGTCAAAGTGTGAAATTCTGAATCAAAACCAAACATTTTTTCAAATTTCTGTTGAGCTTTAATGTGGACTTTAAGATAAAGGTTCCTAGGATTTTAGGAGGCAGCAAACCTCCAGGAGCAGGAGCATCCACACTGCTGTAGGAGCTCATGGTTTACAGGTAAAGTGAGGGAAGTGTGTGCTCCAGTCACATCCAGTGATGGCCTACTGGAATGAGGCCCCCCCTCAGAGGATGCTTCTGCCTGCAGCTTGTTTCTGCTGCAGAAAAGCACAAACTCTTCATGTTATCCGGATGAACGACACGAGTCCAGCACGCAGAACATCCCGCAGTCTCTGTCCAGTTTCTACAGAGAGAGAGTCTATACGTCTTTATCGGGTCTGCGTGTGATCCAGAAAAACTCTAGGCACCTCTCAGCCTGAACGTTCTGCACACTTGAACCCAAATCTTCATGGTAGTGACCTCCTTCTGTATTTCTGTCTTAGGGTTACACTGCGCCGTTCATATATCAGAGTGAGGAAGGACAAGTCCAACAGGCTCTCTGTGGCCAGCAGGTGAGTCCAGCCTCTTCAGAACTTCCTTCAGATCTGGTCCCTATAGAACTAGCTGAACCTGTCCTTTTGGATGTCCTCCTTTCTCAGAGAACCATCAGAAACTCCACCTCAGTCTTCTGGATCTTTGATTTCTTTCTCATGGTTCACTGAAGAAAGGGGGTCGTTCTCGTCTTCCCGGACTCCTCCCAGCTCACCCAGAACGGCGCTACTGAGCTTCAATAGGACCCAGTCCCAGGTACGAACAAGGCCAAAGGCTGGTCCTGAAAAACCCTGTGCTGCTCCTCTACAACCGTTTGATATTTTTAAATAAGCTAAACGTTGCAGTTCCCAGTGTCCCCTGGTGAGGGCAGCGTGGTGCCACTTCAGCTTCAGTGGAAGCAGGACTTTGACATTTTCACAGTTCCTTTCAGAAAGGCAGATTTCTGCTTCTGCCGGAGGAGGACAGAGCAGACAGTGCAGAAGCTTACATGCTGCAGGTTTGCCAGAAGGTTTGGAGGTAAAAAAAAATTAAACGCCCTCTGTCTCCTTCTTCAGGAGTCAGCTCTCGGTGAGGAGTTCTCTGCTCCTCAAACCTCATCCTCCTCCATCTCTTCTTCTACTGTGGACTCAAACAAGTCCTCCCATCAGTACCAGACTCTGTCTCAGTCCTCTGATGAGGTAACTCATCCAAACACACCTGTAAGTGTATGAAAAAGCTTTTCCCAGAATTCTCTCCTCATCCTCTTCCTTCTCAGCCCTGGGACGAGTCCTTCTCATCTGTGTCCTCCTGGACACCCCAGCAGGTCTGTCAGTGGCTTAAAGGCCTCAATATGGAGCGGTATATCCCAGAATTCCTTGCCAGAGATATTGATGGAGAGCAGTTGTTGCAAATGAATGGAGGCAGGTTGAAGGTGAGGATGAGGGTGCTCCAGGGCTTTCTTCCTGCCAGAGGACACAACGTCCTTATGCTTTTCCATCCCTCTGCAGGGTCTGGGTGTGCTCAGTTCATCTGACCGCAGCGTTCTGAAACAACACATCAAAGACGTGCAGACGGCGGCTGTGAAGGAGAGGAAAGCTCTGGACAAATGGGAGAAAAAGAAGGAGAAGCAGCGGAAGAAAGAGCAGCGCCGAAACTGAGCCAAACCGGGGGGGGGGGGGCAGGATAGAGAGACAGAGTACGGGAGAGCTACAGTTAACAAGAGACGAATGTGACTTCAGAGTTTTCTTCAGAGGGAGGGTACGGCTGAATAAAGAGCCTCGGGCTCCGGAGTCTGTTCTGTTCAGTTTTTTCTGGTTTGTTTTGTTGAGTCAGCACTTTTTTTTCTGCTTCAGCAGAGAAAATGATTGTTCTGGTTAAGTCATGCAGACGTAGAAGAAAGTCGATCATGGATCTCCTGCTTAGGGTGTCCTGCAGCCACATGGACTGAAGGATGCCTATGATGAGCACAGAGCTCCAACAGCATAACACCACACCAGTCCAGATCAGGGAGGCCAGTCGTTCCAGTCATGACCCCCCAGTTCCACTCTCATAGCCCAGGTGAGCATTGAAGTCCCCCAGGACGACAGTGGGGTTCCTCGTTGGGCCGCTTTCCAGTATCCCTTCAATAAACACCGAGAAGACTGGGTTCCCCGAACTGCTATTCAGCCCATTGGCCAAAACCACAGTGGTAGACCTGAAGGCGAAGGGACAGGACCCCGTCTCCCGGACTGAGCTCCAACACATGGCATCTTGGGAAGGGGCTCACGAGTACGCCCACACCCAAAAGCCAAGTTCCATGACTGGGAATTGGACCACTGAGGGACCAGCCACACCCAAGCCACATTGTACCCGCCCCTTTTGCTCCCTCATGCAGCAAGAGTGAAGAGGTAGAGATCCTACCAGGTTTGAGTCCCGCATTCCACAGTGGTCTGGCGGTTCTCACATCAAGAAGTCCCTGGTTCAAATCCAGACTGAGTCTTTTGCTAAAGAATTAGCATGTTCTTCTTGTGCATGTCTAGATGTGAGTGTGTGTTTGTGTTGCCCTGTGACCGACCAGACAACTGTCCACGGTGAACCCTACCTTCACCCTTTAGTAGCAGTGATAGAGTCCAGGATCCCTGGAATCCTGAGAAGGTATGAATGGTTAATTAACCCCCTGACTGCGAGTCCGGAGGTTTAGCTGTCAGATCAGCTCTCATTTTGGTTGGTTCCTCTTGTCTTTATTCCGATGTCATTCTTAGTTAAATGTTTAGGAAAATCCATTTCAAACTTTGCTTCTAGTCTTGCTTCACCTACCAGTCTTCATTCCTTTGGTCCGTTTTTAGAAACAGACCCTTAGTTTCCTTCATGGTTTCACAAAAAAAGGATACAAACAACTCAAGGGTTTGAACGATGACATGAATGCCTGGAGCGGTGCATAAAGACGGCCAGCAGAGGGCGACACAGTTCTGAAGAGCAAGTTGTGTTCACCTCTGTGGATCAGGATATGAAGTCAGGAAGAGGAGGGCAGGCTGGGACTGGCAGGTCGGCAGAGGCGGAGCTACAAAAACCTGTTTGAGCCACAACCAAGACAGAAAAGAAAAAGTGGTCAGGATGGTTGGTTGCTCTCTGACTGAAGGTAAGACTGAGCCGCCCTGATGTGTGTGTGGTTTGACTGGTCTAGTAAAGTCTTCAGTCTTGTAGGTTCTGACTTTAGCAGAGTAGTTTGTTCTGTCAGGGTGGCTGTGCGGTGACGTCAGGTTGTGTCTGTTTTAAAACTATAAAACTCACCTTTGGTCGAAGCAAGGGCTGTGTGAAGGTGTGTGTGTGGGCGTGCAGGTATGTGCCTGTGAACGGTTGTAATGAGTATGTCCTAGTTTGAAACTGGGGCAAACCTGAAGAACAAAACAGAAGGAAGCACCAGAGAAGCTCTGTGTCATCAGACGTTGTTTCCTCTGTGAGGTAAAAACAGCCCCACATTAGCGGGAAAAAATATCTGTTAGATTTATGGAGCTAAACTTGTTTTATTGCTGAAGGATTTAGAAAAAGGCAGTAACAGTTTAGAGCAGCACCTTTCCAATAAAAGCCCAGAGATGAAAATGAGACGTTCAGGTCCATTGGACTTGACATTTCTATGCTGCCCTGCACGGCCGAACATCTGGAAATGTGTTTGTGAACACCATCGTTGTGTGTTGATGAAACTGTGCAGACGTGTCAGCAGGCATTTTCAGTTGGTACGTCAACTTACATCAGTGTCACAGTTTGGGTCTGATGTCAGACACTGAACAGGGCCACTTCCTTTAGAACGGGCAGAGTTCTGTTTGGAATATTTGAGGAGGGGAGAACCTGTCATGAAGTTATCAGATGTTCCTCAAAACATTTGAAACGTCTCCACAGCGGATCAGCTGGACTCATAAACATACTTTGTGGATCGTTTTCTTCATTTTTTCTGGAGGTAAAAATGATGAAGATGCATCTGTCTGTTGGTGATTCCCTACACCATGAAACTGGGACAACACCAGCATCAGACAGGACAACAGCCAATCAGGACGGCTGAAGGAGTCAGAGCATGCTGTGGTCTCTAAAGCTGAACCGCAGCATTCAGATTAATCTTTGACTCGCCTCCAACCCCCCCCCCCCCCCCGCTGTCAGAGATGCCTGTCCTGACCCGAGCGTGTAAATGAGTTCCCATCCCGCAGGAAGTTCTGGATAACTCTGACGTGTCTCTGTAGAACCCTACAGAACACTGGCAAAGACTCCCCACCCCCCCACCTTCCCCGAGGGGCTCGTACTTCTGCTGATGGACGGCCTCCAACACAGTTGGAGAAGACCTGCAGGTTCCTCAGCATTCCCTCAGCTGACGGATTTACGACTGCAGTCATTTCTGTTGGCTGGGACCCCCCCTGCCTCATCGTGACCACACCCACGCTCAGGTTCAGGGCAAATGTTGGACTTTAACTGGATACAGGGCTCATGATGTCACATGACAACTCTGTGTAAACCCCCCCTCCAGGTTTTGCTTGGTTCTGATTGGCCAGATGTGTGCGCACGTGTTTGTGTGTCTGTGTGCACAGTTAACTCAGTGTCCCTGTGGAAGAGTGTCTGTCCTGGAGCTGGGAACGAAGAAGCAGAGGGTCTTTCCCCAGACTACAAAACCAACAATGTTCCCCTAAACTGGAACTGGACTGGGGGTGGGGGTTCAAACCCTTAAACTGTCTGATGTGTGTTATTGTATATATCTGTGAGTGTTTGTGTGTTTCTGTTATACCAGTCCAGTAGGAGTGGCTTCGCGACAGACAATAACAGAGCAGGTGTGTGTGTGGAGGGGTGGGGGGCTGCATTCCTGTCAGTGTCTGATGCCTGACACACCTGAGCCAGGTGTGTGCGCTGCTCCACTCGCCTCCTCTTGAGCGTCTGGACTTTCCAACTGTGGGAATTGCTGTTGTTTTGTTTTTCATTTATTACCCCCCCCCCCACTGCTGGAGCTGCCTCATTGGTTTGACCCCCATTTTATCTTGTGCAGCTGACAGTGCAGCAGGGAGGCGTTAGGTCTTGGTTTGACCCAACCTGGATTTGAGCTGCAGCCTTCCAGTCTCAGGGCAAACGCTCCACCACTGTCCATGTTTGGCTTCCTGCCATGACCCACTTCCTGTCAGATCTGAAGCCGTTCATGGACGGCGTGTTCAGCGGGTCAGTCTGGAATGGCGCTGACTCCACAGCCTTCAGTCTGCGGCCTCCTGGTCATTGGTTAGTTAGAGGATTCAGGTCCTGAGCCGTGGAAATAGGAGTCCAGGTTGAAGCTCTCCACAGCCCCCCACCCCTCCAGCTGATTGTTCCTCCACAAACGCAGGAAGGACCGCTGTGGCACCCTGAAGGGGCAGGGGGTGCTGCATGGGCTGGGCGGGGTGAACAGCAGACAGGAAGAGCCAGCATTTCCCTCCATAAATAGAGCCGGCCTCCTGCCATTGTTCTGCGCTTCTGTCCTCATCGCCGTCGGCCGTCATCGGGCTGGGTCAGAACGTCCTCTGAGCTGCAGGTTCAAAGCTAGAACGTACAGATCTAAACAGTATGGGCTCATAGGCAGTGCTCCCAGAACCGGGTCACCGCTGTACGTCCGGCTCTGTTGGACCTGTTCAACAGTTCCAAACTTCCTGTTACACTTTTCTGCCTCCTTTGTTTGACTGAAAAAAGAAACCGTTCACTTTTCCCTCCTGAGCCTGTGAGGCCATCTTTGTGGGGGGTGGGGGTGCCTGTTAATGACCCGTTTGAGTTTTTCTAATGTTTGTCTTCAAAATAACATTAGATCCAGTCAAAAATGATCAACTCCAGCCTTTATAGGGGAGATACATTCTCTTTTCTTTTTCTTTGAGGTCTTCGGTTGTAAGAGACCAAAACGTTACGAAGCAAAGACGAAAACTAAAGACGGAAAAAAGTATGCAAGAGCAACGCAACACAAATATCAGTGTAGTAAAAGAGAAGAGTGGATCCCATTCAATAAAGTCTACTTCCTTTGGGGGGGGGGGGGGGTGTCCATTTGGGGTCTTTGATCTCCAGGTGCCCCACACCTTTGGGGTAAGATCCATTGTTTTTTTCAAGAACAAACCTGGACCCCAGGAAGAGAAAACCAGAATTAAAAAGAAATCTGTTTCAATGATAGGATGACGACTGCGCTGGAGCGGAACGTCAGAGAAGAGACAGTGGTCGGGGCATGAGGACAGTGGTCAGGGCAAAAGGACAGTGATCAGGGCATAAGGACAGTAGTCGGGGCATGAGGACAGCGGTCGGGGCATAAGGACAGCGGTCGGGGCATAAGGACAGCGATCAGGGCATATGGACAGCGATCAGGAGATAAGGACAGTGGTTGGGGCATGAGGACAGAGGTCAGGGCAAAAGGACAGTGATCAGGGCATAAGGACAGCGATCGGGGCATAAGGACAGTAGTCGGGGCATGAGGAAAGCGGTCGGGGCATAAGGACAGCGGTCGGGGCATAAGGACAGCGATCAGGAGATAAGGACAGTGGTTGGGGCATGAGGACAGCGGTCGGGGCATGAGGACAGTGGTCGGGGGATAAGGACAGCAATCGGGGCATAAGGACAGCGATCAGGGCATAAGGACAGCGATCAGGGCATGAGGACAGCGATCAGGGCATAAGGACAGCGATCAGGGCAGAAGGACAGTGATCAGGGCATGAGGACAGCGATCAGGGCATAAGGACAGCGATCGGGGGATAAGGACAGCAATCGGGGCATAAGGACAGCGATCAGGGCATAAGGACAGCGATCAGGAGATAAGGACAGTGGTTGGGGCATGAGGACAGTGGTCGGGGCATGAGGACAGTGGTCGGGGCATAAAGACAGTAGTCGGGGCATAAAGACAGCGATCAGGGCATAAGGACAGCGATCAGGGCATAAGGACAGCGATCAGGGCATAAGGACAGTGGTCGGGGCATAAGGACAGTGGTCGGGGCATAAAGACAGTAGTCGGGGCATAAGGACAGCGATCAGGGCATAAGGACAGCGATCAGGGCATAAGGACAGTGATCAGGGCATAAGGACAGCGATCAGGGCATAAGGACAGCGATCGGGGCATAAGGACAGTAGTCGGGGCATGAGGAAAGCGGTCGGGGCATAAGGACAGCGGTCGGGGCATAAGGACAGCGATCAGGGCATAAGGACAGCGATCAGGAGATAAGGACAGTGGTTGGGGCATGAGGACAGCGGTCGGGGCATGAGGACAGTGGTCGGGGTATAAGGACAGTGATCAGGGCATGAGGACAGCGATCAGGGCATAAGGACAGCGATCGGGTCATAAGGACAGTAGTCGGGGCATGAAGACAGCGGTCGGGGCATAAGGACAGCGGTCGGGGCATAAGGACAGCGGTCGGGGGATAAGGACAGCAATCGGGGCATAAGGACAGCGATCAGGGCATAAGGACAGCGATCAGGAGATAAGGACAGTGGTTGGGGCATGAGGACAGTGGTCGGGGCATGAGGACAGTGGTCGGGGCATAAAGACAGTAGTCGGGGCATAAAGACAGCGATCAGGGCATAAGGACAGCGATCAGGGCATAAGGACAGCGATCAGGGCATAAGGACAGTGGTCGGGGCATAAGGACAGTGGTCGGGGCATAAAGACAGTAGTCGGGGCATAAAGACAGCGATCAGGGCATAAGGACAGCGATCAGGGCATAAGGACAGCGATCAGGGCATAAGGACAGCGATCAGGGCATAAGGACAGTGGTCAGGGCATGAGGACAGTGGTCGGGGTATAAGGACAGTGATCAGGGCATGAGGACAGTGGTCGGGGCATGAGGACAGTGGTCGGGGCATAAAGACAGTAGTCGGGGCATAAGGACAGCGATCAGGGCATAAGGACAGCGATCAGGGCATAAGGACAGCGATCGGGGCATAAGTACAGTAGTCGGGGCATGAGGACAGTGGTCGGGGCATAAGGACAGCGGTCGGGGGATAAGGACAGCAATCGGGGCATAAGGACAGCGATCAGGGCATAAGGAAAGCGGTCGGGGCATAAGGACAGCGGTCGGGGGATAAGGACAGCAATCGGGAGATAAGGACAGTGGTTGGGTCATGAGGACAGTGGTCGGGGGATAAGGACAGCAGTCGGGGCATAAGGACAGCGATCAGGGCATAAGGACAGCGGTCGGGGCATAAGGACAGCGGTCGGGGGATAAGGACAGCGATCGGGAGATAAGGACAGTGGTCGGGGCATGAGGACAGTGGTCGGGGCATAAAGACAGTAGTCGGGGCATAAGAACAGCGATCAGGGCATAAGGACAGAGATCGGGAGATAAGGACAGTGGTTGGTGCATGAGGACAGGGATCGGGGCATATGGACAGCGATCGGGGCATAAGGACGGCGATCAGGGCATAAGGACAGTGGTTGGGGCATAAGGACGGCAATCGGGGCATAAGGACAGTAGTCGGGGCATAAGCATAGTGCTCGGGGCATAAGGACAGTGGTCAGGGCATAAGGACAGTGATCAGGGCATAAGGACGGCGATCAGGGTATAAGGACAGTGGTCGGGGCATGAGGACAGGGATCGGGGCATATGGACAGCGATTGGGGCATAAGGACGGCGATCAGGGCATAAGGACAGTGGTTGGGGCATAAGGACGGCAATCGGGGCATAAGGACAGTAGTCGGGGCATAAGAACAGTGGTCGGGGCATAAGGACAGCGATCAGGGCATAAGGACAGCGATCAGGGCATAAGGACAGCGATCGGGAGATAAGGACAGTGGTTGGGGCATGAGGACAGTGGTCGGGGCATGAGGACAGCGGTCGGGGCATGAGGACAGTGGTCGGGGCATAAGGACAGCGATCAGGGCATAAGGACAGCGATCAGGGCATAAGGACAGCGGTCGGGGCATAAGGACAGCGGTCGGGGCATAAGGACAGCGGTCGGGGGATAAGGACAGTGGTCGGGGCATGAGGACAGGGATCGGGGCATATGGACAGCGATCGGGGCATAAAGACAGTAGTCGGGGCATAAGGACAGCGATCAGGGCATAAGGACAGCGATCGGGAGAGAAGGACAGTGGTCGGGGGATAAGGACAGGGATCGGGGAATATATATGGAAAGCGATCGGGGCATAAGGACGGCGATCAGGGCATAAGGACAGTGGTTGGGGCATAAGGACGGCAATCGGGGCATAAGGACAGTAGTCGGGGCATAAGAACAGTGGTCGGGGCATAAGGACAGCGATCAGGGCATAAGGACAGCGATCAGGGCATAAGGACAGCGATCAGGGCATAAGGACAGCGATCAGGGCATAAGGACAGCGATCGGGAGATAAGGACAGTGGTCCGAGCATAAGGACAGCGATCAGGGCATAAGGACAGCGATCAGGGCATAAGGACAGCGATCAGGGCATAAGGACAGCGATCAGGGCATAAAGACAGCGATCAGGGCATAAGGACAGCGATCGGGAGATAAGGACAGTGGTTGGGGCATGAGGACAGTGGTCGGGGCATGAGGACAGTGGTCGGGGCATAAGGACATTGGTCGGGGCATAAGGACAGCGATCAGGGCATAAGGACAGCGATCGGGAGATAAGGACAGTGGTCCGAGCATAAGGACAGGGATCGGGGCATAAGGACGGCGATCGGGAGATAAGGACAGTGGTCCGAGCATAAGGACAGCGATCGGGGCATAAGGACGGCGATCAGGGCATAAGGACAGTGGTTGGGGCATAAGGACGGCAATCGGGGCATAAGGACAGTAGTCGGGGCATAAGCATAGTGCTCGGGGCATAAGGACAGTGGTCGGGGCATAAGGACAGCGATCAGGGCATAAGGACAGTGGTCGGGGCATAAAGACAGTAGTCGGGGCATAAGGACAGCGGTCGGGGCATAAGGACAGCGGTCGGGGCATAAGGACAGCGATCAGGCCATAAGGACAGCGATCAGGGCATAAGGACAGCGATCAGGGCATAAAGACAGCGATCGGGAGATAAGGACAGTGGTTGGGGCATGAGGACAGTGGTCGGGGCATGAGGACAGTGGTCGGGGCATAAGGACATTGGTCGGGGCATAAGGACAGCGATCAGGGCATAAGGACAGCGATCGGGAGATAAGGACAGTGGTCCGAGCATAAGGACAGGGATCGGGGCATAAGGACGGCGATCGGGAGATAAGGACAGTGGTCCGAGCATAAGGACAGCGATCGGGGCATAAGGACGGCGATCAGGGCATAAGGACAGTGGTTGGGGCATAAGGACGGCGATCAGGGCATAAGGACAGTGGTTGGGGCATAAGGACGGCAATCGGGGCATAAGGACAGTAGTCGGGGCATAAGCATAGTGCTCGGGGCATAAGGACAGCGATCGGGGCATAAGGACAGCGGTCGGGGCATAAGGACAGCGGTCGGGGCATAAGGACATTGGTCGGGGCATAAGGACAGCGATCAGGGCATAAGGACAGCGATCGGGAGATAAGGACAGTGGTCCGAGCATAAGGACAGGGATCGGGGCATAAGGACGGCGATCGGGAGATAAGGACAGTGGTCCGAGCATAAGGACAGCGATCGGGGCATAAGGACGGCGATCAGGGCATAAGGACAGTGGTTGGGGCATAAGGACGGCAATCGGGGCATAAGGACAGTAGTCGGGGCATAAGCATAGTGCTCGGGGCATAAGGACAGCGATCGGGGCATAAGGACAGCGGTCGGGGCATAAGGACAGATGTCGGGGCATAAGGACAGCGGTCGGGGCATAAGGACAGCGGTCGGGGCATAAGGACAGCGATCGGGGCATAAGGACAGCGGTCGGGGCATAAGGACAGCGGTTGGGGCATAAGGACAGCGGTCGGGGCATAAGGACAGCTGTCGGGGCATAAGGACAGCGATCAGGGCATAGGGACAATAGTCGGGGCATAAGGACAGCGATCGGGGCATAAGGACAGTGGTCGGGGCATAAGGACAGATGTCGGGGCATAAGGACAGCGATCGGGGCATAAGGACAGATGTTGGGGCATAAGGACAGCGGTCGGGGCATAAGGACAGCGATCGGGGCATAAGGACGGCGCTAGTGGATCTTAACTGAGAACAACAGTTAGGGCATTCAGACGAGGTGTGGAATAGTTAGATGATACTCTTCAGATTTCCCCATGAACGCTGGCTGAGAGGTGATCTGGAGATCATTTCAAAGGTTAGAGGTCAAGGTGGAGCCTAAAAGAAGCTTGAAGCCTAAAAGAGTACAATCCAATCTAAAGATCCAGTTCCATCCAATGTCAGCAGGACAAACCAGTCCTGCTGACATTTATGGTATTATTGTTTTTGTGTTATTGTTTTGTGTTCTATTGTAAATAACCTCAGTAAATGTCTTTGTCACTAATATTGTGCTTTTGTATTGTGTTGTAAATCTAATTGTTGAACTTTTTATCCTGCCTTAGGACAACAGAGGAAATGTAGCTCCTGTGCTAAAACTCTTGCATATTTATGTTGAAGCGGCTGCTGAAACATTGATTCATTTGTTTTGTCCTGATCCTGATCCTGACTCAAAGAAATTAAGAAAACATTGTCATGGTTGTGGGTCTTTAGCATCAAATCAGTCAGAGTTGAATCCAGCTAACTGCTGGCTTTTGAGGACTGGGGTCATAGTCGGACTGAAACTCGGGGGGGGGGTGGTGCTGTAGCTCAGACTTGTTTCAACATGAATGCTGCTGTTATTCCTGAAGGTTTCGGTTTGCATGCAGCTGCATGAAGAATCTGCAGGGTAGAAAGTCACTGTCAGAATCCTGCAGGTTGGTTTTTGACAACAGCTCAAGTTGACAGAAAAAGATGGAAGGATAGAAAAGCTGAAGGAGGAATACAGGCTTAGTATGGGGGGAGTGGCCAGATCTGTAGATGGTGGATCAGGGCTGAGATCCAGAAAGATGTTATTCTTTTTTTCTTAAAACAGCATTACACACAGATCACGCCATGAAAGCAGAACCAAAGCTGGCCCGGCTCGGAGCCTGGATGGACGTTATGGCAAATGGCCTTACTACCCCCCTTAAGGCCCAAAGCGCTGCACAGTCCCATTCTCCCATGAACACACATTCATTGATGGTGGCACCAGTGTTTGGCAATTGCGCCAACGGTATTACCACCAAGAGCAATGTGGGGTTCAGTGCCCAAGGAACTGAGGCTGCGATCTTCTAATCAGTGGTCGACCATGATAAATTCACATGTTGGAGTCTGCAGGAGAGACTCCCTTCAGTGTCCACACTTGGGAGCAGCTCCCCTTTAGGGTTGGGTTGGTGGGTGGGGGTGCTTAGAATGAAATGTCATGTGATTCAGGTCCTGACTCACACCACAACCTATAGATCCTCTGTGGCCTGATTCACTCAGTCTCTACCCTTTTCTAGGCAGCTGAGGAGGTGAACCAGCCACCGGCTTCTCCCAGAACCATCCAACTGGGGGGAAGGGGGGTTGAGGAGCATCAGAATGGCAACGACTCCTTCTATGCTCAGCAAAGGTCGGTTCTGTTTCATCCAGAACTAGAGGTTCCATTACCTTTACCTACCTTCAGTTCAGTTCAAATGTGTTTGCTGATGGTTCTGGGATGAACGCTCCCAAACCAGAGTTCTCCATTTTTTTGCTTCTTTGACCTACAACAGTTACTTTGTTTTTTGCCGTTTCACTGAAGTATGGACTTGCTGTTTCAGGTCTGGGTCTGGTCCTGGTGGAGTTCGCATACCAGTATGAGGGCCGAGATGGGACTCCGGTCTCCATCAAACCCAACGAGCGCTATGTCTTGCTGGCAAAAACCAATGACCACTGGTGGCACGTTCGGAACGACCAAAGCTCCAAGTCATTCTACATTCCTGCCAAGTATGTCAAGGAGCTGCCGGCCAACCTCCCCTCACCACTGGACTTTGCTGATCCTCCCAGTCCTGAACCTTTAGTTCTCAGCCATTCAGCGGTGGCTCCAGTCCCTGTTCCTGTCCCTATTCCAAAGCCTCTGGAGGAGACTGGCAGCTCCAGAACCAAGCAAGGAGATGAGGTGATGATCCGCCTCAGACCTGACTCCTCCACCAGGTGCCAGAAGAACGAGAACCGCATGTCAACCTTTGGAATCCCTTTGGACTTACAAGACACAAAGCCAGCCAGCAGCCTTGCTGGCTCTGCAGAGACCAAAACCAAAGGAACCATCCAAACTACAATAGCAACAAACAACAAAAAGCTGCCCCACTCATTGCCGGTGCAAGAGGAGGACAAGGGGGACCCAGTTAAACCTAGAGTCCCAAGCTTTAGTCCTGCAGACCCCCGCTCTTCAGCTTGGCCTCAGACCCAGTCGAAAACGGCAGACGCTCCACTCAGCAGCCTCCACAAACCATCCTCTTCCTCTGATAACCCAGACAAACCAAATAAAAATATGTTAGAGCTAGAGGAGAAGGAGACTCTGGAGGAGGAGGAGCCTCTGGAGGAAGAGGCGAGCACAGATGACAGCAAAGAGGAGGAGGAGTCATCCAAGGAGGAAGATTCCAACCATATCTACGAGTCCATCCAGGACCTGCACCTGGATCTGAATTCATTTACTGAGAGGAATGGGGGTCCATTAGCTCCGCCTGTGGTCACACCTGCTCCACCTGTTGCACCACCCACAAAGGTGAGACTGCTGACACGGCGGGTTCAAAGATTCAAGGGGTTTATTGTCATATTTTCAAATTCTTACTTTGCTGACCCTCTGAATGCCAAGGATAGGAGTAGGATATATACAGGAAACTGAAAATCCACACATAGCATAAATAAAAATATAACTGCAAAAAAAAGGATGCTATGCAAATTCTAAATGTAATGAAAACAGTAATAATGAACAATAATGAACAATGAGGATGTGGAGGCTGCTGTTTGTTGTTCCAGACTCCTGTCAGCTGTTAGGAGTCTGATGGCAGAGGGAGAGAAAGACTTCCTGAGTCTGGTGGTCCTGCACTTCACACTCCTGTACCTCCGTCCCGAGGGGAGGAGAGTGAACGGACCTGGTTGTGGGTGGGTGGGGTCCTTAATGATGGAGGCAGCCCTCCTGCTGACCCTGCATTTGTAGATGCGTGTAACAGTCAAAACTACGTCCTCTTGCTTCGAGCTGAACGTACTCTAGATGGGTTTTTGTTAGAGAGCAGGTTCTTTCTGGCATGTACCCTCCTCCCTCAGATAAAGGTGGCGATCTGTGAAGCAAAGACAGGAGATGGAGACGCAGGAGAGGCTACTGCTACTTCTTCAGAGAACAGCTGCAACATGTTCCTTGCTCCACAGATGTGTTAGCTCCCACTTAGGAATGCTAACGCTCAGCACGGCCAAGTTTACCTGAAACCCTGAGAGCACATATGAGGGCAAGCCACTGGAAGAAATAAAACATGCACTGCAGGGTCTCAGGGGTTCATAAAGAGCAGACAGGTGAGGGTTTTGAAAGAAAAGATTCCCATCAAGCTTCTCATTCATCCAGGTGAGTGTCTGTATGCAGAGTCATGGCATCAGGGCTTAAACCAGTCTTTCATTGACTCCAGAGTCCATGACTCAGCTTAAAACAAAGTAATAGGAAGTTAAAGTCATGTCATTGTGGCTCTTTTAAATAAATTAACTGCTAGAGTAGGATCTTCTGATGACAGCATTTACTCAGTGAATTTACAGAGATCTGGCTGCACACTGGTGTAGTGGTTTCACCTCAGGGTGGGAAGGTTCTGGTTCCAGTCTTGTCTGATACCTTTCTGCAGCTACCTGATACTCCCTAAAAACATGTTTCATTAGTTACCTGTTGTCTCTGAATTGATGCTTCAGTGTGCGTGAGGTTGTGTGTGGCTGTGTGGCCCTGCAGTGGACTGTTGAACAGCCCAGGATGGACCCTGCCTTTGCCCAGGGGGGTCTCCAAGTCCAAATGGTTTAGAACACGTGTCAAACTCAAGGCCCAGGGGCCGAATGTGGCCCCCCATGTCATTTTATGTGGCCCGCCAGAGCATAAAAGCTTTTAATTTCTTAAAATAAAATATTAAAATGGGTGTGTATTTATTCATATGTAGGGGGAATTGGACTAGAAATGTGGGATTGGTCAGCCATACATTAGGACGTAAACACTGTCCATATAACCAACCTGACAGAATCTAATGTAAAGGATTTATGCTGAACAAGCAAACATATGTTTATACAACTGTTGTTGTCACTTGAAAAAGTTATAATAAATACATAATTAGTTATTTAACATTAAGGAGTAGTTACATTGATCTTTCATTTAGTTCCATGTATGAGTAACATCTGGCCCTTTGAGGACAGCTTAAAGGCCCGTACACACCGGGACGAATATTCGCCTGGCGTTATTCGCCAGCGTTTCTCGCCACGTCTTTTGTGTTCACACCCAGGCGATTTTCCCTGACGATGAGCCGACTGAACATGCAATTTCATTCCCTGACATTAGATGGCGCTTAATATCAAACAGAAACACTCCTGTACACAAGGTGGTTTTCACTCTGAAGAAGAGAGCCAGTATTTACGTGCTTGTCAGAATCATACAAAGAAAACAGGAATATTTCAAGCATCAGTAGCTCCAGCTCCAGTTCCAATGATGAAGAAATTATTGTTCTGTTGAATGATGAAAGACGCCGGAAAAGACGCCGATTTTGGGTACATCCCATAGTTACGAGAAAAGAAGAACATGGTGAGTTTTATCAACTGGTACAAGAGCTGAAAATGTCTCATGAGCGTTTTCGGGGATATTTTAGAATGTCCGTCATTATTTCTTTGCGGCAGTGTAGATGCTACTTGGCGTCTATCTTCTTTGCTGGTATGTGTGCTCAGAAAGGCAGTGTTGTGTTTGAGCGCCCCCAAGTTGTGTTTAACTGTAACTTCAGAAGCTCCAGACACGTGAGCAAAAGCGCCATTCTCGTTGGTCGTATAGATTTCGACGCGAGGCGTCCAAAAAAAAAAAACCGAACCCGAGGCGTTTGTTTTTTTTGACGCTTTGACGCGTGGCGTTTTTTCGCGTCGGTGTGCACACTCTCATTGGTGCCCTTTGTTTAGTCACGAGGCGAATCCGGAGAAATTCGTCCCGGTGTGTACGGGCCTTAATGCTGATGTGGCCCTCAGTGAAAATGACACCCCTGGTTTAGAAGATGGATGGATGGTTGCTCCCATGTAAACGGGGGCAGCGAGGTGCTCCAGAGTGACAGAGTCACATTTCACCAAAGAGACAGAATCAGGATTTAGTGTGTTTGTAACGCTCTCAGAAAGAGAAGTGGCGCCTTGGGATCAGAGCTCTTCATTGTCGTTTTAGCGTTCTGGTACGGGACTTCAACAGTCCTGGACTTCTACGGTCCAGGATTCAAGTTTCCATTTTTGGTTCAAACTAACCTTTTCTGTCTATTATGTCCAGAAAAATTGATGTCCAGCTTTGCTTATTTTCTTAGAACGTCTTTTAGAACCTGACGTTAAACCCAGAGGCAGGGCAGAACTGAACATTGCCACCTCTGCAGAACCAGTGTGTATGGTGATGTCACAGTAGGAAGTGATGAGGTCAGCAGGATGCAGTGATGCCACAGCTGGCAGGATGCACTCAGGGCCAGGCAGGAAAGTATTCTGACTCATTCAGCACTTTGATGGAAGCTTCAGGGCCTTTGCAAGAATCCCAGAATGCAAAGTAGGAGGACAAGTCTGTGGTTCTGTTGCTGTTCTGACTGATTGCATTTTCTGTGGTTCTATGTGGTTCTTTCATGGTTTTGTTGTGATTCTCTGCATTCACCTTCATCCAAGTCAAAGTTTAGATTTTTGACAAAGACAAATTTGAAGAGAAGAACATCTACAGTTCCTGCTGGGTAACAGCAGGGGGCAGTGTGGTGACTCTCAGATTATAGAATTAAAGCAGGAAGGGCTGTGGTCATGTGATTCTATGGAGTGTGTCATCTCCATAGAGTTAAACTCTGGTCTTCCTAAAGGACTTCAACTCTGCGTCTGTTGCCGTTGCGTGTCAGGAATATTCCATCACAGCTGAGACATCAATGTATAATCTAGAAAGAGCTGAGGCTGTTCATCCTGAAAAGACCTTCAGTTTCTTCTGAATCAACGCTTTTGCAGCATGAACGGCTGTTTCTAATCTAAACACTACGTTGCCCTTTTGTTGGGTGTGTGTGTTTGTGTAGTGTATGCATGTATGAGTGCGTGTGGACTTTGTTATTGTAAACACTCAAATCTGGCGTTGGGGCGTGGAAAACCAGCCCAGATCCTCTCCGTTTGTATTTCGTCCACCTGAGCGGTATGATGAAAACCTTTTGGGGTGGAGCCTCCAGCCTGCAGTCGCAGACCCGGTCCAACCCGAACACTGGTCTGTCTTGATCTGGAGGACGTTAGGAAGAGTCAGGATGAAGAACGGAGCTGACTAAACTTAAACCAGAGTCCATTAAAGATTCAGAGCAGAAACAGCAAACCGTGTCCGGGCTCACCTGTATCACATGACCCACCTGAGCAGGGCGCCGGCAGAATAAGCTGAAACCGTTCTGTTACAGCCACAAACAAAAGGACAGGTGGGGGATCGCTAACGGGAAAAGCATCTTCATCGTCATGCAGCAAAGAAACCATTGTCTGTGTTTATTCGCACACAAACACACCAACACACAGAGGCAACTTGCAGACAGCAGCCAACCTGTGAAACCTTATTGAACTGTGTGAGGAGCCTGGAGAAAATACACACCTGTACGGGGAGAACACACAGATGGGATTTGAACCAGGTTGTCGACAATGAGAGAGCTAACCACTACACCACAGTGCAGCCATTTTGTTCACAGGCAGCTAAATTGTACATCCCAGGAAATGGCAAACATTTCTACTAAAATGTATCTGGGGTTAAAGGTCACAGACACTAGCATTTCTGTTTCTGTTTAGATGTTTAACTCCTCATAAAACTGAAGGGAATGATGGTATAAGGTTTGATCTATAGTCAGAGTGGATTATTGTTAGCATGAGCTTAAAGCCCGTTTGCTGTTGATCTGAGCAAAAGAGTCCAGATGCTGGCAGATGAAGGCCGGTTTAAACTAGCCTGACTTTAAGCCTGAACTCTGGCTGAAATCCTCCTGAACTTGCTTACTCTGGGTATGTCGGTTCCAGAAGACCGGATATGAGTTAGATATGAGTTAGTGTAACTACGCTGGACTTGGTAACCCTGGGTTAATGGGCGTGCACGGCAGGTACATAAAGAGATTCTCAATGGATCGCCGATTTCTGGAGTCACCATGGAAACGTGTGGAGAAAAAAGAGATGCTACACTTCAGTGAGACGGAGTCTGAGATTTAAATGATATAAAACTTATAAAACTTAAATGAATTACTTCAATTGGTAACAAGTCATTGAGTTAAATTTATTCCACCTAATTTCTTACGTCTATAAAACTCAATAATTGTTTATACAACTCAAATTTACATATTTATCTAACTAAATGTCACTTTGCTCTGATTTAATTAAATGTTTTTCCATCTTCATTTATTCTACTTCTTGAACTCTCATATGTTGAAGTTAGAGGATGCAGATTTTCTAATTTTTTATAAAATGAAAATAAATGATACAGTTTGGATTTACAATAAATACCATGTATTTATTTATCATGACTGTAACGTCAGTTCTTCCTCCATATTGTTGCTCTAGTTGAGCTAAATCTCCTCTTCCTCCTCATCCTCCTCTTACTCCTCTTACTCCTGTGCAGAAATAATTAAACATAAAAGGACTAAATAACTCAGCAAAACACAGTAAAACAACTAAACAACTAAACTCATTTGGTCAAAAACCCACACTTTAACCCAAATCCATCCAGACAGGCAAAAGGAATGGTATCCCACAATCCCTTGCGGTGCTGATCTAACAGCAGCACCAAAGTTACACCTACTTATTGAATTAATTTGAATGAAAGTAAAATAACTGTCTGATAACTACGTGTTATTTTAAGATGACTTAACAAAAAGTGTTTTATCTTCACTGAAGCAAATAATGAAGTTAGATCAAAGTAAAAAGTTTCTCTTTAAACATCCATATATGGTCTTATCAGCCTCTCACGGTGGAAAAAGTATTTTCTGAGCTTCTTCATCCACTACATCATCTTCAAATGGACACGCCATGCTGCTGCACCTCTCTGAAAACAAACTAACCTTCAACTAAACCTGCTCCAGACCAGGTTATGTTCAGAGCAGGAGTTGCCAGCTGCGTCTTGGCAGCGGTGGGGCCCCCACACTGGAGACCTCCTATTTTTCCTGCAGCACCCCCACAGCACCCCCACACCACCATACATGGGTGGGGTCGGGGGGGGCGGCCGGTCTTCACCCGCCTGGTCCTCTCAGGGCTGCCGGGCTTGTGGGTATCCTGTCGGCTGCGGTGGTGGTCGGGCGTGTGGCGCTGGGGGGGTCGGCTGGCCGGAAGGGGTTACTGCGTGGTGACGGGGGGTGGGGGGCAACCAGAGGATTGTGAGTATGTGTGCCAGAGTGCATGGGAGGGGACAGACCTGGGGGCTGGCTCGCTGGGATCCTCTGGGGCTTCCCCTCCCCATTACAGAGTGGGGAGGGCATTAGGGGGTATGGGAGGAGGGGTCGGATAGGGTTGTAGAGGGTAGGGTAATGGGGGGGGGGGGCTGTGGGTGCGCAGCGATCTCTGGGTTGCTCGAGTACGAGTACTTCCAAGTGATTGGTACACTGCCACACTGCCCCCTGTCTGCTTCATCCCCCCCTCCTAACCCACAGTGTCTTGATGGACAGATGTCTTCAGAATTTCACCTTTGATGGAATATTTGTCTTTCCAGCAGATCTAATTGTTACAGCTTCAAATAATAACGTATTCAAATCAGTGCTTGTATCCCCACTTTCTCCACCTCTCTTCCGTTTACTCCCCCCCCTCACATTCTTCCACTCTCCCTCCCCCCACACACTAAATGGAACAAATAAATAAACAATAATAATACAACAAAAAGGGGTTTCTACAAATCTACACTCTGGTTTCTCAAAGTTCTAGAACCTCTTTTTGTGAAAGTAAAACCTGTCCGACACTAAAGGCCTGCAGCTCTGATCGGTTTGCTCAGCTGTTGGACAGAACACGGAAAGAAAAAAAAGAACTCTTCCTCACGGTGGATCTGTTCCCTTTCTGCAGGAGCTCAGCTCACCCCACTCTCACATCTATGCCAACATCCCCTCCCTGAGGAAAACCCCTCTCCCTGAGGTCTCGGCTTCTGGCTTCCAGGTTCCACCTGATGAAGTCCTCCCCCCATCGGAAAATGTATCCCCTTTATTATCAAGCTCCTCCTCCAGCATGATGAGCCCCTCCTCCCCCAGCAGTCCGCAGGGGGTTTGGCAGGTAAGCCTTCAGCTGCTTTCAGACAGTTTCATGAATCCAACAAAATGAAGCAGAAAAATGGATTTCCTATGGAACAACAGAAGGTAGTTGGGGGGTTGAGCTCATGTTTCTTCTGATGTCATGACATGAAACTTTGATGAAGCACAGCTCAGGTGAGTGGGAACTCTGACGAGCCGTCCCTTCTTTGCTGCCTTGCTCAAAGACATTCCAGCAGTGTTTACAGACACTGAGCAGCGTTAGAAATAAGAGGGAAAAATGGTTGTCCTCTGGACAACCAGGCAAGTAAACTTGGTTGTCCTCCCCAATTGTTGGTTGACCAATATTCAACAGCAACGAAACCTACTCAGATGTCAGTACTTACATCTTTATTTCTTTTATACATCTAATATCAACTGCCTCTTATGATGGACATTTAAAAAACTCTTTAAATATGAAAAACAAACATTTTACTAAATATTGAAGCATCTGGTTACACTTAGTATTGCCAAAAACTTGAAACTAATATCTTTATAACTAGTATCTTTACACAGATTTAAATATATTGGTTCTTTTTTTTCTTTGGTTTTGATAATTGTTGCTTAAAGAATATAAAATACAAAGACTGTTGTACAAATGTAGAATATCATATCAATCCCATGGAAAAAGGTTTTTTTCAGCTCATGTCAGTCTGTTCTGTTATGAGTGAAAGTTATAGTGTTTATGAATGTGTTTGAAATCTTTTAGCGTGTTTTTGGAGACCTCTAGTGGTCGCGCCAGGTACTGTTGTTCAACACCTTTATTTGAATAATCTTTATTGAAAAGTGCACATGTAGAAACAGAAAGGATTCACTAGCATGCACGCACTTCGTTCGTCAGTGGAAAGACTTTGCTGCATACGTCTCAATTCAGAGGTTGCCAAAAACTAACCCCTTGAAACTGGAAAAATAGTTGAAAAATACCAAAATGTTGAACAAAAGATCGGGTTGTCACACGGACAACCACCAGGTTCATTTTGGTTGTCCTCCGTGAAATCTGGTTTTCTTGGACAACAGGATAACCGCTTATTTTTAACGCTGCTGAGAGTGGAACTGAGGCAGAAGGGTTTGAATTCTAACAGACTCTCTGGAACTCAGTGGGACCTCTAGGCCAGTCCAGCAGGTGAAAACGTTCTCAGTGAACTATGATCATGCTTTGAACAGGTTCATACCGACCAGAGCAGTGGGCAGCACTTCTTCTACCATCCTGGGACTAAAGAGAGCCGCTGGTCCATCCCGGTATCCCTGCCTGCCGCAGACATGGACCAGCCTGAGGTGAGCTCCTCCCACTAGCTCTCATGTCAGGTGTGAGTGACACCTGAGCTCTGACCTCCTGACCCTCAGCAGGTCTGGAAGCAGCTGCTGGACCAAGCCTCTGGCAGAGTTTACTACTACCAGCCCAGCACAGGGGCCACTTCCTGGGACAAACCGCTGAGCCCTTCCTCCCCTCCAGCAAGTTTGGCCAACAGGAGTGACACCGCCCCGGTAAGCTACAAAGTCCTCACAGATCAGTCTTTGAGTCTCTATCCCCCCAGATTCTGCTGGTTCAGCAGATGCTGTGTGATGTAGACAGTTTGAGGAGCAGCTGACAGGCCCAGACACCAGCTTTCAGAGGTCTGAGTTATGGCGCCCTCTGTAGACAAATGCATGTTAGGACAAACAAAGACAGCTGATCATGTGACTTACCAAAAGCCCTAAAGCAGGTCCTGAAAAACCTGAAAAGGTTCTTCTACAAACCGGTGTGCTTCAAACAAGTGTTTCTGTTTGTGATGTGGCCTAAAAAGTCAGAGTTTAATGTCCCAAAGACGACATTAAACTCACCTTCAGACTGTGCTCCTGTGTCATCAGCTGAACCTGAAGGACCTAACCCTCACAACACTGAGTGGAAACGAGGAAAAGCTCTGCTCTGGTCTTCCGCGGGGGGCGGGGGTGGATTTGTTCTCTGCCAAATCTTGAAATGTTGGTAATTGCTCTGGAAAATTAGGAGAAAGTTTAGTTCCAAACTGTCCTAACCCTCTGAAGCTCTCACGGAGCTCACCCTGGAGGCAGAACAGTGTAGCTGCATGAAGAATCAATTCAGGGAGAGTTCAAGAACAGCCTGAGGCTTTTGGGTCTGTAGCCTCAGTGATGCAGTCCATGTTTGCATCCTCATGTCCTCAAAAGCGTGAGAACATTTAGTACTAAAAGACAAAAGTCCAAAAGCATCCCTGCCACAGATTTTCTGGGCTGAATCAGAAGAGAAGCTACTTCATGAGGATCCTCAGGTCAATCTGCTAGACTCTTAGACAAAGAAAGCCCCCCCTAAATACCTGCTGTTTGACCATTTGAAGCCTCCGCTGCCGGCAAAGGACTACCCTGCGGACAAACACACCGATGACACCGACGCTGTTTTCACTATGGTACGACATGCACAGGATCTCAGTCCAGACGGTCGTGGCTCCATCCTTCCTGCTCACCTTCAGACTGGGCTCCTGTGTCCTCAGCTGGACCTGAAGGACCAGAAGGAACCAGAAAGCCAACAGAGGCGGCAGGAGGTAATCGTGTGTAAGAGACTTATGTGGCAGGTGCTGCTGAGTCTTCTTCTATACACTGTTTTGTTGGTTGTTGCAGCAAAGGATGATGGGAAATGGTGTGACTGAGGAGGGGTTGCCACTGCAGGTGAGGCGCTGTAGAATAATGCTTCCTCAGAAATGAAGGTTTGGATGAGCTGGAGGCTAAATAGAAGTTCAGAAACAGCGGAACAACGTCAAAGGATTCGATTCTTTAGAAGTAGTTTTCTGCATCTAAGAGACAGAAATTTAATTAAATGTAATTCACCTTTATTTTAACCAGGATCAAATAAAACCTCACTGAGATTAAAAATCTCTTTTGCAAGAGCATCCTGGCCAAGAGGCAGCAGCACAACAATAACTCACAATTCTCATTTACACTCACACTCAGTCATAAAAAACAGTCTTAAATAAAGCAGAAATGTCTGTTTTTCTCGAGCTGTTATGCGAACCGATTGTTTTTTTTCTGACTGTCGTTGTTTGTTGGTTTGTCTTGATCCTGCATGCGGACGCTGCAACAACCCATTTCTCAAGCTGGGATCATTAAAGTATCTTTATCTTATCTTTAAATCCTATCATTTCTTCATCAGTTCTGTTTAGAAATAAAGGTGAGATTTGATATAGACTTGTAATCATTAAACTTTTAAGTAAAGGTTTAGGATTTTTAAGAAGCAGCTGAAACAGGCTCTGGTTGGTCAGGGACTCCCAGATGACTGGAGAACTAAATCAAATCAAACTTTATTTATAAAATAGCGCTTGTCATGCATTTTGTGCAGCTCCAAGCACTTTAACATTAAAAACAGAAAACACACAATATTATAGTAAAAACCCAACCCACCCTTCCCACTCCCCTCCGTTAAAACATATGACCCATGGCCCCCACGTACAAAAAACGATGACTATGTAACTTTAAATAAATAAATAAGCAAACAAACAAACAAGTAAGGCTTGGCTCTGCTGTGAGGAAACAGTATTTGGGAATCCTTTCATACCAGGAGCCAGCCTGGCCATGGGAGCATCGCCACAGCGCCCCCCCCAGACTGGGACAACACTGGGGTCCACTTCACAGCCGTGAAGCTGCAAAGTTAGACCCCAGCTGCATACATTAAAATCCAGCTGAACCTGCTGTGTCAGCGGGAAAAATGATGATATGGAGACCTGGTGGTGGAATGAGGAGGTGCAGGAGTGCATAAGGAGTAGGAGGCTAGCTAAGAAGACGTGGGACACTGAGAGGACAAAGGAGAGTAGACAGGAACACAAGGAGATGCAGCGTAAGGTGAAAGTAGAAGGGTCAAAGGTCAAACAAGGATCTTATGATGAGTTGTATGCTAGGTTGGGTGGTAAAGAGGGAGAGACTGACCTGTACTGACTAGAAAGGCAGAGAAACAGAGATGGGAAGGACCTGCAGCAGGTTAGGGGGATTGAGGACAGAGATGGAGATGAACTGACTGGAGTCAGTAGAGTCATGGAAAGGAGGAAAGAATACTAAGAAGATTTAATTAAAGAAGAAAATGACAGAGAAGAAAGAACAGGAGAGATGACTGTTGTGGAACAGACAGTAAGAAAGCTTAGTACGAGTGAATGGGGGGGGGGGGGGGGGAAGAGGATGAAGAGTAGAAAGGCACTTGGTCCTGATGACACACCTGTGCAGGTATGGAGGGAGTTTCTGACTGGTTTGTTCAGAAGGATTTTAGGTGGTGAGAAGATCTCAGAAGAATGGAGAAGTGTGATGGAGTCCATTTTTCAGAATCAGGAGGTGTGCAGAGTTGTGATAAGTACAGAGGAATAAAGCTGATGAACCACACAATGAAGTGATGGGAAAGAGTAGCTGAAACTGGACGAAGAGCAGAAGTGAACATTTGTGTGCAGCAGGATGGTTTCATGCCAAGAAAGAGAAGTACAGATGTAATCTTTGCTTTGAGGATGTAGATGGAGAAGCACAGAGAGACACACGGTCTGTAGATCTGGAGAAGGTTTGGTATTATAGGAGCGAGCCTGGAGTGAAAGAGAAGAATGAGCAGGACATGGATGAGGACTGTAAGACAGTGGGAGGTGACAGAGGAGTCCTAGGTGGAGGTGAGAATACATCATTTATAGACATGAAGGTAGCTGCTGGTAGAAGATGATGAAGACATGAAGGTAGCTGCTGGTAGAGGATGATGAAGACATGAAGGTAGCTGCTGGTAGAGGATGATGAAGACAGAGGGATGAAGCTGATTGGCTGTGGAGACCCTGAAGGGAAACGCCCAAGGGAAGAGAAGATTTAATTCATGGAGAAGATTATGAAGTTTTCACATCTGGGATCTTAAAGAACACATTGATCAACAGAACAGTGACTCTCAGTCTGCCTGGCAACTGAACTAAAAGGAAACCTGGGCTTGTTTACTTCAGTCATGATGAACAGGAAACAGTTCTACCGTGTTGTGGGTCTTTCTTAGAAATCAGCACAGTCTTTTCAGAGAAAGTAAAAGTCTGTTGTTGGATCAAGTAGCCAGTTTCTGGTTCCCTGACTTTTTCCTTGGTCCTTGTTGCTTCTCCAGATGTTCTCTGCTGGCCACAGGAGGATCTCCTCAGATATCACAGAAGTGTCAAGCAGAAGACACTCCCCCGATGGTCCACAGGTAGAGTCTGATACTGCCTATTCACATGCATTCATTCATTCATTCACTCATTTATTCATTCACTCACTCACTCACTCACTCACTCACTCACTCACTCACTCACTCACTCACTCACTCACTCACTCACTCACTCATTCACTCACTCACTCACTCACTCACTCACTCACTCACTCACTCACTCATGCCTTTTCCTTCTGATTTAGCTCAGTGCTAGATTCAAACTCAAGAGGAACCTGTCCAATCAGAGCACAGGCCCCCATCAGCTGCACGTAGGTTCTGATTAGCTGGTGGGATGTTTGTGAGAGGGGACAGATGGTTTCCATGGTGACAGCCACTAACCTCTGCTCTAATTTACATGGAGACCTGTTGTGTTTTTCTGTTGGAACCTTTGTGTTGTTCCGGATGGATGCATGCGGGGGGGCTTGCTTCTCTGCGTTTGTCCACTAACCCCCCCACCCACTGTTAAATGCAACTGTCAGTGTTGGACTGGTCCAAACCAACAGAACCTGAAGCTCCTGAAGCAGAATCTCTTCCTTCACAGGCTGAGCCTCTTCTTCTTTTTGCTCCTACTGGAGCTTCTCACATCCTGCTGCGTCATGCTGGCATGTAACTGTGGACATGTCAGCATGACGAGACCTTCATGCTAAATCCTTCAGTCAGTTCAGTTTGTTCTGACATCAGTTCATAGAACTGGAGGATGAAGAACAGGAACGTACAGCAGAAGAACATATAGAGGTGCCTTCGTGTCCTTCATCTTCTGCTTCATACGTCGATTTTTCAAAGCTGGGGCTTCACTTTCAATGCTGTGACAGCAAGGCATTGTGGGTTGTATGGACATGTCCTTTCAGACGGGATGCTCTGGTGTTTCCTGGACTGAAGGAGATGATGAAGGAAACTCTGGAACTCCTTTGAAACCAGCCTCATCTGAGTCACATCAGTCAGGATTCTTTCATTTCAAAAAGGGGGAGGCTCCAGACCAACCCTAACCGAATTCTTCTGCCCCTCTGCAGTCCCATCCGCTGGAGAAGGCCGGAATCATCAACAAAACCAAAGTGGCTGATCATGGAAAGAAGATCAGGTGAGTGTCCTTCATCCTGACTATCAGAAGAGCTTTCATGAAGCATCAGGGGTTGTTCTGTTTCTGCTGGACAGGAAAAACTGGACTCAGTCCTGGACCGTCCTTCATGGGGGGGTCCTCACTTTTCACAAAGACCCTAAATTCGCTCCAGCTGGAAACACGGTCAGACTCATTCCTACAAACCTCTGCATCGCCACCTGCTGTCAGCTTTTGTTACTAGCAAGCTGAATCTTGGTTGTCATGTTTGAAGATGCTTAAGATGATTATGACTATAATGAAGATGAAGATGAAGATGAAGATGATGATAACACTGGTGACCATCATTTGTTTTCCTCTAGAATAAAGCATCACAGATTGTTCCAGAATATACTGTGGACCTAAGAGGAGCTTCGGTGAGTTGGGCCCCCAAAGACAAGTCCTCCAAGAGGAATGTTCTAGAGGTAAGCTGGAGCTTTTGGTTTCCATGGTTACCACATCTTGCAGTTGTGTTGTGGCATCTGGATTTAAAGTCTTCTTTCTTGAAACCTTTTCTCACTCATCAAAGTGGCTTCATCTATTTTTGTGGAACTGGGTTCAATTCCCACATATTACCTCCCAGTGGGCCGCCCACGTTCCTGCAAGGTTCTCATTAAAGGGAACAAAGAACCTCTTGTAACCCCCCTGGCCTCATCACAGGGTCATAGGGTGTGGCAGTGCTTGGTTTTTTTGGTTGGGAGGGGATGGGGGGCTGAGCTCTGGTGGAGTGAGTCTAATGTGAGTCTTCTTAGGGACTGCCAGACTTCCCCTCATGATTGTGTTCTGAAGGAACAGCATCTTTTGTCACAGTCCTGGTGACGTCACGGGTGGGTAGGGGCTGCCTGCAGGTGGAAAATGGTCCATGAGGGCACACAGGTGACCTGCAGGAAGTATCAAGGTGGTACACCGCTCAGTGAACCGGTAGAGAGAAAATTATTTTTCTATGGCGGGGTGGGCGAACCTTTTGGCTCGTGGGCCACAAAGGGTTCTAAAATCTGACTGAAGGAGGAGATGCGTGGTGTTTGGTAGCCCCACCCACAAGAAAAGACATGGAATGAAATGGGGAGGAAGAAATGCTTACATTTAGTTGGAAAAATAATACAGAGATTTTAAAAGAGAACATCTGGGAGGATTTTAATCTAAAACTGTGGCTTTTGTTGTCATTTCGGTGATTATTGTGCAGATTGGTTGTTGTCCCTCAGGGAAAAATGCAAAGTTGGAGAAATGCTGCACTCATGTGGGGTTGGAATGATGCTACAACACCAGAAATGTTTAACTCGGAAAACACAAACGTCAACACAACATGAATGCAAATGAACTTTCTGCACCTAAGCAAATGCCAATTTTTCGTAGAACCCCATTTATGGGGAGACACCAGAATTACAGGGAAAATAAAACATGAAGGATTATCAATACAATTTATTCCAGTTTGGCGGGGCCAGATTCAAGAGATTAACGGGCCACAGTTCTACCCCTGTTTTGCGGTCGACAGGTCGTAGTGAACACGTATACGACAGGTAAGGGGGGAGACGCAGGCGTGCTGTTCAGATTTTTCATGTTTTCAACCCCCCAAATCCTGCAGACTATACATGGAGCCATTAGTGCTGTTCACGACTGTTAGAAATGAGGACATTAGTCAATCAGAGTGTACTTTGTGTGGATGTCCTACGTGCACTTACATATCACGTGCACACTGCGTGCATAATCACATGTGCACACTGTGCATGCTCACAGAGCGTGGCATCATCACTTGTACACCATAGGTGTGTTTAACCTTTATTATGCTTAGGAATACTTCACAATACACTTACCACATGCACGACAATGGTACGATCTATCTTCTGTTCCTTTTTTAAACTTGGAATCAGTTTGTGGCTTGGGTTCTTCTTCAGCCGTCGTGTCCCAGTTTTTACTGAAACCAGTTTGAACCTTTCAGAATGTGTCTTCATAGACATTGTTGTGTATTTAACCTGACAGTCACTGCTTACAGTAGTTGTGTGTTTGTGTCTGAAGCTGAAAACTCGTCAGGGATGCGAGTATCTGGTGCAGTACGACACTGACAGCATCATCTCTGACTGGTTTAAAGTGATTTACGACACCATCCATCAGCTGGTAACGTTCCCTCACACACATGCACGCACGCGCACACACACCTGCGCACACACACACACTCTCACACACGTATGCACTCACACATGCATGTACGCACATTCGCACACACACACACACGTGCACACACGCGCACATATGCGCACACACACACACACACACACACTGTCAGTTGTGAGTTCTTAGGCTCCAGTTGTGCTTCAGGACAAGGACCACACGAGCGAGGATGAGGACGAGGTGGCGTCAGACCGAGAGGACAGGAAAAGATCCTGTGAGTCTGCGGCGCCCCCTGCTGCTCAGTCTTTACCCATTTCATTGAACCTGGCTTTTATTTTATAGGAACCAGCAGAAACATATATTCTTCAAAATAAAGCTACTATTTCATTTTAAACAGGAGAGGATTTAGTGTTTCTGTGAATGTCTGAGCTCCGGGTTCTTCTGGAATGAACTGGACCTTTCTTCTCTGCAGCCACCAAGAGTTCTGCGGTCACAGACTCCGAGCAGAGGCAAGTTCGGACCAAACTGCGACGCTTCTTACAGAGGAGGCCAACGCTGCAAAGTGTCAAAGAGAAAGGCTACATCCGAGGTAGGAGATGAAGGTTCTGCCAGGAGCAGCATAGCTCCCCCTAGAGGTGTGTTGAGGAACTGCTACTTTACTGACGTGCTCAGAACCACAAAAAAACTCGTGAGGAAAATGACTTTGTGTCTGATGAGGATGAACCTTCCAGAAGACCAGCTCCAGGTCAGGTTGTGGTCTGACGGTCTCCTGTCTGTAAACTGAGCAGATGCCGTTATGGTCGCCTTGAAGAATGTGAGATCAAATCAGAACCTGCAGCAGCTACATGGATCTGCTCAGGCTCTACAGTAGAACCCTCCTCAGTAAATCCTCACTGAGACCAGAATCAGTTCTGCTTTACTGAAGAAGAACCTTCTCTTGATTTCAGATAACGTGTTCTGCTGCCATCTGGACACTCTGTGCCACAGAGAAAACACCACCATCCCCAAGTTTGTGGAGAAGTGCATCCGATCTGTGGAGAGGAGAGGTGAGCGCCCCTGTGGTACATGTCCTGCAGAAGGAACCGTCAGTCATTGCTGAACATGACATGACAGCCTAAGGAACCTTCTCAGGAACACAAGCGGACTGGCTGAGAACAGAAAAGTGCATGCGGCCCCCACCCCCTACCCCCAATGATGCAGACATGAGCTCACCAATAGGAGACTTTCTAACCTGCAGGAGACAAAAGTTTTACCCAGACCATGATGCTTTGCTGCCCTTCATCAAAAAACTGCACCTCTTGCCTAAACTCTCCTCCACGTCTGTCTTCAGGTCTGGATGTGGATGGAATCTACCGAGTGAGCGGGAACCTGGCTGTGATTCAGAAGCTGCGGCACAGAGCTGACCACGGTAACTCCCCCGTCAGTCTCAGAGAGGATGTCAGAGCGTGGAGCGGACCTTCATGCTGCTCCTCTGCTGTGTTCCATGTCTGCAGAGGAGCATTTGGACCTGGAGGACGGGCAGTGGGAGGAGATCCACGTCATCACCGGAGCCCTGAAGCTTTTCTTTCGGGAGCTTCCAGAACCGCTGTTCCCCTTCAGCTGTTTCGACAAGTTTATTGCTGCTATCCGTCAGTGTGCACAACACAAACACTACACAACTGTCATGACAACAACTGCAACAGAAATGGGAAATACACCACAAGGCGATTGGCATTCTACCCTTTACCTTTCCGGCTTCTCCCAACCCCTACATTTAGCCCTCCAAGCAAAAAGTCAAGAAACATTCGGACATTGCACCTACTCGATGACATCATCAATAGTCGTCAGTCACCTACGTTAGCTCGGAGCTGCTAGCACTCGGAAAAAACAGAACAACTTTAAAAATTTTAAGTCATGCAAAACCAAAAAGATCTTCCTTAAATTTAAATGTAAACTTCTGTGCATCAGAGCTCACGTTTCTCCTCCGCAGCACAGCACGACGTGGAACAGCGTTTTGGTGGAGTTCTCAACATCTCTCCACCGTGAGGATTAGCCTGTAACCCTTGTTCTATCCTAGGCACTTTAACGTTCGGAGTGGGGTCATTTAGACCCACTAGACAGAGCTCTGAACCTTTGTTCTTCAATGATTTGTGATCTTCACTGGTGTCCATGGATTACATGAAATCCTCTCCACCTTTATCCACCTTTGTCATGGTAGGAGAACACCTCAATGGAAGGGGGGGGTCATCTAAGATAGCACAAGGGTTAAAAAACCTATTTCAGACAATCTATCCCTCCCAATAACCCTACAATGGGAGGGGCATAGGGAAGCCACAGGGGTAGGGGAAGATGTTGGATTTGGCCAGAGAATGTATCACAAACACTGTACCACAACACCACAGTACATGAAGCATCAACAGATTAAAAACCTTTACCAGAACTTTTGGTTACTTCAATCCTTTTTCTCTTTTAACCTTAAGTTCTGAGTTCAGATTCCAGTTGGGCCTCACAGACCCAAAGGCATTCATCTTAGTGTTCCTAAACACCTTTTCTTTTTGGAGAACCAGCATCTGTGGTCTCGTTGTAGATGAACTATTGCAGTAATTTCAAGCTGTTCTGATGATAAAACGCAGTCTGTGGGAAGCACATAGTTCTCCGTCTGAACTTTCATTTTTACGGAGTAAAGCTGGTTCTCCGGTTGTTGTTTCACTTGTCCAAAAATAAAGGTTTTCCCAGTGTTCCGTCGCTATGTTCCAATTAACCTTTCATAGACCTTTTTGGGCAAAATTTTCCATGCTGTTTATTTAAACAGCGCATTGTGTTCTGCACCCTGATTGGTTGTTGAGCTTGTCAATCAATCTCCTCTGGGCTGTGTCTCCTGCACAGAGATGCTGTGCTTGACAGAATTCCATAAATCTTTGATTTTTGTTTATGTCCTATAATCCTGGACGTATTTTTCTATGAAGGTTTGAACTCTAAGAGTTTAAACTAAAGTATGAAAATGTCAGTCTGAGGAACGTCTAGAACGCGTCGTGAGGAGTTGGACTGCCTGAAACCTGACAGGATTTCCCCTGTCGCAGTTTGAATGTATCCTCAGCGATAAACGAGGAAAACTGTCTTTGTGTTTTTATTAAACTGAACCAACTTTAAATGTAAAATACTCTGCTGTACATTTTTCACTATTTTATGTCTTCATTCTGTAGAGAAGCACATTGAAAGAAACTTCAAAGTAATATTTGAGTCACGTTTGGGATTTTCAGACAGTAATATTTTAGTGGATTAGAACTGTGACGATGCTGCTTGTCTCCTGCAGAACTTCCTGAACACAGCCAGAGGGTTTCCTACATGAAAGACCTGGTTCGTGCTCTGCCACTGCCAAACTACGACACCATGGAGCTGCTCTGCAAACATCTCTGCAAGTGAGTTTCTCCGGAACTTCACACTCACACATCAGTTGTTCAGACCTCACCAGGCGGCTGTTGCATTTCTGCCGCCCTCTGACTCCATCCACGTGTATCTGCAGGGTGATCGAGCACAAAGACTCAAACAGGATGTCAGTCCAAAGCATCGCCATCGTATTTGGACCTACGCTGCTTTGGCCCCAGACGGAGTCTGCCAACATGGCGGTCTTTATGGTGTTCCAGAGTCAGATCGTGGAACTCTTGCTCAGAGAATTCAACACCATTTTCTCGGAGGTTTAAAGTAAAGAATGGGAAGCCCGTCTGTCCATTTCAAACACTTCCTGAGAACCTCAGAGCCAGGAGAACAAGCCTGTCACCTGAAGAATCGACTGCTTCAGGATCTTATAACCCCATCAGTTGCCTGAAACTGGAACCCTCGAAATTCACTGTCTGGCTCTGAAACCGTTAGGATGAAGGGTAAAGTGGGCGTGTCCATTTGGAACCTGAGTCATGTATGAGTGTGATCACAGTGGCAACTGTCCACCCCCTGGCTGAGTGAACCCATTCAGAGCGACACCAAGGAACTGTGGGCTGTGTGCTGCTCCTCATTACATCCCAAAGGATCTTTGCAGGTAGACTTTTGTTGGGTAAAAACGTCTTCTGCTTCCATGTATAAACACCAGACGGTATTTATGTTCACGAAAAAAGCTGATGCATGCAAAACCGTAAACACGTTCAGATCTTTGTGTAAAAAAACATCTCTGGGGAAAGTATGAATGTTTGTTCAAAAGAACTATAAAAAAAACCTTCTGACTACTTCCGGTGTGGAACATTAGTGTCCAAACATGCGTGATTCCAGAAGAGCTCCAGACACTTTGCAATGAACCAGACCAAGAACTCCTCATTCAGTCATGTCTGACCTTTGGTGTAAAACTTGAAATGATGTGCTTTGGAGCCATCCAAACCTCATCAAAGTCTGGTGGATGTGGAACCTCTGAGGAGAATTTTCTGGACCAGGAGAGTTCCAAGAGCTGAACCTCAGACTGTGAAGAACAGTTCTTTATGGTTCCATCAGTTCCAGAGCTTTATCAAACTTGGTCTCTTTGTCAAACTTGTGTTTTGTTGGTAATAAAGTTTGCCTCTGCTGGGCCAGACCTCAATATTTCATGTGTCAGGATCTGGGTTGGAACTCTTCAGGGCTTGGGGTGGGGGCCCCCCCCTTAGCAGTTGGGACGGGGAGTTTCCGTCTTTGCATCCTCACAGTAAGACTGATGGACCATCTGAACCAGAGTTTGGGAGAAAACAGAGCAGATGTTCCTGGATCAGCCCCTATACTGGACTCTGAGGGTGAACAGATGTGAGGCAGTTCCAGAAAGATCTCCAGATGTTCTCCAAACAGTGACAACACAACAAACCCCCTCCACCTTCTGCAAAGAACAGTTTGTGCTTTCACTTCTTTGTGCTACGGTATGAGCATGAGATATTTCTGTACAGAAGATGCTGTTATCTGGATTTTATTAGAAAATAAACAGATGTGTGACCTGGCTGCTGTTTTGATCTTCTCTGAAAAAGCTAAAACTCAGGGATCGCCTCAGCGGTCGGTCCCCCTTTATTTTGGTTCTTTTCCCGTAGGGTGTCTCATGCTGCCCCCTCCTCACTATGGGAGTTGGATGTCCAAACGAAGGCCGTGTTTGGATCAGGATTATCTGCTAGATGCGGGGTCTGGGTCAGGTACAGGTGGGACTGCTGTGAATTTAGAGCTCTGTTAGGCCCTCCTGACTCTGACCAGCAGGGGGCAGCAGAACTCTTTTCCTGAGTGGAACCAGGAAACAAACAGCAGGAAGAGGAATGCTTGTTCAAATAAAACTCATTGGAGCAAATAAAGTCTTTGGAAAAAAGCGGCACGATGCCCTTAATTTCTTTTGGTCAGAATAAAAAGGCTTCCTCATCCATGCTCGGCGCATGTGCGTTGTGCACGTGCTCTTTGCAGTCTCACTTCCTTCAGAGCCTTCCTCACTCTTGTCTCTGAGCTTATTATTTGTTGTTTTTTGGATCATTCTTCCTCTATCTGAGAAAGCCCTGCTTCTGAAACAGGAAGTGGTTTTTGCAGAGATTCAGAGCAGCTTGACATGCAAACAGGAGTGCTCACTCTGACTGGTTCCTCCTGGGCTGAGGAGGCGCCTGAAGGCTGCTTTCAGTGGAGTGCAGTGAGCCTCTTGTCCTTCATAGAGGATCTCTGCACACAGAGTTGAAGCTGCAGTGTGAAGCTGGTCAGTCAGAGGAGAGTGTGTTGAGTTCTACAGGAACTAGGCTGGGTCACTGCTCCTGACAGGTGAGTTCAAATTGAAAAGGTAAACGTTCCTCTTCTTTTTGCTGCAGACTTCACAGATGTTCTTCCGGAACATCACGGCTTCAGTTGGGTCTGCGGTTCTTTGGTGCTGCTGACTGACTCAGCTGAAGGAGACTTGCTCTGTGTCTCCATCCCCCAAGTTTCCAGAGTTTTCTGCTCAGCACTTCTGTCCAGAGAGGCAGAAATCCTCATCATTTATTTCTTTATAAAGCACCTTCCACCACCAGTCAAGGAGGCCCAAAGTGGTGTACCTTAAGGAAGAATCAAAAGAATAAAACCAATTTAAAACAGAGATTCAAACCAGCAGAATACCAGGGCTAGGCTGATGCTAAAATGGAGGAACAATTCCTTTTTAAAACTGTCCAAGAGTGTGACCTCTCTAACTGCCGGTGGAACTGAGTCCGTAGTTTAGGAGCCAACGCAGCAAACGCACAGTCCCCTCTGAAACCTACGGTAGGTTCTGGAACCATTAACACAAAGTGGTCGGCGGAGCGTGAGGACTTTAAGGGGGAGTATCTCTAAAAGCAGACTGGAGAGGTAAGAAGGTGCCGTTCCTGCCAGGGACTTAAAAGTGAGGACCAGAATTTGAAGACAAAGCAAGCATTGCACTGGCAGCCACTTTAAAGAGACCAAGACGGTGTTTTGAGGTCAAACGTTTTTGCTCCACAAAGAGAGGAGCCAGATAGGAGGTACACCGTCAGGTACAGGATACGGATAAGCCAACTGGAATCTGGAAGCACTCCCACTCCCCAGGAGGAGAAAGAGGGACAATACATGAATCACTGCACCAAACAGAGGCATGGAGAACTAAATGATGAATGATGATCAAAAGTAGAGAAAAGAGGAAGGGTAGAGACAGATGAGAAAAGAGGACAGAAAAGAGGACAGAGCCCCAGAGCACCATAGTTACCCCAGCTTCAACTTCTAGCAGCCTTTTAAAACAAATAGTTATTGTTATTTAGTTTAATTTAAACAATTAACATTAAGTTAAATAATCTCTGAATACTAACTAGTCTGACAATAATCCTGTCCACAGAGGAATGTTTTCAGTCTAACTTTGAATGTAGAAACTGAATCTGCCTCTCTTCCATGAGCTGGGAGTTTATTCCAGAAAACAGGGGCTTGGTGGCTAAACGCTCTACCTCCAACTGTACTTTGACTCATTCTAGGAACCACAAGCAGTCCTGCATTTAGTGAGTGAAGTGTTCTGATTGGACGGTAAGGGACTATGAGGTCATTAATGTAGGACGGGGCCATTCCATGTAAGGCCTTATAGGTTAACAGGAGGGTTCTAACACAGAAGACCAGTCTGTCAGGTAAGACCACATCCACTGAAGGCCTTCCCTAGAAAGAAATGTTTGGTTCTGCGGTGCTGCTGGTTCTTATCCTCCTGTCAGGAGCAGAACCTATATTCACATGACCTTCGTAACTTGTCTGATGCCAGCTGCCCAGCAGGAGAGTTTGGGCTTTGGTCGACCTAGATGTTGTGTTCGGGGTGCTGCAATAACTGCTGGTTCCTTCATCCCTGTTTGCAGGTTTTGGTTCTCCCCGGATTAAGTTGTTTAGAGGCTTTGGAACCTCCAGTCAGCAATCATGAAGAACCAGAATCTTGAACTGGAGGTGGCAAAGATTCTGGAAGATGCTCCAGGTTCCAGAAAAGCTCTGCGAGAAAACTATGACAATCTGCTGAATGTGGCGGATTACTGCTGCAACAACTACACACAGGTGAGGGCCCCGCCCCTTGAGGGGCAAGGTGCGACTTGGCTTGAGGTCAGACTTTTTGTGAGCTACTTGTGTTTCACATTTGTTCCCTCCATCAGTGATTTGGTGTTGGTTTTCAGACCCTCCCACTTTCTGACTGTAGTTTCCATCAGACAGGTGAGGGCGGCCTGAAGGCTCTAGAGGAAACTAAACAGTTCACCACCCAGTCTCTGGCCAGCGTGGCTTACCAGATCAGCACTCTGGCCAGCAGTGTTCTGCGGCTTCTGGATGCTCAGACACACCAGCTCCGCGGCCTGGAGTCATCCATCAACCTGATTGGCCAGGTGAGCCTAATGCACCTGCGTGCCCAAGTTCAACTCCATGGTTTTTGTGGAACAGTTGAATCATCAGAATGTTTTTAGTCAAGTTTACAATCAGAATCAGAATTACTTTATTGATCCCACACGTGGGAAATTTGTTTGTTACCGTAGCAAATGACAGCATTGTAAACATAAGAGAAAACCGATTGTGAATAATAATATAAAAAAAACAACATAAATGTAAAGAATAAGGTGGTATAATTAAAAAAGCTATTTACAGACAGTGCAGGTAAAGATGTGCAAAAATGTGCAAGAAAATGGGCAAATGTCATCTGTTACACTGCGAGTTATTGTTCAGGGTTGTTGTGTTTGGTAGGAAGGATTTCTGGTTTCTGGCAGTTCTGGAGCAGAGCTGTCTGAGCCTCCTGGAGAAGGAGCTCCACTGTTTGTCCAGATCCGGGTGGAGAGGACGGTCTGGGTTGTCCATGATGGATAAGAACTTCTTCAGTGACCTCCTCTCCCTCACTGATTCCAACATTTGCAGCCAATGACAGAACCCGCCTTCCTGATCAGCTTGTTCAGTCTGTTGGTGTCACTGACTGCAATGCTGCCCCCAGCAGACCACAGAGGAGAACAAGCTGCTGGCCCCCACAGACTGCTAGAAGATCTCCAGCATCTTGCTGGAGACTACAAAGTGCCAGTATCCCTCCAACTTAAGAATACCTCAGGTCCTGGTGCATTGCAGGTCCAAATATGGTCCTGGCATGTTTTAGTTTCTGGTGTGGATCCTATCATGGTTCAGTTCTTGACTGATTTTTTTTCCTTTGATTCTTTTTCTTGCTGTTAGAACTTTAACTCCCATAATGCCCTTCTTCAGCCTTGTCTGTTGACAGGTGCAGAAAACCTCAGAGGTGGGATTTGGTGTTTATCGTGGACTTGGTGATCTATTTGGATGCTCTGTGGGAGGGGGAGGGGTTCTGGTGGTCGTGTCTTTGACCTCCATCTTTGTCTGCAGACGGTGGAGATGCACAAAGAAAAAGTGGCCCGGAGGGAGATCGGCATCCTCACTACCGTTAGACGGGTCCCTCGCAGCCATAAGATCATTCCTCCCACTGCTCCACAGCTCCGCCCACCATACTCCCGTCAACCAATCAGCTACCAGGAGCTGGACGAGCTTGGTCATGGCATGAAGGTATCTACCCCGTCTGGCTGATGCTTCTGGGTTTGGGTGGTTAGCCTGCAGTCTGGACATTCCAGAGGAGAACTGGTCTTCACTGCTGCCAGTTCAGAACAGAAAACTGTTTCCAACTAAACACGAATAAACTAAACATGAATAAAGTTCATATTAATAAACCAAATATTAATAAACATGAGTAATAATAAACATGAACACACTGAATAGTAATAAGGCTGCCTGTTGCACTTAACTCTCTAGCTTCTTAGCAAGAAGGCGTCCCGCCTCACTTCAGATGGAGGACGCTTGCGGGCCGGAGTAGCCCACCACCAGGGACCCAGTGAAGAAAGAAAAAACCTGCGCTCAGTGTACTCAAACACATTACGTATGTTTCAGAAGATGTTCGACTGGCCGTTCTGCATGTCAATCAAATTATGTATTTTAGGCCGAGGAGGATGATTGGCTGATGTTTTTTTTGGTTGATTTATCTCTGTTGGCCCTCTATCTACCGTCACATCCTAACGAGCAGCCCTGGACAGTCCATCGATGGGCTGGAAGGCTTGATCTCCATCGAGCTGGTGGCCAGACTCGGTCAGAGAGACGGAAACACGCCATCTTTCAGACACAGCGGCGGGAAAGAAACTCACTGAATGGAGAGAACCTGGATGATCCTAAACACAGAGATGTGATCACCGATGTTTTTGCAGAACTCTTCAAAATAAATCAACCTGATCTCTGAACATCATCCGGGTCTTCGTGCATTGCAAACGGCATAGACACAGACAGCGCTCCATGTAGCAATACAGCTAAAACCATGAGCTGAAAGCTCCTCCCACACGCGGCGCGGCAGTGAGCTTATGAACACATTTTTGGTCAGGTGGCGGGCACAGAATGCGAATTGCTTTACAGAAATAAGTGGTTCCTGCAGGCGTTGGTGCACAGAGTTCCGAAACAGAAACTGCTTCCTGTTTGGTGGTTTTGGTGAGACTGCTGCTCAGAAACCAAGTTCTGCTTTCTTTTGTCTGCAGTTAGAAAAAGGATGTGAGCAGATCCAGTGCATGTTCAAGAACCCCCCCCCCCCACGCACACACACACTAGCTATGCATGCATGAGGGCCCCTGGGGTCTGCCATCCAGGCTCAGGCGCAGCTTTTGTTGAGCGTGGGAAAATGTTTTGGGTGGACTAATTGGAGCCGAGGCCTGAGAGGGCCTATTGATGCAAATAGAGGCTCGTTTGTGCCCCCCCCACAGGTCTCTGGGAAACAGCCGGACAGGATGGGAACGATCCAGAAACACGGGGCCTCCATCAGGTTTGTCTGTTTTGCTTTTTGTCTTCTGCTCCTTCAGTCAGGTCCAGCGCTCAGTTGTGTTTTTTTCAGGGCCAGCAAGACCCCAGAGCCGGTCCAATGCCCCACGGCCCCCCCTGTTGGAGGGTAAGAAGGCTTTCTCTCAGCTCGGTGCAGTTCTGAGTGGCCTAGATGGGTTTTTGCTGTTTTTGCTGCTTGTTGTAGAAGAGCTCCAGATAAATGTTCAGGGCCGACGTCGAAACATCTGAGCAACCACAAGCTCCTGTTCCATCTCCCAGGTCCAGCTTTGGAAAGCCTGTTGCTCCACCCACTATTCCCCCAGCCTGGCAAGCCCCCCCAGAGTGTGACATCATTGAGGACCTGCTGAATGAAACCCTGCCTCCTCCTCCGAGTGCCGATCCGGAACCAGCTCAGGACGACAGGGTCACAAGCATGCTTACCCCTCCTCCTCCTCCTCCTCCTGATGGATTAGTTGGAGGGATGGTTCTTCCTCCTCCTCCTCCTCCTCCTCCTCCTGATGCCTTAGTTGGAGGGATGGTTCTTCCTCCTCCTCCTCCTCCTGATGGATTAGTTGGAGGGATGGTTCCTCCTCCTCCTCCTCCTCCTGATGGATTAGTTGGAGGGATGGTTCTTCCTCCTCCTCCTCCTCCTCCTCCTCCACAGAGCTTCCCAGGGGTTCCAATAAACTCCACTGCTCCACCACCGGACCCTACCTCAACTCCACCTACGAGTCTTGAGACAGGTGATGTCATCAGCGCAAGTTACCATAGCAACACCCCTACCGCTTCTATGGCTTATTTATGCCCCCCAAACATGCACCTTTTGATCTTCTGGTAATCAGGGGGGTGATCAATAACAGAGATCAGGGGTGGTGGGAAGATGTGGCCTTAAGGTGGTCTGGAGGTGTTACACAGGTGTAATCTTAAGGTAGTGTCCAGCTGTCGGTAATTGTATAATAAACACGAGTCCCATCATGAATATCATGGATCATGAATACATAAAATTCAATAGGAAAATTCTAACTAAACAAAACAGACTAACTAAACTGGACATCCCTGCCCTTAGACCCTCCTCTGTGAGGAAAAACTCCTAAAATAAAAAAATTCTGGAGAAAAGTAGAAACCTCAGGGGTGTCCACATGAAGGAGGGATCCTCCCCCAGGACAGACAGGCGATGACCAGACTCTGAGAGAGCGTTAGCTTATCTAACTCTACAACTACATGTTTAAATAGTCCAGCAGATGAGCTTCATCCAGATGAGTGGGGGGGGGGGGCTGGAGAAGAGAGACGAGCCGGAGGGGGGGTCCACAACCAAAGTGAATCTTAAGGTGGCAATCTGATGTCATCTTAACCCTTGTGCTATCCTAGGCACTTTACCGTTGGGAGTTGGGTCATCTAGACCCACTAGACAGAGCTCTGAACCTTTTTTTTTCAATTTGTTGTGATCTTCACTGGTGTCAATGGATTACATGAAATTTTTCCACCTTTATCCACCTTTGTCATGGTAGGGAGAACACGTCAAAGTAAGGGTGGGGTCATCCAAGATAGCACAAGGGTTAAGGTGGTATCCAGGTGTCATCTAAAGGTGACTCTGATTTGGTCCTGCCCCCCCAGTGACCTCTTTCCCTTATCTTAGGTCCATGTTTACCTCAATGCATAAAAGGTTCCTTATCCCTTGTGCTATCCTATGACCCCCCACCCCCCCATTCCATTGACATGTTCTCCTACCATGACAAAGGTGGATAAAGGTGGAGAGGATTTCATGTAATCCATGGACACCAGTGAAGATCACAAATCATTGAAGAACAAAGGTTCAGAGCTCTGTCTAGTGGGTCTAGATGACCCCACTGTCTAGTGGGTCTAGATGACCCCACTGTCTAGTGCAGGGGTGGCGAACAAGTTTGACACCAAGAGCCGAATTTTTTCACTGTGAGAGTCAAAGAGCCACACCACACCCTGACCTGCCAAGACGTACACACAAACACGCAATTAAAGCCGTATTACTTTCCATAACACATAATACACACATCAATGCAGCTAAACCAGAGTTAACACAGAGACCACCCTGGAGGTCAGAGTCCTTGTTATACGTCTTGAAACCACAAAGAACACGCATCAAACAGATTTTTAATTTTCTAACTTAACTTTTATTTTATCTCAGAGAAAACAGCTGCAACTTCCAGCTTTAATCACGAAAATGCACGTGAGATTGCGGAGGGGGCGGGGGCTGTCGATCAATACAGACTGAGTTTTTGCTTTTTTTTTTTTTTTGGATGCTAGTGTGCCGTGGCTCAAAAAAGGTAGAAAAACACTGGTCTAGATGACCCCACTCCCAATGTTAAAGTACCTAGGATAGAACAAGGGGATTACAGTCGCCAACGGCTTCAGAGTGACCATCCTTCTGACAGAATTGTGTGACATCATAGTGATAACATTTTTCTACTTGCTTCAGTGCTGGAGGAGAACAGCTTTCCTTCTCCCTCTCCTCCTCCCCATTCTGATGATGAGATCCTCCCTCCACCCCCCATTGATGGCTTGGAGCTGCCAGCCCCGCCTTCACCACCTGCAGCTGCCCCGGAAGTAGAAGGTGAGGTGGCAACGCTCGGCGACGCTTGACGATGCTTGGCGACAGTGGGCAATGCTCAGCTACGCTCGGCAACGCTCGGCAACGCTCGGCGACGCTTGACGATGCTTGGCGACAGTGGGCAATGCTCAGCTACGCTCGGCAACGCTCGGCAACGCTCAGCGACGCTGGGCGATGCTTGGCGACACTGGTTGATGCTTAGCGACGCATGGCGTCGCTTGGCGGCACTGGGTGATGCTCAGCTACGCTTGGCGAGGCTCAGCGACTCTTGGCGAGGCTCAGCGACTCTTGGTGATGCTTGGTGACGCATGGCGACACACTGTGTCCGCGTGGACTGTGACTTTTTTGGATTGGTTTGGTATAGACATGATTAGAATAAACGTCCTGGTCAATTCCGATGCTTAACTGTAGTTAAAGACAGTCACGAGGAGTGATTGTCATGAAGAATTTAACAATTGTTTGCAGTGGTCCTGCCTTCCACAAGGAAACGTCTCAGTCGTTTCCCGCCTTCCTCCCGCTCCGCCTCCCTGAGGGTTAGCTCAGGCCCCACCTCTCGCTGCCGCTACGCTCGCTCGCTCTTCCTGCCTGCTGACCAATCACGTAAGACCCTGCTGTGGTTTCCTCTGTGGGTCTGAAGCAGCATTTGGGGGCCTCACGCGATTCTTTGTCCCTGTTCCTGTGTGTCAGTCATGATCCCCCCTCCGCCCCCATACCCTCCCCCAGGGGCTCCCCATCGCCTTTCTTCTTCTTCTTCAGCTCAGCGCTGCTTACCTGCCCGTCTAGATCACCTGGGTGAGAAGATGAAATGAGGTAGCAACGGTAGAAGTGCTCGTCTTGCTGGAAGTCAAAACAGTGACATAAAAATGAGTTCTGTGCAAAAGCTCCGCCTCCTCACACCCTATTGGTGGAAACCTGTTTTTCTTAGATCTAGAGATTCCAGCCCCCCCTCTCATGCAAGTGGAGTTTGATGACTTCATGCCCCCCCTCCCCCCTCCAGTGGACTGTGATGCCCCTCCCCAGTACCTGGACAAAGGTAAGAGTGTCAGTGTGAGCCGTCAGACATGTCAGCTGCTGATTCTGACTGCTCTTCCTGTTTCTGTGCAGTGGTGGCGCTGTACAGCTATGAGGCCTCCAAGCCCGATGACCTGTCCCTCACTGAGGGGGACATCATCTACTTGACTCATCGACATGACGATGGCTGGTGTCAGGGGCTCCTAAATGGCAAACATGGCTTCTTTCCTGAGAACTACGTCCAGTCGTGCAGCTAGAGAAAGCCACGCCCCCTCTGTATCATTTGGAGGTGTAGTCCAGCCCCTCCCCTAACCTGCTGACAGGTGAAGTTTAGGCCTGTTCACATCTGAAGATCACAGAATTCAGTTTTTCATATGCGTGGACTCAAGAGATTGGCGTTTCAGAGTTTCACCTGCTTTTAATTCTTCATGTAAACAAAGACTTTGCAAACAAAATAAATAGAACATTTATCTGGACACATGTCAGCTAATAAATACATGTAATAAATAAGATAAATAAAGTACAAAAATAAGCTGCTTCAAGAAGGTTCTCAGTGGTTTGGTCCGGCTCTCACTGCTCATTGGGAGGGGTGATTACTCAAATGGTCTATTCTGGTCAGGTGCTTTAGCGTCTCCTGCCACAGCAGCTCCCAGCCGCCCGCGCTGCCGCCCTGCAGCAAACTCCCAGAACCCGGGTCAGAACCAGGCTGATGGGGGGCCTCGGTCCCAGAGGGCTGCAGGCTCTTGCGTCTCAGTCTGCGGTAGTATTTCCTGAGTTTCTTGCCCAGTTTTCTGCTCTCTGTGGCCACGTTGGCTTCCTTCAGCTGGAAAACAAGAACCAGAACTAAGATCAGATTTCTAGGAGTCTCGTCAGAAAGAAGCGGAGCTAAAGATGGAAGCACTCACGCAGCTGTTCAGCTCCTGGATCTGTCGCTCGATGTTCTGCATGAACTCCACCATCTTCAGCTGGTTCCCGCCGGCGGGTGAACGTTGGCTGTGGTCATAGAGGTCGAGGATATGCTGCAGGTTTTCTCTGATGAACCAGAGCCGAACCTGCACCTGGATGAGCAAACACAGGTATGAGCTGCTGGGCTTTGATTGGCTGGCAGAACCGACACCACAGACAAGTGAAGAACTGCTTACCCCTCTTGAGCTAACTTGTTTATACAAGTTGTATGGAAAAGGAACCGGCGGGTCCTGAGTAGTCAGCTGTCTGCCCTGGAAAAGGAAGAGGCAAGGCGTCAATCCCCAAGAGTATAACCCCCCCCCCTCCGTCCAGGAGGCCGCGTGACTTACCATGGTCTGGAGGAGGACCACGGTCCGGTTCCTCAGGTGTCTATAGTCTCTGAGCCAATCACAGCAGAGCACGGGGGTCAGGATGGCAAGAAGCACCAGTGGAGAAGATCTGCAGACCATGATGACAGCGATGGAGATGCTTGATGTGCCATGCTGCACTTTGAGGCCACATTTGTATTTTTCAGACAGGAAACAAGAAAACAAAACAGCCTAGTGAAAGGAATTTCCCAGCTTCGCTTTCCAGACTCACCTGAACTCCTAACAGGGAGTGGTGACGTCACTGCTTTCAGTTTTGGAGTGTCAGAAAAAAAAAGCCCGGTTCCGTGGGTCCGGAGCTGCAATAGAACTTCCTGCTGGGTCAGATGAAGATGAAAAGTTTCCTGTTTTTATTTGGACAGGAGGATGACAGCTTCGTGCGGGGTCCGCGCGCGGGGCAGCGCAGGGGACTCCTTGCGTGCGTGCGCGAGCATGTTCACTGACTTGTCCTCTAACTCCAGTTTCGAGAGTCCAGTCCGGGTCCGGCTTCTCCAGCGCGCACGCACGCACGCACGCACGCTGAGACTGAAACTTCCTTTTGCCCAACAGAGACGCACGCGCGCTCGTCAGCTCTGACCGCACATTGCTGCTTTCTCCACAGCGCGCGCGCGTGAGTGTGTGTGCGTGTGTGTGTGAGTGACGGCTTCATTATAAATGAAGGAAACAGAGAGGAGAGTGAAAACGAAACAGCTGATGTCAGACCCGGAAGTGCAGCTGGATTCAGACCCCCCCCCCCCCCCCCCCCGCGCATGTTACTTCATTGCCTTTACTTCCAAACGTTTTAAAAGTCAAATAAAATAATCAAATGAAACATTTCTATAGGAAAATAATTTAAAGTCAGATTTCCTGCTGCTCACGTGGATTTTAATACAGACTTTTCGCTTTTATGTCTGCTGTTTTGGAATGAAACTGTCATCTGGCTTAATTTTAGGACACGACTTTCATGTGTTTAATGTCATATGGTTCCCGTAGATCACAGGTGTCAAACAAATGGCCCGCCCAGTCATGAAGAGCAAAAATTACGAGGATGTTTTAAAAGGAAAGCACGTTTCTAGTCCATTCCTGTGGCGAGTTATGATTTTTTTTTAAATAATTAACCGAAATGCGCAATTCTGCCACTAGGGGGAGCAAAGAAAAAGCAAAACAGGGGAAACCAAAAATGAACCCAAATGACGTTACAGAGTAATAGATAATATGTTACAGGGTAAAAGATGAGGTTAATAGTCCGTGATGTAATAGTTGATGATGTAATAATTGATTACATCATCAACTATTGACGGGTGCTGGACACAGAGACGCGGGTCAAAGGGGGAGCCAGGACCCAGGAGTCGCCCACCACCCAGCTAGAGTCTCGTCACCACAGGCCAGAGCGGGCCCCGGCGCCTGACCTGAGCGGCACAAAGATCACGGCAACAACAGCTCCACCCCTACCCCCACACCCTATACCTCCCTCAACCTGTCCTCTTGGATCCGCCCCACAGAGGGGACGGTTATTAATTTTTTTTTCATTTTGTGTCTTTCTGTTGGGTTAATGGAGGATTTTATGCATTTAGCTTTAAAGTTTGAAAACTCATTCTGAGTTTCAACACCACTTTTTCAGTGTTTAGTTTCAAGTTGTATTTTGGTTTTCAAAATATTGGGCCCTGATGTGGCAGCACTACCCAGCAGACGCTAATGTTTGGACGTGTACATCAGTAGTGGCACTGATTTGGGTCTGTTTTTGGTACCAAAATGTTAGTTTTGTGGGCAATTGATAAATTTGTGTAATTAGTATACTTTTACTTTAATGAACAGTTGTAGCTCTAGAGAAAGCTCTAAATTTCTTGCAGTGAGAATCGGCCTTGCCTGTAGGCCATTGGTAGGACTTGGAGCTGTTGATTAACAGAATTATTTAAAAAAAACAAACTAATGAAATAGGGCTGGACTACAATGATGGGACCTCCATAAAAGACTGAGAACTACTTACCCAGGGGGTCATGATGAACTCAGGTTTGTCCTTTCATTGACATCACAGCTGTCTCCAAACCCAGAATCAGTCAGTCTGCCTATTTAAAGGGAGACAAATAGTCACGTTGCTGTTTGGTGAAAAGGTGTGGACCACACTGAACATGGACAACAGAAAGCCAAGGAGAGAATTGTCCCGGGACATTAGAAACACAATGATAGACAAACATGGTAAAGGTAAAGGCTAGAAAACCATCTCTAAGCAGCTGGAAGTTCCTGTGACCACAGTGGCACATATTATTCAGAGGTTTCAGACCCACGGGACAGTAGCCAACCTCCCTGGACGTGGCTGGAAGAGGAACATTGATGACAAATAATAGACGGATAGTTGGAACTGGATCCAAAGAGCCCAGAACAACCTCCAAAGACATTAGAGGTGAACTCCTAGATCAAGGTACATCAGTGTCAGATCACACCATTCATGGTTGTTTGAGCCAGAGTGGACTTCATGGAGACGACCAAGGAGGACACCACTGTTGGAAGGACATCAGAAAAAAGCCAAAAATGCATGTTGACAAGCCAAAGCTTCTGGGAAAATGATGAGACCAAACTGGAGCTTTTTGGTGAGGCCCATCAGCTCTATGTTGGTAGACTCAAACATGAAGCATCAACCAAAAGAACACTGTCCCTACTGTGAATCATGGAGGAGGCTCAGGTCTGGTTTGGGGCTGCTTTGCTGCATCTGCCACAGGGTGTCTGGAAGTTGTTCACGGTCAAATGAAATCTCCAGATTACCAAGGCATTCTGGGTAGAAATGTGCTGCCTACTGTCAGAAAGCTTGGTCTCAGTCTCAGGTCATGGGTCTTCCAACAGGACAACCATCCAAAACACACAGCCAGAAACCCCCCCAGAATGGCTCAGAGAAAAGCGTTGGACTATTCTGAAGTGGATTCTATGAGCCCAGATCTGAATCCCATTGAACATCAGTGGAAGGAGCTAAAACATGCCATTTGGAGAAGACACCATCACACCTGAGACAACTGGGGTTTCGGATGGAGTAGTCGCATCTAGAGCACGCTCCGGCCGACCTCTTACTTTTCATACCTTTTCAGCCCTCACACGTTTTAACCCTGTCCACATTTTTCCTATCATTACTTCCTAATATCACCGGATTTGACAAAGGGACTAAAATGCCGCCTAAAGGACAGAAAGCTGTTGATAAAGAGGATGCTAGTGCTAGCCCTAGCCTGACACTTCATGCCATTAAAGCGCTACTTGAAGAACACTGTGAAAAGCTGTCAGCAGAGTTTAAGTCGTCCTTTGAAGCGATTGACTCCAAATTAGACCAAAACAAACTCCTCCTGGATGATCATGACCAGCGCATCTCTTCACTTGAGCTTGCGACTGATGATCTAAGTCAGCGTGTCATGGATTTGGAGAACACCTGCTCTTCTCTCCGGGAGGAGAACGCTAAGCTAAAAGCTAAGGCTGCCGATTTGGAGAATCGCAGCCGCCGTCAAAACGTGCGCATTCTTGGATTGTCAGAAGCTACCGAAAGCGGTAATCCGACCGCGTTTTTCTCCCAACTATTGCAAGATTTATACGGGAAGGAAACCCTGCCATCGCTTCCTGAAATTGACAGAGCCCACCGAACGCTGCCTCCCAAGCCGACTACTGGAAAGCCGCCGTGTCCCGTCATCCTCCGCCTGCACCGCTTCCAGACGAAAGAGCTGCTCATCAGAGAAGCACGGCGCAGGGGAAGGTTTTTCTACAAAGGCCAGCACATTCGCATTGTGGAGGATTACAGCGCTGAAGTGGCGAGCCAACGAGCACGGTACAGAGATGTGATGGCTGGACTGTATAAACGGGGTTTGAAGCCGGCTTTATTGTACCCAGCCCGCCTCCGCATAACAACACCCAATGGAGTCAGAAAGTGGATTAACACCGTTGAAGAAGCACAGAAATATATCGATGAGCATCCTGAACTATCTGGTCCCGTTTGAAGGATGTGTTGACATAAACTGGGTCAAGGATCACTTCTCCAACACTGACTGCCGCTTCTTCAGCCTTCAGCGCCATTCCGGGTGATATTTCTCTATTTTTTTCTTCCTCTCTCTCTTTGAGGTGCTGTCTTTTTTTTACTTTCTTTGGGCTGGAGCATTGGCTTTTGATGCTTTGTTGTTTTCCTCTTTTGGGAACTTGAAGAAGACTGTAGAGATGTTTATTTTACAGAGCTTGCTGCTGTTTGGTTTAGTAGCTGTCTTGGTTGGGGAGGGTGGGGAGGGGGGGTTTGTCACTGTCAATAATGCTACTGAAAAAAGTGCTGATTACATTGTTCTGTTGCTCCAACTGCTGGGTCTTTGTGACTTATTTATTTATTTTCTTCCCACCGCATCTTCCTAATTATGCAGTATGACTAATCACATCAATTTTACAAGCTGGAATGTTAAGGGTTTACACCATCCTGTAAAGAGAAGAAAGGTTTTCTCCATCTCAAACGATTTAAAACGAAAATTGCTTTTTTACAAGAAACCCATATTCGTAGCACAGATTCCAATCGGCTGCTGTCATGTTGGCTTGGTCAACGATTTCATTCCTCCTTTGAGGGGAAGGCACGAGGGGTCTCAATCCTGATCAGTCATGATGTCCCATTTGAACCCCATAATGTGATATCAGATACATTTGGACGGTATGTGATTGTTTCTGGCAGACTACACAAAACACTGGTTGTTTTAGTCAATGTTTATGCTCCAAACGTAGACGATGCAGAATTTTTAAAAGAATATTTTCTATACTGCCTGATTTAAATACATACCATCATTTATTTTGGGCGGGGGACCTTAATTGTTGGCTAGACCCCAGGTATGGATCGCTCTTCTAGTAACCCCAGCAGGGCTACTAGATCGGGCCAGTCTGGTTTGTGACTTTCTTGCTGAGTTTGGTATTAAGGATATTTGGCGTTTTTTACATCCTACAGACAGGGAATATTCATTCTTTTCACAAGTTCATCATACATACTCTAGAATTGATTATTTCCTTGTCGAAACTTACTTCTCCACTTTGTTTCTTCATGTGAATACAAAACAATTGTAATTTCTGACCACGCTCCTCTTACACTATCTATGTCTTTCCCTGGTATTATCTCTGGAAGCAGGCAGTGGCGATTTAATTCTGTTCTTCTATCAGACACTAATTTTACTAAGTTATTGAAAAGGAAATAACTTTTTTTATTGACACTAATGTTGATCCACAGATATCATATCTTACTCTGTGGGATGCCCTCAAAGCTTACCTACGGGGGCAGATTATTTCGTATACTGCTTGCCTGAAGCGCAAAACAAATAGAGAAAGAAATGAACTCATTCACCAAATTGGACTAATCGATAGTCAACATGCCCAAAACAAGTGCCCAGCACTGTACAAGAAACGAGTTGAACTCAAATCTAGATTTGACTTGCTAACTACCTACCATACTGAGCGTCTGCTTCTAAAAAACAGGACCCATGTTCTACAGCTATGGAGATAAGTTTGACAAATTACTAGCCAACCAACTCAAAGGTTCTAAAGCAAAACAGGCTATTTCCAAAATACAAGTAGGTCCTGGCCGAACTACAACTGACCTTTCAGAAATTAATGCGACGTTTAAAGAATTCTACACTAAACTTTACGCCTCAGAGTCCCATGGGGGATGCCAGTGACATTTACAACTTTTTCAGCAATCTTGATATTCCTGCTATCTCAGATACTCACGGAAAAAATGGGAAGAACCCATATTGGAGGCAGAAATAGTTTGCGGGCCATCAAGTCAATGCAGTCAAACAAGTGCCCTGGTCCAGATGGCTTCCCTACAGAATTTTTTTAAAACGTTTTCCAGGTTACTCTCACCGATACTCCGTTCAGGTCTTTTTAGAATCTTGCAAATTGGATTGATTACCCCAGTCTTTACTGAGGCCTGCATTACACTCATTGCAAAGAAAGATAAGGATCCTACAGATTGCACATCATATAGACCCATCTCACTTTTGAATACAGACGCTAAGATCTTAGCAAAAGTCCTAGCTCATAGATTGGAGAGCATCCTTCCTACCATTATTTCCAAGGATCAGACTGGCTTCCTTAAAGGAAGACAGGCCTACTTTAATATTAGACAGCTCTTTAATATAATTTATTCTGCCCCTGAAGACGTACCTGAATGTGTGATTACTATTGATGCAGAAAAGGCATTCGATCGGGTCGAGTGGCCGTATCTGCTAGCTGTACTGAAAAAATTTGGTTTTGGCCCTGCCTTTAATCTATGGATCAAGTTACTTTATTCTGACCCACTGCAAGGATTCGCACTAACTCCCAAATATCAAGCCCCTTTAATCTGTACCGTGGGACCAGACAGGGCTGCCCTTTGAGTCCTATGCTCTTCAACTTAGCGATAGAACCTCTTGCTATTGCACTTCGCAGCTGTAAAGACCTATTCGGTATCAGGAGAAGAGGTGTGGAGCACAGAGTTCCTTATATGCAGATGACCTGTTGCTCTATGTCTCCAATCCAGCTCAGTCTCTTCCCTCTGCCTTGGCATTGTTCAGTCATTTTGGCAGTTTTTCAGGCTATAAGGTGAATATTAGTAAGAGTGTGCTCTTTCCAGTCAATGAAGCAGCACGGAACCTAGACTTTTAATGGTTCACTCTGAAAGTCGAGCGCAGTAGATTTACTTACCTTGGAGTCACAGTTACCCAAAATACAAGATTTATTCAAAGAAAATTTTGATATTTATTTAAACCCAATCAAATGATAGTCCGGCAGTGGTCTTCCCTATCAATGTCCTTAGTGGACGAGTGAACTCTGTTAAAAATGATTATACTTCCTAACTTCTTTATCTTTTCAAACTCTTCCAATATGTTCACTGGCTCTTTTTTTCAGCAACTAGACTCTCTTAATCTTCCTATATATGGCATGGTAACGACCTCGTCTAAATAAAATCTACCTTCAAAAAACTAAAATAGAAGGGGGGCTTGCCCTGCCGAACTTTCGCTTCTATTACTGGGCATCCAATATAAGAAATATTGTGAATTGGTCTTTCTACCATGACCACTCGGATTGTCCTAACTGGATAACGCTCGAGCTCTGCCAAGACAACAATCTCTCGCCTCTGACCTTTGTTGGCTCTGGTTTGCCTTTAAGTTGTATTGCATCTCTTAACAACCCTGTAGTTAAACACACACTGACAGATATGGTCTCAATTTAGAAAACAGTTTGGCCTGCACGGTTTCTCTATTTGGAGGTCCTATTGCCATGAATCACCTTTTTTAAGCCATCTACTATGGATTCAGGTTTCCTGCGATGGCATCACAGCGGTATCACTCGCTCTTAAAGATCTACTTATAGAGGATACCTTTGCCTCATTGCTCAACTGAAAGAGAAATTGATCTTTTAAATTCAGATTTTTCAGATGATATATGATTTATCAGATGATACTTGGGCTTCTGCTCTTAAACTGGTAAACTCATCTTCATTTTGTGCTCGACACCAACTAATTCAGTTCAAGGTGGTACACAGGGTCCATATTTCCAGGGTAAAGCTGGCTTCTATGTACCCCACAGTTAGTCCACTATGTAGAAGATGTAATCTTACAGATGCCTCTCTGTATCATATGTTCTTTTCATGCCCTCATTTGAATGCATATTGGAGGACAATTTTTGACACAATGTCTCGTGTATTTAACACAAATTTAAAACCAAATCCATTAACAGCCATTTTTGGGGTTGTGGAGGACCAAGCTGTTTCAGGTACTGCCAAAAAACACTGTATAGCCTTTGCATCACTCCTGGCACGACGTGCTATACTGCTTAAATGGAAAGATACCTCTCCCCCGTCTTATTCACAGTGGCTACAGGATATCATGTCCTGTTAAAACTGGAGAAAATTAGGTGTTCATTCAAAAAGTCTCCTGATATGTTTGAAGAATTATGGGGTCCCTTTTTGAGAACATTTCCAGCTCTTTAGTCATATAAGCCTACACGCATGTGGTAGCATATAGTACAGGTCATGCTTGATGGAGTGATGGTTTGACTGTGGCAGTGACAGGGAATGGTATGGGTTTTTTCTTTTTTTGGTTTTTTTTTGTTAATCTTATTTACTATTCTTACGTATTATTATGTTTTTTTGCTGTTGTTTTTTTTTTGTTTTCTTTCCTTAGCTTTATTATAAACACTTCTTTTAGTAATTTGTCCTTCAGACTAACAGAACTCTGTAATTGTGTTTGCATAATGTAAAACTCAATAAAAATCTGGGTTAATAAAAAAAGCTATGTTCACACAGCAGGCTGAAATGACCCAATTCCGATTTTTTTGCCCCTACGCAAACTGTATCTGATCTTTTCAAATGTGATCCAGGCCACTTGGGTATGTGGTCCTAAATCGGAAACATATCTGATCTTTTGAAATGCAACCTCCATCTGAATGGCCAGGCCACATGTATCCGACCCGTACGTCATCGATACACAACAAATGTCATCATTCTGCGTTGAAGTAGGCGGGAATGACAACATAAACATCAACCATGGCGGACAATGCTGCTGAGATCAGTCAGTGAAAGGGAAGCGAGGTCACCGATTTGATTAATATTTGGGGCGATCACTCTATTCAGGCCAAATTTGAGGGCTCTTATCGCAACCAGGCGGGATTTTTTTTTTAATTTAACCTTTATTTAACCAGGAAAGTCCCATTGAGATTAAAAACCTCTTTTCCAAGGGAGTCCTGGCCAAGAGGCAGCACATTTCAATACAAAAATACATAAAAAACTTTGAAAAATTTCCAGCAAAATGGCTGAGCGTGGTGTTGAACCTTCCCCTCGATGACTTTTTTTCCTTTCCAACCATGGTCAGAAGCGCGGGGGAGACCCTTCTCCAGGGTCGAAGGCGGATCCTCCTTTAGGGTTAACTTCCCCCATCTGACCCTCAGATTCTCCAGAGCGGGTTAATCAAGAGTCAATAGCAGTTCTTCTGGGGAAGCCTTCTTTTATTGCCGTTCTCCTTCCTCTGTAACACACAACATGAATGCGCGCCCCCAAGAGACTTCCACTGACCCCTCACGGATTTAAAATTTAGTGTATTAAGGAAAATCTCTCAACATTCCCACTGGTACTTTGTCTGAACGAATCCAAATTGTTGAATAGAGTTCATTTCAATTCAATTCAATTCAATTTTATTCGTTTAGCCCAAAATCACAACAACAGTCGTCTCGATGGGCTTTGTATCGGTAATTGATAAAGTGAAACATGAACTCAAAAGGATCATGAAAACAAAGAGTTCAATAGGAAAATACAAAAATGAACCAACAAACTGACTAAGCTATACTGGCATCCCTGCCCTTAGACCCCCCCTTCGCGGTAAGGAAAAACTTCTAAAAAAAATCGGATTCCAGAAAAAAACGAATGGCTAAATGCTTTACCTCCAACTGTACTTTTACTAATTCTAGGAACCACAAGCAGTCCTGCATTTGGCGAGCGAAGTGTTCTGTTTGGGTGGTAAGGGACTATGAGGTCTTTGATATAGGATGGAGCCATTCCATGTAAGGCCTTATAGGTTAACAAGAGGATCTTGAACTTGATTCTGGAATCAACTGGGAGCCAGTGAAGTGAAGCTAACACAGGAGTGATGTGATCTATTCTGCTAGTTCCTGCTAACAATCTAGCTGTTGCATTCTGAACAAGCTGGAGACTTCTTAAGGAACCCTTAGGACAGGCTGCTAACAAAGAGTTACAGTAATCCAGCCTCGACGTAACAAATGCATGGATGAGTTTTTCAGCATCACTCTTAGAGAGTATATTTCTGATCTTAGCAATGTTCCGTAGGTGAAAAAAGGCAGTTCTACATGCCTGAGATATGTGAGCCTTAAATGATAAATGTGGAATTGGGGGCTATACCTTATGCCATCCAGGGAGACTATCTGAGCAGACAGAGCATCTCTGGGGTTTTTAGGACCTAGTATAATGACCTCAGTTTTTTCTGGGTTCAGGAGGAGGTAATTAATTGTCATCCAGGTCTTGATGTCTCTGATGCAGGCATTCAGTTTCTCTAAATTGTCATTCTGGTCAGGTTTCATGGATAAATACAACTGTGTATCATCGGCATAACAATGAAAATTAATGCTGTGTTTCCTGATTATGTTTCCTAGGGGTAGCATATAAAGCATAAACAGGATGGGTCCTAAAACTGAGCCGTGTGGGACTCCATAGTTAACTCAAGTGCACTGAGAGGAATGTCCATTACATTAATGAACTGACATCTATCGGATAGATAGGACTCTAACCACTGGAGAGCAGATCCTCTGATTCCTATGTCATTCCTATATATATATATATATATATATATGACAGTGACAGTGACAGTGGTGCCTGTGGTAATTGGAGCACTCGGGGCAGTAACCCCCAAGCTGGAGGAGTGGCTACAACAGATATATACAAAAGATATATTAAAAAAAATAAAATAAAAACGCCCCTCTCACCCTCCGTGGGTGGTTTCTCCTCCAAGCTCTGGTCCTCTACCAGAGGCCTGGGAGCTTGAGGGTCCTGCACAGTATCTTAGCTGTTCCTAGCACTGCGCTTTTCTGGACTGAGAGGTCTGAGGTCTTTCCAGGTATCTGTTGTAGCCACTCCTCAAGCTTGGGGGTTACTGCCCCGAGTGCTCCAATTACCACAGGCACCACTGTCACCTTCACTTTCCAGGCTTTCTGCAGTTCTTCTCTGAGTCCCTGGTATTTCTCCAGTTTCTCATGTTCCTTATTCCTGATGTTCCCATTGCTTGGCACTGCCACATCCACCACAACGGCTTTCCTCTGTTCTTTATCGACAGGTTGAGTTGCGAACAGCCTGTTTATTCGTCTGGCTTCATTGTCTCTTATGTATCTCTTTAGGCGGCTCCTCAAGGCTAGGAGCCTTTGTTTGGCAGTTTCCAGGGCTTCAGGTATGGGCATCTGGCTGTATCTCTTAGGTACTTGCCTTTCTCATTGTACCTTTTTGAGCCTCTGTCACCTTACTCACATCCTTCCAAGTTGCCTTGATTTTGGCCTCTAACCGTTGCTTCCATGGTGGGTATTTTTTTCTTCCATGGTTGCTCTTATAGCCAAGCATCTCAAGGATCACTGCTGCTGAAGTGTGAACCAGTTCATTGGTTTCTGTGATGGTTGTGGTATGATTTGCCCTCAATGCTTCATTCACAGCTTCCAGTAGACTTTCAGGCGGTACATCACTTAACCGTTGTAGCTGGTGTTGGGGTTGCCTAGTGTTCATTGTAGACATGATCTTGTCTTTCAGGTCAGTTGCTGCCTCGCTCAGCATAATTGTGGTTGTTGGGGCTGTGTACCCAATCTCAGGGTGTGAGTGTGGTATAACCTCCTCTCTGACCTGTTGTTCTGGCTCTCCCGTGGCATTGTGTTGTATCGCTTCAATCTCAAGTTGTGATAGGAGTTGCCGCTTGTGGATGTTCGAGCATTGGGCTACCAGTTGTTTGGCAGTTAGCCTTGATTGTGGGTTTCGAAGCATCCAGTCATTCCATATTCTCTGCATGTAACCCCTCTGGGTGGGATCGAACCCGGGTTTCCTACACCTTACCAACCGAGCTACCCAGCCGGTATACCCACTGGTAGGACTTCTTGATATCGGCCACTTCAGTTATGGTTGTGAAGTTCTGTTAGAATATAAATTTATATATAGACATTGTATTTATCTTGGCAGGCCTGCAATCTCTCCTTCTGTGTGCAGAAAAAATAAATAAATAGGGTATATATACATATATGTGAACACTGCTGCCTTAGTAGGCTTGGATCCATCGAGCAGGAACTACGGAGCCGGCAGCAGTGGGAGTCACGCAGGGCAATCAGTGCCTCAATAAACACTCCAGTGGGCCGGAGGGGTTTTGTGCCGCAGACTTGACCTGCTGTGGGGCAGGTAGCGACTTTCTGATGACTGACAGAATTATTGCTTGGTGTTCTTAAACACGCATGTGTAGTGACACGCTCAGTGATGATAAGGAACATGAAAGAACTGGACCGCCTCAAATGACTGAAATAAGAAGGTATGCTGGGATCGGGTTTGGGACTGTTCAAACTGGACTGGATGCCTGATAATTATGACAGACAATACAATGAAAAATAAAACAAGTTGCAAAGTTAACTCAGCTACAAAGGATCACTTATTGCTGTGTACAGAAAATCAGTCTGATTCATACATCCAAGATCAGTCTGAAAACACCAAGCATGACTTTGAAAATGACATTGACCCGGACTCAAACTATTATAATGATCTTGAAATTAGTTGTAATTATTATACAGTGGAACAGTTTAACAGCAATGTGGACACTCAAGAAGGCTTATCAGTTATTCACTTCAACAGCAGAAGTTTATATAAGAATTTTTCTTCTATAGAATTGTTTCTTAAATCTTGAAAAAGATTTAATGTGATTGCTGTATCAGAAACTTGGCTGATGATAACAAGATGGTGGAAGTCAACCTTGAGGGGTACGAGCTTTATACTACCAATAGAAATAAAAGAAAAGGTGGAGGAGTGGCTTTATACATTGAACAAACAATAAATAGCAAAATTGTCGACGAATTATCTTACACTATTGATAATGTTCTTGAATGTATCACAGTAGAAATAGAAGATGGTCTTTCAAAAAAGATATTGATTAGTTGTGTGTATAGACCACCGGGAACAAATATGGCCAACTTCAATGAAAAAATGTCTGACGATTTAAATACTATGGGCACAAATAAAATAAAAATAGTATGTGGTGACTTTAATATTGATTTAATCAATCCAACTGGTTTAAATCCAAACCATTTTCCTATTGAACTCTCCAATGCCCAATAATTAATAAGCCAACACGTATAACCACGGAATCAGCAACGTTGCTAGATAACATATTCACAAATATAACCACGGAATCAGCAACGTTGCTAGATAACATATTCACAAATAGAACTGATAAAAAAAGTTTGGGAGGCCTTTTGTTTTGTGATATTACTAATTACTTGCCTGTGTTTGCAGTGTTGAAAAATGTGTTTTCAAAGAAAATGTATACACAGACCCAGGAAAAATGTACAAGGTGTTGCAATCCTGATAACATTGATTCATTTAGGAGGGCTCTATGTAATCAAATGTGGAATGAAATATATGCTTCTACTATGTGAATGAAGCTTACGATGCCTTTCTGCAACGATATATAGAGCTTTATAATTTAAACTGTCCAAAAATTAAAATTAGTCATAAAAAAAATAATGAAAAGCCTTGGATAACCAAAGGTATTGAAAAGGCTTGTAAAAAGAAATATGCACTATACAGACAGTTTGTAAAAGAAAAAAGTAAAGAAGCAGAAAATAGATATAAAAATTATAAAAATAAATTGGTGAATATAATAAGAAATTCTAAAAACAGTATTATCATAAGTTAATTGAGCAACACAAATTACACATGCAAGAGACTTGCAAAATAATTATCAAATTAACCAAAAAAACAATAAGAAACAAGAGTATCCAAGTTATTTTAAAAAAGATGATATTCATATCAGAAACCCAATGCTTATTGCAAATGAATTAAATCACATGTGTCAAACTCAAGGCCCGGGGGCCAAATGTGGCCCGCCATGTCATTTTATGTGGCCCGCGAGAGCATAAAAGTCTTTAATTTCTTAAAATAAAATAAAAAATTGTTGTGTATTTATTCATATTTAAGGGGAATTGGACTTGAAATCTCGGATTAGGAAACTATACATTAGGACTTGAACACTGTCCATATAATCTAACCTGATAGAATCAGATTTAAAAGGATTTATGGTAAACATGTTTTCTATGCAACTGTAATTGTCACTTTAAAAAGTTAGAATAAATAAATAAATGAGTTATTTAACATTAAGGATTAGTGACATTTATATTTCATTACATTTAGTTACATGTATAAGTTAGATCTGGCCCTTTGAGGACAGCCACTATGCTGATTTGGCCCCCAGTGAAAATGAGTTTGACACCGCTGATAAATGAATACTTTGCTAATGTTGGAAATAAACTTGCAATGGAAATAAAAGAGCCAATAAAGAAGTTGAAAGAACTTAGTATCCAGTCAAACAAGTTCTCAATGTTTCTGTCTGAGGTTAGTACAAATGAAATACTAGAAATTGTAAGAACATTTCAAAATAAAAGATCCAGAAATTGGAATGACACTGATATGTCATTAATTAAAACACAATTGAGTTCATTGTTGAACCACTAACTCATATATTTAACATGTCTTTTAGGGAGGGCATTTTTCCAAATAACATGAAAATAGCAAAGATTATTCCCATTTTTAAAAATGGAGATCGCCATAAATTTACAAATTACAGACCAATTTCATTATTATCCCAATTCTCCAAGATATTAGAAAAACTTTTTGTTAAAAGAATGAACAATTTTATTGGAAAGTTTAATTTATTGCATGAGGATCAATATGGTTTTAGGGCTGGTAGATCTACTTCAATGGGCGATAATGCAGCTGGTTGATCATATTTCTTCCTCGATAGAGAAGAAGAAATTTACTGTAGGCGTTTTTGTTGATCTTCAAAAAGCATTTGATACATTAAATCACACTATGTTACTTAGTAGGTTACAGAAATATGGTTTTAGAGGAATAGCATATTCCTGGTTAGAAAGTTATCTTATTAACAGATGTCAGTATGTTTATTTCAATAACGAAAAGTTTGATATGTGTCCTGTTACATGTGGAGTACCCCAGGGGTCCCTATTGGGTCCTATATTATTTATTTTATACATAAATGACCTTTGTAAAGTTTCTGATTTGTTAAATTGTGTTTTATATGCTGACGACACTACTTTGTATTTATCAGGAGATAACCTGGAAAAGCTTCTTTCAGACATAACAAAAGAATTATCCATAATCAAACAATGGTTCGATTCAAACAAACTGTCTTTAAATAAAAATAAAACCAAGTACATTATATTTGGCTATAGAAAACGGGAAAACATCTCTGAGTTAAAAATTGAGGATGTTGTTCTGGAAAGAGTAAATGAAATAAAATTTCTGGGAGTAATTTTAAATCATACATTATCATGGAAACCACACATAACTTATGTTCTCTCTAAATTGTCCAAATCAACAGCCATCCTACATAAAGTCAAATATTTTTTAAACACAGCTACATTGTATATTCTATATTGTTCCCTCATAATTCCTTATTTGACCTATTGTTTAGAAATCTGGGGGCATAGTTATAAGTCAAGTACAAAACCTATTTTTATTCTGCAAAAAAAAGCAATTAGAATTGTAAACCACTCTTCATACAATCAATCCACAAAACAAATATTTCCTAAATTAAGGGCAATTAAATTTTTTGATTTAGTAGATCTTAGTACTGGAATTTTTATGTTTAAAGTTAAAAAACAATGTGTACCCGCCAAAATACTGAGTTTGTTCGAAATAAAGGCTGATAATTATGATTTTCGAGGTAAAGATATGTTTAAAAAAAAATGGTCAGAACTAATGCATTAAGGAATAGTATTTTTGTTCAAGGGGTCAACATGTGGAATTTATTATCAGACGAACTGAAAAATGCAAAATCCATATTGCACTTTAAGAAAATGTATAAAGTTAAAATGTTTAAAAAAATACCTTCTGGACTGAGAGACTTTGGTGGTTGTGAGGTCATTTTTTGAGAAGTGTTTGTTTTGTTTTTTGTTTTTGTTTTTTCCTCTTCTTTTTTTCCTTTTCTGATTTAAGGTTCTAACAATTTGTAGGTAGATGTGATGTTTGTATTCAGGGTTGGGGAAATAAGCCTTGGCTTCACCCAACACCTTTTTTGGTTAATGTTGTTCAACGTTTATGTTATTTTTATTTATTTTTTATTATTTTTTTTTCAATGTTTATGTTGACATTGATCAGTGTCAATGTTTATGTTGATGTTTTTAAGGTTGTTTGTTTAACATAACCGAAATAAAGTTTCTCAAATGTTAGTGACGTATGTATCGGAAGATGTCCGATTGGCTGTTCTGCAGGTCAGGGATTTTGATTCACTGGCAGATCTTTTAGAACAGTGGTCCCCAACCTTTTTGTCACCGTGGACCGGTACAACGCAAGGCACGTTTACCGCGGACCAGTCGGGGGTCGGGGGGGGGGGGTGCGCAACACAAGACAGATTTAACGTGGACCGGGGGTGGTATTTTCTCTTTAGTAATGATAATAACAATAATAATTATGTTACTTACTTGTCAAAGCAACTTTCTAAAGAAGTTTGTTTTTTGCTCATTGTGGTTGTTTGGGTTTAATTTTAGTGGGGTTTATCACCTGATGTTTGGTGTCGCGACTTTGACGTGCGTTAAGTGTGACAGATGTAACAAGGTCAATCCGGTCACTTTTCAAAATAAAACGTTTTTGTCGGAAAAAAAAACAATAAAATGGATATTATTTTTTCTTTCTGTGCGTCCCAGTGCAAAAATTTCCCGCGCCCGGGAACCGCTCCGCGGCCCGGTGCCAAGTGTCCCGCGGCCCGGTACCGGTCCGCGGCCCGGTGGTTGGGGACCACTGTTTTAGAAGTACCTATAGAAGTATATATATATATATATATATATATATATATATATATATATATATATATGTGTGTGTGTACATATATAACATTTTGTCTTGTCCTTGTCCTTTTCTCATGTCCTTGAAGATCCAATCGATGAAGATTGACCAATCGATCAAGATCGACAAATGAGCACCCCCTGGTCTAGTTGTTCTCGCTTCTTTTTTCCCCTGCAAATTCAACATATGAGAAACTTTAAAAACATTTGACAGCTTGTTTAAGGAGATTACCAGCTGACAAAGTTTTCCGTGCAGAGCAAAACATTTTCAGACCCTAAATATTTTTACTGTTGCCAGACGTATCTGTGTTTACATTCAGAAACAGTTTTGTCTTTCATTCATTCATAATTTCTATTTATTACAGTTATACTTCATTTTATGGCAAAAATGATCATTTTGACACAGGTTTTATTGCCTTTTCACTGCTTTGATCAATAAAAACAATTTGAAAATAGGCATATTGTAAAAATAAATAGAATTTTACCTATTACATTTAAACCAGTTTGATTTATCACTCAGATGGGATTTTTCTTCAACTTTTTTCTGGAACAGCATTTTTCAGTTAAGAACTTTTGGATCTCTCTGGACTGCACCCCATAGATGATGGGGTTTAAGCTGGGGGGCAACATAACGAAGAGGATGGCACTGAGTTTTCTGTATTCTGAGTACTGGGGGAAACGGTGCAGAACAACGATTGCAAAACCACTGAACGACATGATCAAATACACCACTAAGTGAGTGCTGCAGGTCTGTAGGGCCTTGTTGTTTAAACTCTTGCTCTTGCTGGTCAGACAGACCGCCGTGATCTTACTGTAGGTGAGGACTATGCTGCCGATGGAAGAGGTTAGGAGGACCACGGTGAAGGTGAGGCCGTAGATGTTGTTGATGACAGAGCTCTCACAGGACAGCTTAAACAGCGAAGCATTGTCACAGAACGGGTTCTCTATCAGAGTACGGCATCGGTTTAGCCGAATCGTCAGACCGAGCAGAACCGACACCCAGACAAAGGGGACCCCCCACGCAAAGACCGTCAGCTTGATGATCATCCTGTTGGTCATGATGTTGGCGTATCGCAGAGGGTTACAGATGGCCACATACCTGTCGAAGGCCATGACCATGAGGACAGTGTGGGAGGTGGTGCCAAACATGTGAGTGGTAAAAGCCTGAACCACACACTCGTAATAACTGATGAGGCGCTCAGAGGGGGGCACCAACATGTCTGAGAGCAGCCGGGGCAAAATGTGAGTACACCCAATAATATCACTGACTGGCAGGTTACAAAACAACAAGTACATGGGCTGATGGAGGCTCTTGTCAATGACAATAATAGCCAAGATGCCTAAGTTCAGTATCATGATGACAATGTAGGAGAAGAAGAAGAGGAAAAAGGCATATTCTGTTGACTCCTTTGTCACCTTGAAGCCTTCTACCTGCAGAACGATGCTGTTGTAGGTAATGTTTTCCATCAGACTAAAAGAACAAAACAACAGAACTGATTAAAACAGTTGCAAGTGCATTTGTCAAATCTTTAACCACATTCATATCTTGTCATTGTTCAAAACGCTAAATAACAAACCTGGTGCTGCTGGAGGTGAGCAGGTACTGTTCTGCACCAGTGAGACTCGTATCTTTTGTAGATGTGGTTTCACCATCAGGGTTACCCTGACATCCTGGATGATGTAACGTCAAAACACCCAAGAGGTCAATCTCAAACTTTAATTCAAACACAAACAAATGTTTTCAAAGTTTGAGCTTCACAGCAAACATAACCATTTAGAACAGGGGTCTCAAACTCAAATTAGCTGGGGGCCACTGAAGGCGGGGTCTAGCTGAGGGAGGGCCGCAACTTCAAGACACACACACACGCAACTTGTGAGTGTCTGAGAGCCAGTAAATTTGTATGGAACATGTACTATTAACTATAATCTATTATTAAATTTTTTACGTACAAAATGTACTCATAAAACTCAAATAAAATACGTAAATAAAAAAGTAAATAAATCAGTAATACATTTCTGTTCATTTAGTCCTCTATATTTCTAATTTAAATGTCCCTATTAACACAGTTCAGTTAACACTGTTGAATTATAACTATTAAACACAAAAGAAGACTTAAATTCGCCAGTTCTGTAACCTCCATCAATGGTTCTTCTGAACATGGTTCTCTTGTCTTCTTACTGCTGGACACTTGGCAGCACTTCCTCCCAAACAGCTGAGACCCTAAGTATGGATGAAGATGATTGTTTGTAAATCTGGACGGAACTTGGACTTATTGACATTTAAGGTAGAGACGTCAGAGAGGATGTGCTCCCAATTTTGAATCTGTGTTGAATTTTTTTAAGTTTACTTTTTAAAACACAAATTAGTAAAGGAGAAACAAAATTCAGTAACCATTTTTGGATTTTCTTTCTTATGACTTTTTGCACATTTAAACCCCGGTCACTAGTTATTGTAGAGCAGCCGGTCAGCCACTCCTATATTTTCATGAAAAACTGATGGAAATTCATCTTGGCGACACCAAATAAGTGCAGCCAAGATGCACAATAAGCGTGTTTGAGATCACCCAGGTGGACGAAACGCTCCGCAGATGACCTGGTGTGAGACATATGTTTTTGTTTTTGCTGCAACATCACCTGTCAATCATCACAAAAATATCACCAGAAAGGGGCGGGAGCAAGGCGCCAACCTGAGCGAACGCAGCTGGAAACTTAGCACTGCACTGACTGCAAACCGCAATGACTACAAAACAATGCATTATGGGAAATACATGGGAAATATATGGGAAATACAAAAAACAGACGGTTTTTGTAGTCGAGTGATCAATTAAAATAATTTAAAATACCTATTGATTAAGAAAAGGCTACATACATTACAAAACATTAAAATAAATCTCAAAGATATAACAACACAGATCATACTTAGGGGGAGAGGCACACTAAAACTAAATTGAACGTTAACGACAACTCCAACTTCCTGTTCTCCTTCAGTCTCGCTGCAGCTTCGCCTCCGTTTCCCCCACACCCCCATTGCGGATCCAGGCGCGGCGTTGGTTCATCTCACGTCTATCGTTGCATTTTCCCCTCGTGTTTTAAGTGCGTCTAAGACTACATCGTGCTGTCGCTCGCGCGTGTTTAACGTTAAAGCCCCGTTAGCTGTCACGCATGTAGGTGTGGGACATTTATTCTCCGCAGAGATCAATGTTGGGGTTAACACGCCGCGCACGCGTAACCATAACCTCAGCCCTCCTCCTGGTCTGTGCGGCCCAGAGAAAAGTTCAGCACTGGCTGCATGTATTTAGATACGTTCTAAAAAGTAAAGTAAGGAACTCCTTAATGTGGTCCAGGGAGGGGGCAGTCAGGTTACCTGAATTAAATGTTCTCCTGCTTTCAAGCCCGGTCAGTGTCCCGCCCCCAAGAGTCATATACCCCACTGTGATTGGTTGGTTCTTCAGCTCGGCGCACAAAACTGAATAGATGTCATTCATACAAACTGGCGGGCCGCATTACCATTGAACTTTCATATTAAGGCGGGGGCCTCAAAATATCATCTTGGGGGCCGCAAATAGCCCACGGGCTGCGAGTTTGAGACCCCTGATTTAGAACAACCTTCTAAAAGGAATACAGAGAGGATCCTTTATTCTTCTGAAATTGTCCTCTGGTTTTGTAACTGCTCCCTCCTCATGTGCCATCATTCTCTTTGAGGTATTAAAGGTATCTCAAGTACCTTGAGTGAGTGAAAAATAAATTAAGAATAAATGTTGCTGCAAAGTCAGCACAACCTTTACTGTGACCCCTTAAGACAAGAACCCCTGTATTGTCATTTATGCATCGTGCAATCTGTGGTTTGTTTGTGGTCTGCAGACTCAGAAACTGTGTTTTCTGAGAGCTTCTGTGATTCATTGATCCTGCTGCGCTTAAAGAGCAGAGTGTTGCTGATCTTCACTTTGACATGAGCCGGATGACCCCTCATTAACCAACCCCCACATTGACCTCATTGACTCTGTTTCTCCTGTTTTTCCCTCCTACTGTGAATGCTCCTTCATGTTCTCCCACATGTTCCACCAAAAATCCTCCTTCATGTTTTTTTATGCTCTTTTATGTCATCCTACATGTTCTCCTTCATGTTTCCAATTGCCGATTTCTACCAGTTTTCCTTCATGCTTACTTTAATGTTCCCTTATTTTGTTCTCCTACATGTTCTCTTGTATGTTCTTCTACATTTTCTTTTATTTTTCTTCTTAAACGTTCTACATGTTCTCCCTCATGTTTTTATTTTTCTACCTGTTCTGCTATATATGCACCAAGGTCACTTTGTTCTTGATTCTGACCATGCTTGTCCCTGGCAACTCTTGTTCCGGCTCCTCCGGGCTGCCGGGGCTGGTGTGTCCGTGTTGGGTGCACTGTCCCTGGGGTGGGAGGAGCTGGGGATGAGTTGTGCTTGTGCTGCTTAGATGCTGACACCTAGGCCAGCAGGAGGACAGGGCGGACGGCGTCTTCTGGGTTCTCTTATTTTTTAACTCTGTCATTTCTCTTTTTTTTGTGCTTGTTTTTTGTGAATTTTATTATGAGGGGCTTATTTAATAATTTTTACATGCGTGGGGATTGGTTTTATTGTATTCTTGTCTGTTTTTTATGGAAAGCACCTTGAGCTGTCTGTTTGACATGAAAGGTGCTTTATAAATAAAATTACTTTGAATTTGAATTGTTCAACTTCAAAGTTCACAATTTCTACTATATCTTCAATCAAAATTACAGTTTATGTACTAAGAATTCAAAAACTACACAGAGTACACAAATCTCTGTGAGGAGCGAGCTTTTTTGTGTGTATTAATAGTATTTTTGTAGTAATACATTACTAGAACAGATAGGACATTTTATAATGAAAACAGAAAGCAGCGATGATCGCATCTCATGCATTGCTGTAAACCATGCTTTGGGGGAAGCATTATATTTTTTAAGTGCGGCTGGCATAATCACAGCTGAGCAAATGACGGCACCTGCTCCAGGGGTAGGGCTCAACAAATGCATGCTTCTGCTGCCTGATGCAGGCCGGCCCGGGCCTCAATAACATGGAGAGCTGTGCAGCTCTCCAAAGAAATGCCAACCCAAACCATTACTGACCCACTGCCCAAGCTGACATACTGGACGATGTTGCAGCAGCAGAATGTTCTCCACGGCATCTCCAGACTCTGTCACGTCTGTAACACGCTCAGTTTCAACCTGCTTTTATCTGTAAAGAGCACAGGGCACCAGTGGCGAATCTGCCAATCTTGGTGTTCTCTATCAAATGTCAAACATCTTGCACGGTGTTGGGCTGTAAGCACAACTACCACCTGTAGACGTGGGCCCTCATCCCACCCTCATGGAGCCTGTTTCCAACGGTTTGAGCAGACACATGCACATATGGAGCCTGCTGGAGGTCATTTTGCAGGGCTCTGGCAGTGCTCCTCCTGTTTCTTCTTACTGCTAGGGTGACAAACCTGTAGGTGTTCAAAAGTCACCAACATGTCAGCCAGAAAATCAAAAAAAGGAGAAGTTGTCTGTGGTGTCCACATGCAGAACCACTCCTTTGTTTTGGTGTTTTGCTGATTGCCTATTATTTCAACCTGTTGTCTATTCCACTGACACAAAAACATGTGATTGCTTTTCATTCAGTGTTGCTTCCTAATGGGACAGTTTGATTACACAGAAGTGTGACCGACTTGGAGCAACATTGAGTTGTTTCGGTGTTCCCTTTATTTTTTAAGGCTTTGTATTTTCCTGACAGTTCTCTTTCATGTTTTCATGTAATTCTCCTAAATGTTGTTTTTTCATGTTATCCTTCATGTTTCCTATTGAATTTGCTGCCTGTTCTCCCTCATGCTAACTTTTATTTTCTCCTTTGTTCTCCTTTATGGTATTTTTCACATTCTCCTGCATATCTTTCTTGTCCTATGTGTTTTTCTTCATTTTCTTTGTCATGTTTTTCTTAATATTGACCTTAATGATAACCTTCATGTTCTCATTCATGTTCTTCTTAGTATTTTACTGTTTTTCTCCTTCAAGACATTTTCCTTTAAATTTATTTACAATGTTGTCCTTTCTTTCCTGTCTTCATATTGTCGTACATGTTCTCCTTTAATGTGTACATGTTCTTTTTCCTTTATGTTCTCTTACTATTTGACTTACCTTTAAAATGTCGTTTTTTTTTCTCCTTCATGTACTTCATTTTTTCTGTTACTGTTTGTCCTGATGGGCTGGACTGTGGTGTAATGGTTTGCACCACTGCCTCACAGTGAGAACGCCATGGTTCAAATCCTGGCTGGATTCTTTCTGCCTGGAGTTTGCTTGTTCTCCTTGTTCATGAGTGAGCGTTCTCTTGGTACTGTGGTTTCCTTCTATACAAAAACATTGCTTGATATGTGAATTGACATCATTTAGTGCCCCTAGTTATGGCCCGCAGCAGCAGTCACTGACTGCAAGGACCATATTGTCTTCGCAGTTGAAACGACGACTTCGCCGCCTTTCAGCGAGAACTTGACCCCCGCCGCATGCTCGAAAAGTCACCAAAATGTGCACACACCTGGGATCAATTGCAAATGAATTTTCCACAAAGTCAACGTCACCCCCCCGAAGACGATGACATCATGGCCAGCGATCCCGTCAAAAAAATGAATGGGCCGAAAATCGCGTATGGGGCCGAACAAAATGTACTTCAAAATACAGCCGCGAAACCAAGACACACGTGTCGGGGATATCCCAAAGAGGTTTTGAAATCATTATGGGACGGCCACACGACCTACGGCTTGGCGGCCATTTTGTGGCGAACTCTGAGAATTGGCGATTTTCGTGTTTTCCCACAATATGGGGAAAAGACACTTTTGTTTGAACGATTGTCACGCAATTGCACACACTTGCTGCCAGCTCCAGTCTACAAACACCCCAGAAGTGTCGTTGACCTTTGACCTTGGGAAAAGGCCGCCATCTGGAATTTTCTCAAAAAAGCACCTTTAGCACCAGATACAAACGAAAACTCGTCGTTGGAATTTTCATCAATCGTCTCGTAACTTTTCGGGCACCAACGGCCAGCTACTCTGGACAAAATGTTGGAATTAGAAGTTGTAGATTTTGAACGGCGTGCGCGTGGCGAGCTAGCAACCGTTGCCATCTTGGCTAGCTCGCACATTTTTCATCGGAATGTCGTGAAGAGGAAATATGCGATTCCTTGGCCCGCGCTGAACGAAACGATGCCACGCACGACAAGATCGATAAAGGAATGTGGGCGTGGTAAGCAAAAAACCGTCGCGAAAAAATGTGCCGACTCGGCAAAAAAAAAAAAAAATCGGATTTTTTTTTAAGAATCGGCTAACGAAACCCAGATAACTTTGTTGGATATATCCAATCAAACTTTTGAAATCATTACGTGATGGTGACACGACATATGGTTTGGCGGCCATTTTGTGCCAAAATCGGCCATTTTGAGATTTTCACGTTTTTACACAATATGGAAAAATGAACTTTTTTTCGAGCGATTTTCACGAAATTTGACTCGCATGTCCCTAGCGTAAGTCTACAATCACCTCTGGAGTTTCGTCAACCTTTGACCTCGGGAAAAGGCCGCCATCTTGAATTTTCTATAAAAAACACCTTTACCACCAGATTCAAACGTAAACTTGTCGTTGAAATTTTCAACGATCATCTTGAAACTTTTTGGGCATCAATGGCAAGCTACTGTGAAAAAAATGTTGGAATTACAAGTTGTAGATTTTGAACGGCATGCGCGTGGCGAGCTAGCAAAGTGGCGCACTGTTATAACTCCCATGCCTTTCAATACAATACAGTGAAAATTGAATGCATGCATTTATGCCTGGATCTGAATACATTGAAAAACACTGGACAAGGACATATAAGGAATGTGGGCGTGGTTAGCATAAAACCACTGTTGCTAAGGACAACAAAAAGTTTACTTTTCCCGATTCGTCCGAAACTGACGTCAATCCGTTCGTCCTCCCGAGGCAAACAAAACATAAATGGTTGCTACGGAGATAAAATCAACAGAAAAGCGGCCATTTTGAAAAAAAGTGGGTTTTTTGTCAACTCATGACATGTAGCTTTCACCAATGGAGCAATGTGTTTTTCTGAGTAAGTTAATGATGCTGATCGCTATGCTAGCAGTTTTAGCCACGTTAGCATAGCTAGCATAGTTAGCATAATTAGCATCTTAAACATTGTGTTTTTCTGTGTCAGTTGATGATGCTGATCGCTATGCTAGCAATTTTAGCCACATTAGCATAGCTAGCATAGTTAGCATAATTAGCATTTTAAGTAATGTGTTTTTCCGAGCAAGTTGATGATGCTGATTGCTATGCTAGCACTTTTAGCCACATTAGCAAAGCTAGCATAGTTAGCATAATTAGCATTTTAGGTAATGTGTTTTTCCGAGCGAGTTGATGATGCTGATCGCTATGCTAGCACTTTTAGCCATATTAGCATAGCTAGCATAGTTAGCATAATTAGCATTATTAGCTTATGCACTTTTTTCTATCCCTCATCAAAGGTGGGCGGTGAGGGCGGTGAGGGCGGCGGTGGTGCGTAGAGTTGGGCATGGAAGGCGGGTTGCGTCTGCGGGCCATACAACGCCGCTTGCGGCTTTAATTGTGAATGGGTTGTGTGACAGGACCGGTGACCATCTGGAATGTACCCCTCCTTCACATGAATTAGGTTAAAGGTGTCATGGGGCCTCTGGCAGCTCTCCTCCCCCTCCCCTCTCTGCTCTGCTCCTGAGGATTCCCAGCTGAATTTACTCAACTCATCAACCTCCAGCAGTCTGAAGGAATTTATATTTTTGGTAATTTCATTAGGGTTGTCAGTCTTAAATTTTATTACATAGAAGATAAGTCATTTGCTGAAGTGTGTGTGTTTTAACATCCTATGTACTTTAAAGAAGCTTTCTTAAATTGCATATGTCAGGGCTTTCAGGAATGCAGCTTCAATCTCATCCCCCTCAGGAGAAACCGTCTTTGATCTTCTAAGGCCATTTGGTTGTAGGTCTGACATGGGCCCTTAACTATCTCTGGTACTGTAGCTGTGGGAACCACTCCAGGCGTCCGTTCACGTGTGAAGAACAAAGCTCTAGGATCGACTTCCTGCGGTGACAGTTCCTGCCACCCATGGGGATTCCATACCGTGTCCATCTGTGAGGTCCCCCCAGAGACCAGATGCTGTGATGGACTGAAGGAAGTAGGCGGGCTCCTCTGTCAGCCAATCTTGAGCAGCCAGAGGCGGAGATACAGCAGCCATCTTGTTTCCGGGGGAGGAGATTCTGACCACATGTTTAAAAGTCTGCACTCAAGGAATCTCTGTTGTTCTCTCTTTGAAATTGCTGGCATGGTCAGTCGCCCGTAAACTAGGCGCTGTGCCAGCACTGGAAATTCCTGAGAACCCGGGCGCTCGTTATGATTTTTGGGGGTGTTTTTACTATGCTTTAGAAATATTGTTAGGGAAATAAATTTTGTTTATCTATTATCCAAAGGAATCCGTGGTTTTCTTGTTTTCGACTTTTTGAACACGCAAAGAAAGTATCTACAAAGGCGAACTAGATATATTCTCCTTCAAGTCTTAAGGAGATCCAGCCCCAGCATTCATCGCCAGTTCGTTGCTCCTCCATGGAGCAGCATCGTAACCACTGGCCCTGCTGGAACACCCAGCAACTAAAATAAAAGTGTTCTATATTAATAAACTGTAATTGTGTAGCCTGCCTACATGTGACTTGATTGCATTCATTTTAATTATTTCTCTTACCTGTGTCACCCGGTGCATCCGGCGTGTCGGTGTCCCCCTCCACCTCAGTCACCACTCCACTTAAAAGGGATTCCCCAATAATTGCCGCCAGTCTCTCATCAAGAGGGGTCAGCTCCGGTGTCCCCTGTCCCCCACCCATGGCAGACACACTCTGGCGATGGAGAGCTAGACGTTTTTTTGCCTCGACTTTAATGTCCGACTATTTCTTTTTTATTTCGGCCATGGTCCGAGGTTGTGAGGCTACAGTATTTACGGCGTCTGCCACCGTTTGCCACTCAAGTGGCTTTTTGGCATTAGTAATGCCCACACTGTGCCCTCCAAACAACATTTTTCTCCTCTTTTCCACCTCGCCAACGATAACTTCTACTTCACATTGAGTGAAGTTACGTTTTTTTAATTTCTTCTCTGTGTTTGCCATGGTTTCGCAATCAATGAATATTCATTTGTGGGCGTTTCACTGACTATTTATGGGCAACGTTGGGCGTGTCATGAAGCCGCAAAAGCTGTGCTACATTTTGTATTGATTGTGATTTCAGTCAGACAAAACTCTTGCAGTAGAATACATTTATTTTCACATACTTAATTTACATCTTAGTTGGCATTCACAAACTTTGATTGGCATAAGGCTCCGTACAATTCCATGAGATAACTTCCATAAACTTTAGGGTAAGAAACCCCCAAAACCAAAGATCATCAAGAAGAAAGAAGAAAGAATGTAAATGTATAATCAGTGTGTCATGAGATGAGGTGTGTTTTGGCGGCATTCCATTTTCATTTCATTTCATTTCATTCCATTTCCAAGTAAGACTGCTATGTGTGACCCGGCACCTTTGACCATTGGGCCGCCCCCTTCTTTTCATTTCTTTTATCCGAGTTCAGCGCTACGAAGGGGACATACTATCTAATGGATCTGCTATGTGTGACCCGGCACCTTTGACCGTTGGGCCGCCCCCATTCGAGTACAGCGCCTCGAAGGGGACATACTATCTAATGGATCTGCTATGTGTGACCCGGCACCTTTGACCGTTGGGCCGCCCCCGTTCGAGTACAGCGGCTCGAAGGGGACACACTATCTAGTGGAACTGCTATGTGTGACCCGGCACCTTTGACCGTTGGGCCGCCCCCGTTCGAGTACAGCGGCTCGAAGGGGACACACTATCTAGTGGAACTGCTATGTGTGACCCGGCACCTTTGACCGTTGGGCCGCCCCCGTTCGAGTACAGCGCTTCGAAGGGGACACACTATCTAGTGGAACTGCTATGTGTGACCCGGCCCCTTTGACCGTTGGGCCGCTTCCGTTCGTGAACCACTTGGGGAACATACTATCTGGAAAGAGAGAGAGAGAGCCAAACAAAAGAAAAATGAAACAAAACAAAGCGGGGAGCCAACATAAGAATCACTCATACCTGAATTTTTAGAACATAAACCCACTTCCCCAAACGCTGTAAGGAACTATAATTTGAACCGCCAAGAACAACCTATATGAAGACACTACCTAACATCCAATCCAAGATTCCAAAAGCATGCTAAGATATGCTTAAGTACCATCCATTATTCGTAGCTTCCATCAAAACTAAGAACGAGCTTAACGGCTATAAACGTTATTTCATTTGGTATACTATTTAAACGAGCTTAAGTAACAGCCAGTATTTCAAAGCTTCCAACGACAGGACTACGAACGAGCTTAACTGCCATAATGTTTCCCCATTTGGCATACCATAATATGAGCTCAGAACATCCATTATTCGAATTTTGTCATCTAAGTATCAAGAACAACCTCAACGGCCATAAGTCCGAAGCTTAATTGGCGTAATTGAGCTTAAGAAACCAAAATTTGAGCTCCATCGCATACTATAATACACTTTGGAACATCCTAAATTTTGAGGCTTCCACCTGGCAATAATTTTCTTTGAACATCTATAATCCAAAAATTGACATTCATTCCACTGCCAACATATTGATTGATTTAAGTCAGAAGTGTCATGGGACGCAGAGGAGGTCCACCGCCCCATCACTTTCAGTTCAGCAATAGGTACGTTGAGCAGTCATCGTTGCAACACCAGATCAAGGAATGCAGGGGTGTCATCATTCGCCAGAAATGGAGAAGCAGGCCAGAGCGGGGACTCAGGCTCAGGATGCGATGCATAGATAAAATACAAAACCAGTATTAGCCTCAGCAGAGAATATATATATATAACCCAGAACTGATTAGTTTTTACAATGATTGAGAAAAATGGAATAACAATGCTTTTAGAGAACAATCTGAGAAAGTTAAATTTAGTAGAAAGTTAAGGAAAGTCCCAATGTGGATTCATCGCACCATAGAAACCACCAGTATCACAAATTCCAACAGTGAATTGATAGTGAAATAAAGAACCTGCACAATATCTTAACACCAATTTTATATACACCAATTGTAAGGGAAGTAACCTTTGACAGGTCCAGAGGGACGCATCTTCAGAAGGTCATCGAGAATCAGGCGATGGGAAGGGTAACCGAGGGCCAAGGAGATTGTAGATGAGGAAGGTCAACGTCCCACGTAGCAATGGATTGCAGCTCGGCTGAAAGTTGATACGCGTATTTGATATTAGTGGTTCTCAAATAGGTGGACAACAAAACACAGACTGCCGAATTCTTTAGCCAAGGGCGTCTGGAGATCCATAAGGGATCGTAGGTTTTGATAGTTAGACTGAACCTTAAAGTGTGGATGCCATGCTTTGAACAACTTTGTCAAATAAAAAAGCCCTTTAAACGCTGATTCTATTGATACCAATAGTTAGCGTCGAAAAAAATCCGAAGCATATGAATAATAGACATCGTTCGAAGGAATCAGAGATTTGAATTTGCCGCTAAGAGCGCAGGCTGGAAGTGAACTCGATATGACCTGTGACGTCACGAAAGGCATTGACTTTCGTACTTCCGCTTCGGACAGCATGTAAACAAAACAGGTAGTCTTCGTTTCTCTCGTGTTTAAATCTGTTAATCATCAACATGCCAAGTCGTTGTGTGGCAGCTGGATGTAGCAATACATCTAGTGAAAGAGTATCTGTGTATAAATTCCCAAAACAAGAAACGCTGCTGAAACAATGGACAAAACAAGTTCAGCGAACAAGGGCGAATTGGGTGCCAACTAGAGGTAAGATCTTAAGCCCGAGCCCGAGTCCGACCGGACCCGTATTTCGGGTCCGGTCGGGCTCTAAATGACAGTCATTACGTTCGGGTCGGTTCGGGCCGGGCTTCTCTCTCGCTGACTTTTTTAATAAATATATTGTAATGTCTGCAAAGAAGCTCCTTAGGCGGCGGTTGTCAAACAGCTATTTATTAATCCTGGATGTCAGAACGGTTACCGCACGAACCGAAAGGCACAGCCAGCTTCTTACTCAGAGGGAGAACGTTCCCTTAGCGCACACACACACACACACACAGGTAGACCCCGCCCCCTCCCACCAGTCACCAGCCCACCGTTGATTGACATACACTGTGGTCCAGCAACTGGCAGAAAAGGGGGGGCGCCGGCCACCCGCAGCTCTGCGCACGTGTCGTGAATGTAATCTTCCCTCCCCAAGCCCGCATCTATTTTGTTTAGGGATCCCCGATATGGAGCAGCAGGAAGTCAAGGATAAACTTCAGACAGGGGAACTGAAAAGGCAAACGCGCACCGCCGCGGCTGCAGTATTTCCCGCGTAATGAAGCGAGTGCTTATCATCCAACGCTTATGTTCCAGCGTTATTTCATTGATCAAATGCATTTGTCATGGAGGGAGGAACCTATGCGCAGCGCTTCCAGCGGAACTCTATGCCACAACAGCACTTATACGCGCGCAGCTGCAGCGACCACTCTCTGTTCGAAGGAAAATAACTTCATCATCATAAAAATATATAGATTATTTTATCTTTAAGAAATCTGGCGGGTTTTTTTTCTGTCAAAAATCCTATGGGTTAAATTGAAATTTCGGGTTTGCTTGGGCTCGGTCCTGCAAATCAAGTTAATTGGTCGGGTTCGGTCCGAGTTCGGCTTTAATGCCCGCGGGCCTGTGTCGGGTCGGGCCGGATTTTTTAGGCCCGATCTTACCACTAGTGCCAACTGCTTCGTCAACTTTATGCAGCGAACATTTTGAGGCAGACTGTTTTGAAGAAACACCACAGCTCATGAAAGATATGGAAATGCATGTCAGATATAAAAAAGTATTGAAACCGAACGCAATCCCCACCATTTTCAAGAGATCGCTAGACCTACTACTTTCTGCTATATCCTCCTCACTTTGGCAAAAGGGTTCGAATCGATACGGTTGCAAAAGTGACTCATCATCATGATAATCTCCACAACTTTGCTCTTCATCTTTCTGTTCAGCTAGCCATGTTGTCTGCCTTTCGTTACGTCACAAACAGGGCGGAGCGAATTCGGCGGAACGCGTGAAGCTGGCGGCCGTCCTCGTTGTTTATATCGCGTTTTTCGCTATTTATTCTTTTTCGAAAAATATTAAAAACAATCGCAACATGAAATAGAGACTATTTACTATATTTTGGCTTATTAAAATAGGCCATGTCACCCACACTTTAAATTTTGTAGAGGCGGAGCTTAACAACCTCTAAATGTAGATGCATCTAGCCAAGTGTCATCTGCTTAAGCAGGGCAGATAGAAGACTGGCTTGTGGACACAAGAATTAACTCTTTAACTAATAAGCTCTAGAGCGTAAATGATGAAGTTTCTACGGTCAGGGTTAATCTGCTCATGGTGTTATTTAAACACCAACCAAGACAACCGATGACACATAGGACTATTATCTCACTCTTTAAGACGTAATATAATCTCCATGGCTAATTTCACATAACCACACGATCCCTAAAAACCATTAGAGCCGTGGATTCTGGCGGCTGGATGTACACAAACCACTCTTCATAAATCTTTCTCCCCCAAAACCAGAAGGCCCAACCACAGAAGACAAGCGGAGGGAGACTGAAGACACGACAGGCATCATCATAACAAAACCACTCCAAGCATTGAGAAGGACATGCCAAACGCAAGACATGACTATCCAGAACAGGAACACAGAGCCCAGGATCAAACACCCGGAACAAGAACACAAGATAAATGGATGACCGTGGGACCAAAGCCACAGCAAAATCAGGTGGCCCAATCATTGAACAAACAGCCATCAACCAAAGAATGAAATAAAGTACACGCTGCACAAAAGCGAGAGATGACATAATGGGAGAGGCATGCACCAATGAACCATCCAGATCCAGAAGAAGAAAATAAATCCGGACGGGTGGAGGACCATACGTCGCAGACAACGCGGTAACCCAGATTAGAAAATGAATTCAAGCCACAAAGATGCAAAAGACCAGGCATACAGAGGAACAGTGACCACCGAGGAAAGATCAATAACGCACAAAAAAAAAAGAAGGGGAGCCCATAGCCTACACAAGTCCAGTACAGGGCTTGTGATAATTACAGTCGATAGCATGAGGACCGCCATGACAGCTGAAAGGTAAGCCGATAAACACATTGAGTGCCGACGGAATGCCGAGAAAACGCCACCGGGAGGCATAGAGACAGGACAC
>CM043712.1:37070755-37106354 GCA_023969325.1 Oryzias curvinotus | reverse complement strand
GTCACATGATGCCTCCGCCAGGTGCTATGATGCCACCTGGTCATATTCTTCCACCCCCTGGTACTTCAATGCTGCCTCCTGGTGCTGCAATACCGCCTCCTTCTAATCTAATTCCTCAGCCTGGTGCGCCTGTGCCACCCTCCAGTAATATGATTCATCCACCTGGTGCTCCCATGCCACCACCCGGTTACACGATGCCGCCCTCTGGTTACCCACCGATGGGCCATTTAGTGTGATTAACAAACGATATATATTAAAAAAATCTAACACCAACAAATTTATGGTATTTCAATTTATATTATTTTAGCTCTTCACTACTCAAATAACTTGAAAAATTTATTTTGAAGAATATGATTTCATTCTAAATATTAAACTTTTAGATCAATTAAATCAACCAAAAACAGCGAAAAAATTGTTTTTCTTGATTAACTTTATCAAACCCCAACAGTATTACCTTTCTTTTTCTTTTTTATAGATAATTAACACTTTATTAATTTTTAAATGACAGAAAAATAATCAATTATTATTTATAAATTTTCATTAAAAAATTTATAACTTTAAAATTAATATTTAGTGACCGTCTATTCATTTAAGCTTGAATTATATTAATTATCACATAAAAAATAATGTGAATTACATTGGTTTTGAAATGATTATTTTATAAAATTTTGAATAAATACTGATAATAATTATTTTTGAATTAAAATTACTTTATCATCATTAATACTCATCTTGACGATTAATTTTAGAAATAATTACAAATATTTAAGAAGGATATTTTTGGTTAAAATAAAAATTTTAACGATTTAAAAATAAAAAAACTATCAATTTATATATTATTAAGATCAGGCAAATAATTAAAATGATCTAAAAATAATATCAAAGTAATTTAAAATTATCTTAATATATATTTTAATTTTGATTTAATTTATTTTTAAATAAATCTTAATCATTATTATGTATGATGCATATTTTCTTCAAAGTTTACAATCTTGAAGGTTTTTTGACGATGGCCCTATTTATACTGTTAAAACTATATTTTTTAAATCGATATATTTTTTAACCCCAGAATTTTACAAATTTTTATCATTATTCTTCGTCTCTATTCATCGGAACAGAAAATAATTTTCTTTAAAAAATTTTAATGTAAAAAACGTTTGTTCATGTTAATTTGAATTTAGAATTTATTGAATTGAAAACCATATTTGTGATTCCTAATCAAAAAATTTTTTACCAAAAATTTTATAATAAATCCTTACTGCTATCATATTCATATTAATGAATTTTCTTATTTTAACTAAGCATTAAATTGACTAATTTCAATTTTAGTAACTTTAATAGGAAGGTTTTTCGTGTTTTAGAAGTATAATTATAGATCATTTGTAATCAACATCATACTCATCTCTGTACAAATTTTATTTATCTTTTGACAATAATTTTTATCAATTTAAATTCTTACTATAATATTTATATTAAACATTCTTATATTTCACATCGAACTTTACCATTTTTTACATTATTTAGGAATTTGAATCTATCAAGTATTAAACAATTCATAACTTTATAAACTCAACTCATTCATTGTTTTTTAGAATGAGTGTCTATTACCTTAAATAATATGAAAATCTTTAATTTAATTTATTATATTTATTTCTGTTCTGTCTAGATAATTTCTTATTTTATAAAATCAGAGGTTTTATTATTTTATGAATAGAAAAATCTCATAATTAATTTTTTTATTTAATAAGATGACATCGATTAAAATAAACTATGATGGGGTTGGAATTATTAAAAAAAATTTATTTAATGTAAACATTAAAAATTCACGAATTAAAAATTTGTTATTAAAATATTATTCACCAGTCTAGCTCTCTTTATTTTCAAAATCTTTCTTAAACTTTTTATTCTGGCATCTCGTTTTTAAAATTATTCTGACTCAGTGTATTTTTTTGATGAGATAAAAATAAAATTTCTCTAAATATAGAATTTTTTGTGTATTGTAGATAATTTTAAAGGAAAATATTAAAATGATGTTTGAAAATAATTTATCGATATTTAATATAATTTATTTAAATCATTTGCATAGAATTCGAAAAATTGGTATAAGTTCGAACGAAATTGAATTTTGTATACTATCATAACTATTTATTACCTAATTTTAAAATTCTTCAATCCTACTGAACGTTTATAATCTAATATGTTTTTTTATGATACTTGTTTATCTATTGAACTATTTGTTTAAATTTTTTTTTTTATGAAAAAAATTTTTTTAAGTTTCTCAACTAGAATAATTCAAATTCATGAATTTATATCGTAAATTTTGTAAGTGAATTAAACTTTATATCACTCTTTAAAATCCTTTTCTCATCACTTTAAGTATTTACTTGAGACAATCTTAAAATATATTTTTTATTAGTTTTTCTTATTGATATTGAGAAGTTTTTTTTGTTTCAAACATCGTAATTTAGCGGTCTGCTTTAATTACTTGAAATTTGACACTAGAAAACGAAACAACACGGTAATTAAATGATAAGAACGATTTTTATATTTAAAACTACCAAATAAAAATTTTTCTGAAATTTAAATCTATTATGGTGTTTGTGTAAGAGAGAGTCTTTTTTCATCTATTTCTGGAATTTTTTTCTTTTATATAATAAAGGTTAAAAATTAATTTCATCAATAATTTTTTCGATATTCCTTTATTTTTTAATAGAAATTTCTTTGTAACTTCTATATTAGGATACAATGTTTTTCACTTTAAAGTGAAAGAGTTCGTCTCCGCGATAAATTATTAAATACATTCACATCAATAACTTTCTTAAAAATAGTATAATTTCTCTAATTAGAGGTTAATTTTAAATCAAAGGGAAGAGAATAAAGTTTCATCATTAACATATGAAGCAGAGTGAGATGTAGGCTTGAGTGCATAACAGTATGGCGGTGACCGTATTTTAAAAATGAAACTTGCGTAGTTAGTTTTTAGGAAAGTCATTAGACTACTATTTTAAGTTAAATAACATTTTAAAGCTTTAAAAATTGTGATATTTATAATCTAAACCCAATTTTTTAATTACAAATACTATTTTGTTTTTCAAAAATTAAAGAATGTATGACAGCTGACGCAAAAATTAACTTTACTTTAAAATACTGGGATTAAAAGTATCATTGCAAGTGGCAATAAACCCTAATTTGGTAACAATTTAAAAATCATGATAAATTAAAAATATCGTTTTTGATGAAAAAATTTTTAATTTTTTTATCATCAAAATTTTAAGTCCAAAGCATAGAGAAATGTTTGTCCCAGGCGGTTTTCAATAACTGTTGTTTATCCTTTATAAAAAACGAGTCATTCAATTTGAATATATTTAAAAATAAAATTAAATTTAATCGAAAAATATATTTTTATATGATGAGTGCGGTGAATAGGTGGAATACTCTTTAATATATTATCATATGTTTAACGTACTCATTGAGTTTTCTGAAATTCCTTATAGTTTAAATAAATATTCTTATCAATTAACCGGGGTCAGCTATGAACTCCTTCAATCATCAGGCTTGAAAAAAAAAATTTCTAAACGAGTTTTATGAATGAGCCATGACATGAAGCATTTGAAAATATTAGAGTAGTAAAAATCAAATAACTTTAAAAATATTTTTATAACCATTACTAGATCAATCTTCATAGAAATTTTTAAAAACTGTTTTTGTTAGGTAAAAAGGTCTGAAAATTTTACAAATAAATGCCAATTGGAATTTATTTAATATCAATGGCTAATCCCTAACTTTTATCAGGCCTTCACCGTATTCCTATGACGTGTTATGGATATCAATTGTAACGAATTGTCATTTTTGCAATATAAGGCTGTATCGAGAAAACTATGAAAATTAAAGCCGTGAAATGAATTAAAACAACTGATTCGCTTCAACCACCATTAAAGAATATCTGAGTCAATATTTGAAATACTTAGGCAACGACAAGTTAAGCCCTTTTATTAGGGATGGAGTTACTAAATTATAATGCTAAATTGCAATATTCCAGAAAAGGTAATTAATTAATTTTGAATCTTCAAAAAATCTAGCCTGAAAAATTTTTACAATCATGATCTTTATGTTATTATGTGATTTCTCGGGGTTAAGGTTGAGATACATTTTGAAAGCTCTTTAATTTACAGAAGAAAATAACATAAAGATTAAAAATCTAAAAATGCCACAGTGAAAAAAAATCTAGCAATAAAAACTGATAAAGAAATTACAATTTATTGAAAATCATAATAAAGGCTACCACAATCACAAGGTTAATTATACATTTAATTATTTGTACCTTCAAATACCCTCAGAAAAAATCCTCTAACCATAAGATTATCGTTTCATTTAATGTATAAATTAAATTATTCAAGAAATAGTAAAAAATAAGCGTATATAGAATAACCATTTTTTATTAGGCAAATATTTTTGCCGATGTATTGATGTTAATTTTGCCACTTTATTGAAAGATGATTCTTCTTTTTTGGTCAATAAAATAGTTTAAGAAAAAATATCATTTGAGAATAAAAATTTTAAAATTTAACTCGTAATATCTTGATAAAAATATTAGAAAAAACAATTAAGATGTGGAATGCACATATTCACCACTGACAGAGAAATTTCGGCTATTAATTTTGAAAAATTACATCAAAATAGAAATAAAAATAATTTCTTCAAATTTTTTGAAATTTTAACTGTTGAAAATTTCTGAACAATGGTATATTTTTGCGCTATTTAAAAGCATTTTAATTGAAAGATAATTATTCAACCATGTCAATTAATCTGCCAGTTTTAAGATTTATAAGATGAGCAAAAAAGTTATGGGGTAGATTGTGATTTTCTTATCACTTCGTGTTTGTTTTTTGAAAACAGAAATTTTGTTGAACTTAAAAAATACTTATTTAGAAATCTGTGTGATTCTTCGGAAAGAATTAGACATTTATGGGATTATACTGTGTAATTAGTTTAAAGATAAACGATTTTGGATTAAAAATCTCTTGACGATTATTTCTATTCTTTTAAGAGGCCAACATTTGTAAATAACGACTGATATTTAGAAGTTATTTATAAATCAAAAATATGATAAATGTGATGACTCTTGATAAAAAAAATACTTAATTCTATTTGAACTGATACAGACCTCTACTTTGCTTGACAAAATTTTACACAAAAATAAAATTTAATAAGATCGTCATGTTCAATAACAAATTGTATCTTGAAGGAATTTGATTAAGAAACATTTCTACAGACACAAGACGAAAATTAAATAAGAAAATTCAAGTATAAAGGGTAAAAAATCTGTTTCAATTAATGTATCAAAAGTTTCAGGCTCTAAAAAAGAAAAGAAAACCAATAAATCAAAGTGAAAGATTCAAATTATATAAAAAATTTTAAATAGGTAAAAATTAGAATGAGAATATTATATAATTAAATAACTTAAAATTTTCTATTTATTTACCTTGAACTGATTAGCTAAATATTTTAAAATAAATAAATTTTATATTTGCAACACCCTAGTGGATAGTTTTTGCATTTTATTAATAAATTATGTCTGAGAGAGTTTTAACAGATATGGCATAGGTGAGATAATATAGATCAAATATTTTTTTTTGCGAATCCTGAAAATAAAATTTAATTTCTACAGTCATCTATACTTAAAAGCGATAAAAAATCGAAAGCTTAATAAATCAAGGTCAGTAATCATCTCGATAGAGAGCTATGATATGCGAACTAATATTATTTACTCTTGTGGAGTAAAGAGAATGTTATTATTTAAATTTTAAGAATGAAATGACTAATAAATCAGCTAATTTTTAGTTTTTTAAAATTTTGTCACAAAATAAAGTTATATTACCGATGGAAATTTCGAGAACATCAAATCCAACCCTACTTAATAAAAAAATTTCAAATTTATTATTTTATCATATATATGTGTGTCTGTGTTCAGGATGTCAAAAAAATTATTGCTATTTATAAATTCTTTTCTCCTACTCAATGAATATATAATCATTATTTCCTTAAAATATATTTTTTGCACTAAAGATAACATAAAAGTTATTATTTTGAGTGTGTTCAGTCTATCGAGATATTTTTCTGATTTTACTTGTATGATTGCTTATTTATTCGATTAAAAATTTATATTTTGTTTTAAAATATCCATAAAACGCAAACTTAAAAAACAAATTCTGTTTAATTGTATTTAATGTTTCTTTTTAGCTGCGTTGTTAAAGAAGATTAAACTATTAGTTTTTATTGAACTATTAAAAATTAATACAATAAAACAATATACAAGTTAAATGAATAAAAATTGTTAATGCTAACTCATAAATGTTTAAATGGATGGAGGTTTATGCAATAGAGTTATTGGCTGAAATTATTTTGATTTTTACTATTGTAAATACAAAGTTATGATTCGTATTATCCTTTAAGATGAATTCTAAAAAGTATTCAACCAAAAAATCATGATTTTCGTGTATAAGCGAAGGAACTAGCTTAAGGTAATTGAAAAATATTATGAAATGTATTGGAATATTGATTATTGGGCATCCATCAAAAATTTCAATTGTAAATAAATCTTCAGTTTCATCAACCTTTGATTTTTTAGACTTTTCCATTCTTTTAATATGTGCAATCCCACACTTTAATTTTGTGGTCAAGAGAGTAAATAATAGCATACCAACAATACATTCATTAACATCAATGCTTATTTAATTCAAAATCGTACGCGTTTTTTTCAAGTATAATATCAAAGCCAACTAATTCACCTGCTCTTGGAGATTTAGTTGAAAATCTAAATAAATTAATATTTAACCTGGTGTATTGCTTTTCTATGGCAGAGAAATTTGCGAAGAAAATAGGTACTTTGTTGACAACGTCAATCAATCTACATCTGATTAGTACTTTAAGAAAATAAGAAACTTCAAACAATTTCCCTTTAAAAGATTGATGTGTGAAATTTGGATTTTTGAAACAAAATGAAAATGAGTCAGAAATCTCAATTGTTCCAGCACGCGCGATTTCATGAGTTTCTTGCAAAAAAACATCCTTTTTGTTTAACAAGTTATGGTCTGAAACAGAATATAATTGTACCTAAACATCCGAAAAGTGTAATAGTTATACCTTGATGTGTAAATGATTTTTTAAAAATTGGCAGTAAAATTTTAACCTTTTTTTGAAATGAATAATACTTCGCCAATAATATCTTCGCGAGGGTAAAATACGGGAATCAATCGTTCAGTATTGTCTTGGATGTCGACCACGGGTTTTCTTTCAGTAATTCCATTGACAATAATTTCAATTTTAGGCGGATTAATGAAATTCAAACAATTTTTCATCATCACGAAACTATTCGATAAATATCGATTAATTGTCATCATGTACTTAAAATAATTATTTGAATTACTTAAGTTTGTTTCCTCTAACGTTTCCCTTGATAACTAGATTTTATTATAAGTATGTTTTTTACTATATAATAAATTAATTATTTACATTTTTTATTTTTTTCATAATATTTTTTTTAAAAATAGGAGAATAGAGACCCGTATTTTCGTCAGTGTTTTAATCAGGAATGCAAAATGGAGATTACGATTGATTAAGTTATTCGTACTTGTGCATCTCTAATTTCCTTAAAGATTTATTTATTCCTCAGTTTCTTTTGTTTAAATTTACTTTTATTTTTAACTTTAAAAGGTTTTTTCGCGTATTAAAACTGAACTTTTTGATACTTGACTTTCAAAAATCATGATGGGTTATGATAGACTAATGTATGATTTTGTTCATTTGTTATAATACATGATTAAAAAAATTATTTGTTCAAAAATAAATGAAAACCCGCAATATCTTAAATTTACTTGTTTTTTATATCGAATATCATCGTTTTATTACTATAAAATAAATTTTTTTTTTTTAAATTCCATAATTTCTTTTTTACTATAACTGTACATTTTCTATTAAATTATAAAAAAAATTATTATTTTAGTTTTATTAAACTTAAAAATCTAATCAATTATAGATTATCTCATTAAAATGTCAATATCACCTTTATAATACTTTATCACTCAAATATAGTATATAATCAATTATTATGGCTTAATTATTGATTTTGAAAAAATATCACTTCTTTATTATTTCTATTAAAATTTTTTTAAATATGTTCAGCAACTTATTTTTCACCGTGAATTGACCTTCTTCTAAATCATTAAAAGGTGAATCTTACTTGTCAATTTCAGGTTATTACATACAGGATTATTCATAAATAAATATTTTGTATTCTTTATAAATATGTTCGATGAAAATTTTTTATCGATTTAAAATTGCTAAGACTTTTACCGAGAAACACCAATAATACTCACGCAACTCTCAAGGAATCATAATAATTGTTTTCTTGATATTAGTAAGTAAATTAATTTTTGAGGTCTTTGGGTCTTTTGAATAAGGATAATTTTTAATGGCTAAAAAAAAATTTGAGATTGGAGTAAGTTCTTCATTGTAACATGAAAGAAATAAACATTCAACTCCAACTTGAATAAAAATTTGTTTGCTAAGGAGAGTGGTGAAACCTGACATTATTTATTACTTGTAATCGATTTCTTTAAAACATGCTTCGAAAAAATTTTTAAATAAATACGATAAACATTTATACGTTTGTGCATTATCAATTAGTTGATGAAGAACAATAGCGTTGATTGGAGTAATTCCCCAGAAGAAATTTTCTTTCCGTTAGAAATCGGCTGTTGATAACTGAATCATGATTGACCTTCACACATCCATAATTTCAAAGAGTACGTTGGGTAAATTAATATTCATCGAAAAGAAAATGTTTTGATCAGCAAAGTACATTACTCGATAACAAATATCAATTTTTTTCTAGAATTTTCTTCTGTTAATAGTGCTGTTGGTCTTTTCCTAATCGCTTCGACTCTATGCAGCTATTTTTAAATGCCGTGATATTTGTAGTTGCAAGATTTTCCGGAATAATTTTTCGTGAATTTCATCTTGAGTTAAATAATCATCATTTCCAAAAAATTTTCTAATGTTAAAATAAAGAAATGAAGTATCGATTGCTTTTTCCAGGTTTTGAAGTATGCTTATTCAAAATAAACTAAACAGAAAAATTAACAATTATTCAATAACTTAGATTCGTCAGAGATCCTATTTTTCTTAGATTTTTGTTTGTAAAATAATTTAAATTGGGTAAAGCATTTCCTCAGTAATATAAACCTTTTATTTCTTCTAGCATACAGTTCAAAAACAGTCAAAAACAAATTTTCTGATATTTGCTATTGTTCAATATTAAACTTGGCATCAGCATTTAAAAATTTATCTATGAATAACCCTGTACATAAATTTTTTATTAACTTTTTTCTTATTTATTTTGCAATAATATCAGGAAATTAAATTACTAATTAAAAACTTTAAATGAAAAAATATAAGTTTGAACATGACTTGCATAAACTAGAAAACGACAAAAAATTTGAAAAAAATAAACAATCTAGCTATAATAATCGCAAATCACGATTTATAAGACATAAATTCATCAAATGAAACAGTAATTTGATAACTTGTCTGACATTCCTAGATAGAAGTGAAAGATAATTCAGAGTTACATTCGCAGATACTTATTAAATATTAGAATGATAGTTCGTTCGATTCAGATTGATCTTATGATTCGCCAATTTCTAAAATATCTAAAAATGAAATTATAAGAGAAGTCAAAGAATGAGGTTGTAAAAGAAAAACTCTGTGCAATTAACCTACTAAGTTGTTAACAATGGAAAATTTGAAAAAACTCGAAAAATATTGCAGCAAAATTGTAGAAAGTAGTAACAAAGATATTTTATTTTTTTATGATTCGGACTTAACTTTTTTACTTGTATATTTTCTGGATTAATCAAAGACTCAATGTCATTACGTGGAATGAACTTCTATCCCTGAAGCCAGTTTATAAATGCTGCGCCACAGGGAGGGATCCATCATGGCAGTAAGAATATCATCCGTAGATGATAGCCCAGTATTACGAATGATTATTTTCAAGTAATTCATGCGATTGTGTGTTTCTCGTTTAACCGTTCCAGGATTCAAGTAGAATTTTATTGTTCAATGGTAAATCGGTTATTCACAAACAATGACCAAAAAAATTTAAACTTCTATAGTCGATTGTTGCAGTGACGCTTTGAATAGAGATATATAAATTTTTATTAAAAGTGTGAGATTGATAAGTTACATTCAAAGTTTTACAAAGCAAATATTTTGTGGATATACACAGCTTTATGAGGATGTTATTCTCTTTCTGCATATTTGAAGAAAGAAATATATTATTTTTGTATACTCTTGAAATCAAGGATTTAAGAGTTTAAAATCATTTATGGTTAATACAACAAAGATATATTTTTACACTTCTTCTAAATAGAGCAAATGATATACATAAGTATACTCTAAAATTTTCAGGTAATTACTCAAAATATAAAATTTAATCATTCTGGCCAAATAAAAATATATTTTTTGAGTTAATTATTGAAGTAATTCACATGCATCCATATTAATGCAATTTTAATTTCATTGAAATATATTAAGTTACAGAAGAGAGAAACTAAAATCAAAACCCCTCAAAACCAAAAGTGGTTCAAGTTTTTTACAAAAAATCGTTTGCTAAATCAATGGCATGGCTGAAAACTTCTTAAATAATTCCCTTCTCTTCAATAAGTAAGTGTTTAATGTATTATGAAGATAAATCTTTGATCTTTTAAATTTATTTAAAGTTATTTTCCTTTGAAATTTTTTTGAATTAGTTTTTTTAAATCTTCAAATTATTTTTAAAATACTTTGTCAATCCATTTCATATTAATAATGGATTCTATCCTGAAATCAGTATTCTTAATTATTACCAATCTAAAATATCAGCCTGTATTAGACAATTAATTCTAATATAATAGAAATGATTTTTGGTGAATTTTTGACTATTTGCAATAAAAAGAAACCCTAATAATTTTAAAACTTTTCTAATTGTGATGCCCAGGTGATGGTGACTACTCTCGGCAGTGGTGGGCTAACAGTTTTTGAGATACACGTAAAGCCTAATTCGATTTCTTTATTTAAAAATTCCCTTTTCAAATTATTTAAATATAAAAACTCAATCAGTCTTTACCACATATACTCACTCATCTACGACAGAGTCGAGGTGCCTCACTTATAATATAATACTTCTATTTGTATTTTTGCTGAGAAATAATTTTTATAATGAATGTTAAAATTTTAATCTAATTTATTTTCGTTTAAAATGCAAATATTTCAAGTCTGATAAGAACGCATAATACATAACTTTTTATGCTTTAAATGGACCCTTGTTATCCTGTTAAAAATAAAATTAACACCTTTCAAATTTCTCGTAAATAAAAATTATGTCACATTATTATATCACTATAATTTTCATATTCAAACCTTCGCAGCTTTATTAATGTTTTACCACTTGTTTCTTCGCTTTTCACCAAACTATGGCTTTATTCGGGTCGGTATCATATTATTTCTGGTTCAATGTATTGTTCACTTATTGGATCCGCATTGATTAAATTTCAACAAAAATGAACTCTTTTTCTCTATCATTTAACTATGCTACATACCAATTAAATATAAATTAAAATATCACAATGTCAATAATTTTTTGGAAATTTTTTTTTCTGTCGGTGTAATGATTATATTTTATTTGCTGGATGACACTTTTAAATAATGAAAAAAGGTTTTTTGAAACTTGATTAAAACCTTGTTTTACCGATATTTAGAAAATTTATATCTACAATGCGATTTAGGCAAAGAGGCTTTACAGTCTAATTTAGAGTTTTACGTAGATCATCTTATCATAGCCATAGAAAAAAAAACTAATGAATAAGGTTTATTCGCAAGCTGTAGAGATTAAAATATCGTGCCAATTTTAGCTTTTGTCTGATTGCTGTTGATCATGAATATACTCAAGATCATATGAGTCACGACAAGGTCATGAATATAATCATCAGTCTATGATCTAAACTTCTTCATCTAGACCAGGAGCTTTAGAAAAATAGAGACGATAAAAAGTGCAGTTTTAAATGGACTACGCTATTGTGAATACAACCCTGAAAGTAAATCAATACATACCCGAAAAAATTCACATTGATAAAATCAGGAAAACTGCCAAAGTTATCAAAGTAATTATTTTTTTAGATGACTCATTAAAATTGCTTTGGAGAGAAATTTTTAATATTAAGGTCCAATCAAATCATAACTTCAAAAGTCAGTAAGAATTCGAACAGAAATGATCATTCTTGGATTTTAAGTTCTAAATCTATCAACTAGGCCGTTCAGAAGATGAGAAAAATCTAGTTCATATAAGACGAAAAAACTGCCCCTCGAATATGTCATCATTGTTCAATAAATGCGGTTAAAGATTGAGAAGTCCTGGGGTTGAGAACTTTTCGGGAAATTGATTCTAAACTAACCGGTTTTTTTCTGCCACTAGTTTAATATTTATTTTTTTACATATTGATCTTGAGAATTTAATATTTTTAATTTACGAATAAGACTTTAATTAATTGTAGAATTTATTGGGAATATATTTATTTTTAATTATTAAAATAATAGAAGTAAATCAGCCAAAAAGTTTTTAATTTAAATTCATATTCTTAACTCAGAAATAAAATCACTAAAATACTGCCGAAATTTTGAACGCATATTTCTATCATAAATTGTGACGTCACTACATGTTTATCATTATCCTTAAAAATTTCTGAATAAAAGTTATTATAAAGGTAAATATTGCCAAGGTTTTAACTTAAAAACTGAGTTTAAGCTTTTGTGGGGAAGCATGAAAAGTATCAAACAATTGATCGCTTTGAAAAATTCAACAGATTAGGATGATAAAAAAAATTAAGTATAACTATTATTAGTAAAAAATTTTTCTTAAGTTTTGAGATTATTTGAGTCTTTCTTATTTGCATTATAAAAGTTGAAAACAGACACCTTTTTTATTAAAAATCTTCTCGCAAATAGAGCAATAGTGACAGCTCATATTATAAAAATATAAAATTGTTAAAAGTGTGGAATTGAATTATGTCAAATGCTATTTTAAACATGAAATGATAGAGTTAATGAATAAAATTTCTTTAATTTGGATTAACTCAATAATAACGAGATTAAATGTCAACATGTTCATGAGAAAAAAATATAGTTCAAAAAACGACAAATAAATAAAAATATCAGGAAAATCGTTAGTAAAATAATCACATTCGCAAGATGAATTTGGAGTTGAATTATTTTGCCCTGTCGTGCTCTCAAATAATAAATCATTCTATAATAAGTAAATAAGTGCATTAATATTATGTTTATGTTTTTAGTAAAAAAAAACAAAATATTAGATTTTACTTATTTTTATTGATTTTAAACTTTTACTGATGCTTGGTTGTTAATTACTTTACATCAGGGGTCTCAAACTCGAATTGCTCCTAGGGCCAAGTGATGACTTTGTAAATACCTCTAGGGCCGCATATACCTAACTTGTTTAAAATTAAAAAAGGTAATAAGTAACATAACATAATTAGAACTTAGTATTTTACAAACTTTCTAAAATCTCTTTACTACAAATGTAATGTTGTCAATTTTAGTACAGTATTTGACGTATCTGTATTTTTTTAACTTAGGTCTTAGTCACTTTCTGACTGACTAATGACGTGGGTATATTTTTGTCAACAAGGGCATCAATATTATGCTTGATTTTATGAGAAGAAATCAATCTGTGTTGCTTGAAACAGTTCAAACACCGACAATAGAGCAATCGACAAATTTAATTTACATATTTATGAATATTTAAATGCCTTGCGGGTCGCGTGTTTATGTTCCCTGCTCTACGTTAAGTAATAAAGAACCCTCAAACTAAACTGGATGAAATAGTTTTATTCAAAAATTATTTTAGCTGAAAATTTCCTGATTTTAACACGATAAACTCTTTTAATAAAAATAAAGGAAACACTTGAAAAAATGTAGAATTCAAGATCGATATAAAAATTTAGGCTATTAATTTTGAAAATTTACATTATTAGAAAATGAAAGAAATTTGGAAAATTTTTGTCAAAATTTAAATGGTTGTTGTGTCCTTTGAAACAATGTTAGTTTCTGTTATTTTCATGGTTTTTTTATAAAATATTATTCTCAAAGCATGTCAATTAATCTTAATACTTTTAAGATTTGTAGCCTAAACGCAAATTCGAGTGCTAAATTGTTTATTTCTTATAAATTCTGAAGTTCTTTTTTATGAAATTATAAAGTTTATTTCAGTTTAAAATCACTGATTTAGAAATTTTTAGGATTCTTTAAAAAGAATTTTTAATTAGTGAATTCCAATATTCAATTATTTAGTTGATATTCGATGAGGAGATATAAACTGCAGTGAAAATCACTAATTTCCTTTTAAACCCTAACACCGTTAAATAACCACAAATATTTAGAAGTAAAGGGAAAATAAAAAAATTGTGACTGGGATGAGTCTTAAAAATTACTTAATTTTTATGAACTCTCACAGAAAACTGTTTATATAAACTGGATTTTACACAAAAATAAAATTAATTATTATCGTCAAATAAAATTGAAGTTTATATTTTGAACTAATACATTTAGAGTAAATTGCAAAAACACAAGACTAACAAAAAAAAAGTCAAGTACAAAAAGATAAATAATCCGTTTTAATTGATGTATCATAAGTTTCTATCGATCAAAAAAAGATAACAAATAAAACTGAATCAATGATAAACTACATAAAAAAATTGTAAATATTAAAAAATAGAATGAGTGAAGAATGAATTTCAATAACTTAAAACTGCCTATTAATTTAAATAAAATTGATTGTCAAAAATTTTCAAATTGATAAATTTTATGTTAGCAACTTCCCAGAGGCTAATTTATGGTTTCATATTAATTAATTATCTCTGAGACAGTTTTAGCAAAAAAGGCACAGGTTAGATAATATGGACCTAAAATTTTTGTTTTGGAATCCTGAAAATCAAATATTATAATTGCAACAATCTGCAATACGTAACAGGGATAAACATAAAAAGTGGAATAAACCGATGTCAGTTAACATCATGATAACGAACTATTATATCCGGACTAATATCATCCTACTCTCTTCGAGTAGAGAGAATCTTTTAAAATAAATTTTGAAGATTAAATGGTTAATAAATTAACAAATTTTTAGTTTATTTTAATTTAGTCTAAGAATATAAATTAATATTCTAAAGAAATTTTTTAAGAATTAAATTCAGTAGGTTGAGAAATTATAATATGCTAGAATTGCGTTATTAATTACATCGTATTTTAAAAAGATGTTTTTTTTAGTGCAGTTCAGTAAATATTATTGTTACTAATAAATTAATTGTTGTTATCCTCCATTAATTGATATTATTTTATTGATAAATATTTTTTCTTCGAGCATGACCATGTCAAGTTATTGTTTTGTGTGGATTTCGAATAACACAATATTTTAAATTTTTGTTCTTTTATCTTTCTTTATTAATAAAATAAGGCATAAGATTTTTTTGATATTAACTATTAATAAAAATTCATAATAGAATTTTTTATAATTTAATGTATGATATGTTTCTTTTTTACTGTTTTTTTGAAGGGGATATTAAGTAATTAGTTAATACATAATTATTAAGAACTAATATAATAAAACAAAATATGAGTTAAATGAAAAAAATTAGTTTAAGCTAAAACTTTCACTTTATTCGATGGAAATTTGCGATATATTGTTATTGGCTGAAATTATTAAGTTTTTTACAACTATATAAAATAAGTATTGATCTGCATAATCATAAAAGATAAATTCTAAGCAATATTCAACTCGATAATCATGATTTTCGTTAAGCAACGTAGGAACTAGTGCTAAGGAATCGAAAAATATTCTGAAATGTATTGGTTTATTAATAATTGGACATCCATTAAAAATTTCAATTTCAAATAAATCTTCCACTTCTACATGACATGAGGTTTTTGATGTTTCAATTCTAGAGAGATGCAAAATTCCAAACTTTAAATTTGTAGTAATTAGAGTAAAAACAAGAATTCCAATAACACATTCATTAACATCGAGGCTTATTTAATTCTAAAATAGTACGCATTTTTTTCAATTTCAAAATTGATTGTAACTAAATCGCTTAAATTTAGCGATGTAATTGAAATACTAAATATAAAATCGATAAACTTGGTGTATTCCTGATTTATAGAAGAGAAATCTTGGAAAATAATGGGTACTTTGTTTCCCAAATTTATCCAACTATCTCTTAATAGTACTTTAAGAAAATAAGAAACTTTAAATAATTTTCCATTAAATGACTGATGTGAAAAATTTGGATTTTTGAAACAAAAATCAAACGTTGTCGAAATCTCTAATGTTCCAGCACAAGCAATTTCTTTGGTTTCAAACAAAAAAAAATCCTTAAAATCTGTTAATTTGTGCTCTAAAAAATGAAATAATAATACTTAAACATCCGACAAGACTGATAGTAATACCATTATGTTGTAATGATTTTTTAAAAATTGGCAGTACAATTTTAACCTTGTTATTAAATGAATAATACTTTGCCAGTTATACTTTCCTGAGGGTAAAATACTGGAATCAATTTTTCACTATTATCTTTAATTTCAATTATTGGTTTTCTTCCAACAATTCCATCGACAAAAATTTCGATTTGAGGAGGATTTATAATGTCCGATATCTTTCTTATCATTACGAAAATATTCGATATTTATCGATGATTTCTAATAACCAGATGCTAAACTCAAATATAAAGATTAAATGCAATAATTTAACTTGAATATTTTCTTGACTATCGATTGTATCGATTCTTAAATATTTTCTGAATATTATTTAACTTATGATTTCATTCACCATGTTTTTACAAAAGATTTTCTGAAAAAAACAATCTTTCACAAAACATTTTTTTTCCTTTAATTGGGTTATACCTTATGGCTCTGCAGCTTGATTCTATTATTTGTCCTTAAGCAACTATATTTTTGTAATATAACCTATTATTATTCAATTTGATATTCTAATTGATTTCAAATATTAACATGATGAGAATTTTTGTAAAAAAAACACTGAAATATTTTAGTTACCATTTTTTCTATATCATTTGTTATGTTAAATAATTTTTCAGAATCATGTAAATTAGTACATAATAATCTCTAAAAGAATAACCAGCTTACCAACAAAACTTCAACCTTTATATTTACAATTAATACCCTTTTTGTTTATATTTTAATCAATAAATTCTTAAATAAAGGACTTAATTATAGCATTTTTAAAAAACTTTAGTAACTAGGAAATTTTGTAAAATAGAAATTTTCTGTAGAATAATAAAAATAATTTTTATTTTCTTCGAGCTATTTTCTTAAATAAAAGCTAATAAATAAGCTATTTTCTCATAAATGATAGTATTGGCCAACAAAAGATCATATCAATCCAATGATTATGTTTTGGTTTAATTTTTCATCCAATTATTAATATAGACCAATTAACACTCCGTTTTATTTATAGCAAAATTTGTGAAAATATTTTAATCAATCTATTTTTTATTTAGAATTGAAATTTTTCTTCTTAGTCTCAAACTTTTAGTCTAATTATAAACCAATATGATTTCATATCTATGTTCAATTGCTAAATTAAAAATCAGAAATCCTTTGTTATAACAAGGTTTTAAGGTCTGGATGCATCAAAAAATTATTTTGAACCTGTCAGAAAAATCGCTAAATTAGACTATTTGACAATTTGCAGTTTTACACAATGTCAACACTTTTTTTTTTAAAGTTAGTTTTACTATCTTTTAAAATAAACTAAATCAATTTATTTTTCTTTAAAGTGCCGAATTTTTATACATCTGATAATAGAGCGCATATAAAAATATATCAATGGGATTAAAAGACCCTTCTTACGACACTTAAGATAAAATCTCGACAAATTTACTAGATAAGGGAAACAAATTATGACACATTTTTAAATGAATTTAAATTTTCTTTTCGAAAACCAACAGATTTTTAATGCTATTCAGCTCAGCATCTTTAAGCTTCAACAAAGAGTTTTTTCTCTATTCGGCTAGCTAGTGCATTTATTGTTGGTTTGATGTAATGTTTTCGATTAGTTTCACTTTTATAAGAGTTCATCATTTGTATCAGTTATCGTCATTAATGATGACATTAAATATTTAAAATAATATTTTAAAGCCAATTTCACAATTGCATTTTAGAAGATTTTTCTCTAAAGCAGCTGAACTATTATGTTCGATTAGCCAACTAGCACTAATAACTAATGAAGAACTTTTATATGAAACATGAACAGAAACTATTTAGCTAATTTTCTAGCAACTTGATATTGATCATTGTATGATGCATAGTTTTTCTACAGTCTAGCATAATATCATTTATATTATTTTACACTTGCAAAACCAATACTCAAACGAACGAATAAATTTTGTTCGGTGGGCTGAAGGAGATATGAAGAGAATGTTAAATTTCAGATGTTGTATGTTATTAATGGAAAAGATTAATATAAACTACACATAGAAAGAGAATTATATCAATTCATTAATGAAATTTGTACGATTTTTTAAAATATTCTTTTTAAAATTATAATAAATATACGACGCTTGTGAGTTAATTGATTTTGTAATCCGTCGGTTAAAAAATTAAGCAATTACAAAAATAAACAATACTTATGGCTTTAAGATATCATTTCATGCTAAAAAGAAGTTCGTTAATTTAATTTAACTCTTCCAATATTTAAAGAAGGTTTCCTGAAATTTTACAGATATTTTCAACGACTCATAATTATCGATTAGTTAACTCAAATTATTTTAAAATATCTAACTCATTTTATTCCCTGACTAACTATCAAGACATATTTCGAACGCCCAACATAATCCGTCAAGGTTCTTATACGTTGATATCATTTATTTTATATTACAATTTTTTTAAAGATTGGCATATAAAAAGAATAAACTATTTTTATTAACGCCAATTTTAATTTATTATTCCCAATAAAACGTATAATGACGTTCACAATCAACTAGACATTAATCTCTAAGGTATATTAAACTCGTCTAAGTGATATTACTTCTTAAAAAATTTCAATTTGCATTAAATTAGAAAAATTTTTATCTCTAAAATTTTTTACCATATATAACAGTATATCGATTTATAAATTTTATAATGTGGATATATACAACTAGAAACAGACCGAATTTCATCGGAAAGCTTTAATAAAGCAGGAGTAATTTTTGATTAAAAAAAAAACTTAACACTCTAGATGTGTATATTCTAAAAATTTTTTTATAAAATTACATTAAAAATATTATTGGCAGCAACTAGAAAGAGTTAAAAATTTTAAATGTTTTTTCATCAATAATGAGAAAATTTTTCATGATTGTTTTTAAAACATAAAAATTCTGTTGCCATAATTAACTTTAAAATTTGGTTGATAACATATCCAAATCCTACAAAGATGGTCCAATACAAAGTGAAAAGTATAAAAGTATTAGGGTTGTGTTGAAACCAGTCTGGTTGGTCAAAACGAATGATTTAATAGTAAATTGAAATTATGCCCATAGAAAGGAATAAAAATAACGGTGGAATAAAATAGTATCCTATTTTCGATTTAAATGAAGATATCTTATACTTTAATATTCCTCTAAGAAGGAAATAATAACAAATTATCTGATTCAACAGCTAGATTTTTTCTAATGACGCATATCAAGTTGTTATATATTTACAAAAATTACATCAACGCTAATTGGATAAAATCTAAAATTTTACGAACAGTGAAATGTTTCTGTAAATTAAATCATAAAAAAATATATTTTTCTTTCCAATCGCTTACTATTTTGATTTATTGAATACCAAATATATTTAATATTCATATAAAATTAATCTAATAAATTTTTCTTTAGCTATTTGAAATAGATACTTATGAAGGAAAAATATAAAAAAAATTTCAAAATAAAGTGTTACCAAGCTGAATTATACTCCTTAAAATCAAAATAATAAAATTTTACAGTAATTAGAGTCATGGTTGTCAATATTTTAATCATGCAAATAACAAGAAAAATTTTTGGGATTACAAGACTTCTCGTGATGAAATGAAAAATCAATCTTTGTTTTAAGTAAAGTCAATTAAAAATTTTTTAGAGCTAATGAGCTCAAGGTAAAAAATTCTTTCACAATTATTACTTAAAGAGAATTTTCTTAGACTTAAGATTCTTAATTATCCCTCTAGTTTTATTGAAATTGTAGAATTTTATTAAAGTGTAGCGTTTTAAAAATGTTTTATAATTATATTTTTTAAATATTGTTATATAATTTTACCATTCAAAAAAATGTCATATCAAGGTGTATTATCATCATAAAAATTCCCCTTTTCGCTTTATTCACTCAATGTTAAAGAATGGTTTATCTTCTTTTAATGTATTCCCACACAAACAACAGAGTGATTTTAAAATAAAACTTTATTCACAATTCTTTATTATATGATATACATTTATGAATATACTTAAACATAAAATGCTTAAAAAATAGTAATGTGGAAATTTTTAAATTATTGAATAGCAAATGTGAATATTGTGCATTTGAACATTTTCAAATATTGTTTGATTTTTTTATCAGACAATTTTTTTTATGTTTTCATGTCTCTAAAAAATTTTCAAATTTTTTAGGGCGATAAAGATGCAGATAGTAAAATGTGCTATCGAGATTAATTTTATTGTCAATAAAATGTGCATAAGAAAATATTTGTATTAGCCGTTATTTATAAAAACTGATAAAAAAATAATTGTTTTAGTCTATTTTTGTATGAATTTTTTGAATTTTAAGCACAAAATTTTATTGATCATAAATTTGATATTTACAGTCAAAATATAATATTTTTAAGTATGGAATTGCAAATAATTTCAATATTTAAGGCTTTTATGATTACTGTTCTTTTATTGAGAAAAATACAATAATGTTAGATTCGAATTCTTTAAATATTCAATTCACACTTATCTTTGGAGAATAATTTAATAAGACTGTCCCATAACATTAACATAAACGACATTTCTAATTTTTTAATAAAAGTGATTGCCCTTTTAAGTCATAACTGGTTCAAAAATAAACAAGATAAAAGAAAATAAAATATGACGTCACTCGAAAACCTTTCTTTAACACTTAAATATAAAAAAAACAGGGAAGAATAAACTACGACATCTTTTAGTTTTCAATTTTCTAAAGACTATGAAAAAATTAATAGACAAACCAATGAAAAGGATTGATGAACAAACATTGAATATATGAATTTTTTATGGTAGGAATTTCTTAAACATTCCTAGTTGAAGATATTCAAATATTGTTTTGTTATTTGCTGATGACAATATTTGTGTTTTTTTAAATCGCGTTAACTTTTTAAAAAATTTTTATTTAAACCAAAAAAGAAAAATGATTTGCTAATTGAAATGTAATTAAACACGATTTATGTTCAAGCATAAATAATAATGACTTGCGAAAAATAAATTGAGTAGATATGATAGTGATTCTTCAAAAGTTTTATTTAATCGAATTAGAGTTTTTTGTGCAAAAGAGGATTCCAAATTCTAATAAATAAATTAATGAAAAAAAAAACAAAACTGAGCTAAAATATTATTTCTTTTAAACATTTATTAGCTAATAACCCACAAGATAACAGTTTCTTAAATTTGCCATAAGTAAAATATTTTTGCACTGATTGTCATTCCTTGATGGAGAAAAACAGAGTTTTGGATGATATGAATTTTTTCTTAAAGGAAATAATTTAATTATTTTTCTATCATTTCTTTATTTTCTTCCGGTGTGATAAAAAGAGAATAATATGTTACTTCTTTAAAAGCGTTAAATCATTTTAGTACGTAAGGAATATAAGTCAATTCAATTAATGATACCTTAATATTCAATGGAAACATTATTTTTTTTAATATAGTTAGTCTCTTTTAGGTATAAAAATAATTTTTTTATTTCTTTTGTAAGATTTTTAACAAATTTATTTATAAAAGAGATTAAAATGAAATAGATTTAGCCTTTATATCATAAAAATATGAAAATTAAAACAGATGTAATTCGAGAGAAATTTTGTGTTTTTATAGCATCGTAAAAAAATAAAAAAAAAAATTTTTATTTTTTTTATGTAAGAAATAAAATCATAGATATTGAAAAATAGTTTCATTAAGTGGATTTAAATGAATTATTTAATTAGTGGTTTGAGAGTCTTAAATTTCTCAATTTCTTTCTGTTTAGTAAATTATTTTTAAATAAATAAGACTTGCCTTAAATAACTTTATTTAAAATTTTTTAACAATTTTTTTACGTAAAACAACAGGCTACCAAGAATTAATAGTTGTAATTTGAATCTATTTTAAAGTTTCAAAATTGTCTTATGAATTTTTACTTAATTCTTGCTTTTAGTCAAATAATTTTTTGCGATTATACTTTTAGGCTTTTGATAATATTTATGTTGGTACAATCAAATTCATATAGTTAAATTTACGAGATATCAGCCTTATTAAATTTATATCGTGTGAGACTTTTTTATTTGACGGACCAACAGTACTTGAATCTGTAGTAATTGGGAATTATTATACTTTCATTTTTTCAGACTATCTGATTTTATGAAAATTATGTAAATTTTACTCATCAATGTTCAGAAAGTGTTATTCACAAGCAAATAAACACAAAAAAGATGTCAGTCTCCATAAACTTAATATTCAAATTACTCTGATATTCGAAAAAAAATATGTTCATTTATTATACATAAAAACAGAATTAACAAAACTTAGTTAAGAACAAAATAGATGTACAAGAAAATATAAATTTTTTCATATCGAAGAATTATCCTATATTGTTAATTAAAAAATTACAAATTAAGCATCTCAAAACAAAAAATCTTTCTTCTTGGTTGAAATATTTAACTTCATTAACAAAATCTAAATATATTGTTCAATTGTGATATGTGCAGTGTTGTATTGGAACTAAATTGATATTTATCAAAACATGTGAATTTTAGTAACTCTTAAAAATTATTCCTGACTTTCAAAGATTAAATCGAACATAGAATTAAAAAAATACTATTTTTAGGGATTTATTTCAGTTTTAATTTTAAATTAAATTCCCATATATCAACCATCATTTCAAGTTAAATTTAAATTTTGCTAAAAATACAATTTTTGTTATTATAAAATGTCATAATTCTTGTATTATAAAATTTTTTAATTTCTATTCTTAAAGTTTTATTGGTAAAATTTTTAATGTTTCTTTGTAGTGATAATACCAGACCAATCATTCATAGCCTTAAAAATACTGTAGATTTCTCTTTATTGGGACTTAAAATTTTTTTAATTAATGGCAGTACCACGTATCGGAAATTCACTTTTTTCAATTTATAGATTTGGTTTTAAAAACTTTGGCAATTAACCAATAATACGCACATAAAATTAAACAATGCATATTTTTTCAATTATTTAATTTTATAAACTTTTTAAAACAGTAAATTAAAACAAATAGGTAATTTAAATTATCATATAAATTAAAAATTCTTATTTAATAAAAACAGTGAAGAAAAAAAAATAAAATTAAAATCATAAATGGATAAATAGGTACATACAAATTATTTTAATGGAAAACAAGTCAAGTGTTGTTTGTCTTTTGTTATTGTAGTATTTTAATTCAAAAAAATTAGCACAGATATTAACTGCAGGTTTAGGATTCTCTTCATTTCTTTCTCTTGTCAAAAATAGGTGTAACATGGCTATAAATATTTTTGCCTCCTTGTTTGTAACAAGAAGAGGTGACTCAACATCATCTTAAATTTTTTCATGTTTTTTTAATAAATTTCACAAATTAATCCTCGCAGTCTTCATTATTATCGTAGTTTTTGAAATTGTTATCTATTGCTTAAAATTCTTCTTAGCTTATAATAGCAACAAGAAATTTTTCCTCGTTTTCATCATTCCTTAGAAGTTCAGAATTATTAAAGGGTTTAAAGTCCTAATTAGTAAACCAGTTCCGTATTGTTGGGGTTTTTGCTCACCAACTGTCAGCTACAATGTGTATTGATAGAAAAGAGAAACTTTTGAACTTATCTCACTGGCTGTTGTGGAACTTGTTGATAAATTTTCATCAATGGATTCTAAGAGAAATAATTAATTTTCAACAATACTATGTTTAAAATTTTTTTATTTCGTTTTGCCCATTTTTCTTACTAAATATGTGTTATTAAGAGGAAGAAATTCCAGCGATATATTTTTAGATTGCTTAAAGGAGTACGTTCAAAAACAATTGTTATTAATTAACAAAATATTTTATTGTTTAAGTTTTTTATTTCTGTCAAAACTACTACCACAATTTCAAAGTTTTGTGAATACATACACCCTTTTTTTGCAAGATACTATATTAAAAAATCCTACACTCCTAGCCCATTAAAGAATCTAGATAAATCACACTTATGTAATCCGTAGCTATCCTTTGTCACCACTAGAGAAATTTTACACCATTACACAGTCATACGATCCATTACTTTGTTTAATCAGTCAGTTTTTTTTACAGCATGATCAACAGTTTAGCATAACACTAAAAGATGCCGGTTTCATCAGCATTGTGAATATTATCAGCACAAAAATTCTCTAAAAATGTACAAATTTTTATAATTTTCCACTGTTCAGTAATACTCTTTTCACAGAGAGTTTTTTAAAATTTTCTATTTTCTCTTTCTTTTTATCCTTATCATCAAACATAAGCTGCTATGAAATGCTTTTTCTCAGTTGTTTAAATAACTCTTATTACTTTGATTTAATATTGAGTAGATGATATTTAAGCTTTTTTTCTTATAATACAAAACCGTTGATCCAGTGCTTCTTGGATGTTTGGATCCTTCTTCTTGCGTTTTCTTTTGAAACATCCTACTTGTCTTTCTTCTAATACTACTCTCACACAGTTGAGATTCTTGTCATTAAACGAACGTTACGATAGATTTTGGTAAACCATTGATTTTACGGAGTCGATGATAACTTGTATAAAGTGGCTGACCATTTATTTTATCTTCCAAAGCAAATTTGCTGGATAGTGTCAAATCATTTCTTGACATTTTAGGAAACGGAAAATTTTATAAAAATAAAATTGTCAAATAATTAATTTAATTTATTGTTCACGAACTAGGTATATTGGTGACTAAATAAATTCTTGAAAATCAAGACAGTCGTCACGCGCGAATTGTAATTGTAACTGGAAAAGATCTGCTCACTTCGCTTGGATCAGCTTTGAAAATACCCATCATATCGAATTCTACGTACATATTTTTTTCTTTGGAATATGTGTCACACAACATGTTATGAGATCGTAAATTTACTGTCCAAATGGAGCAAAACTTTGTTCCAATTCAACCGATAAATTTACTATTGGTTTAATCGTTCGGTTCCTGTTCTTTAAGATTTGTCCCAATTAAGCAGAAACGACTGTATATATAATTATTTTTATTTTTAATTTTTTATTTGTAAACTATGCCTCATCTGTTTGTTGAAAATATTTTTTCATTTTTAGAAATAATTTAAAAAATTACGGTGAAGGTGAAGATTGATAAAACTGAACTTAAAAATGGCTCAGTTAAATTGTGTGGGGGTTTAATTTAAACAAGGCAAAATAATTAAGAAAAAAATTAAGTCAACATATTAGATGAGTTTATCTTTTCCATCTTTCATAAGAGTGCAATCTTTTTGTTCTATCAAGCCTTCGATAAAAAAAATGAGTTGATCAAATCCATTGATTCAAATTTTATTTGATGCCAAAAATAATAGAATGACTATAGGAGTATCTAAATTTAGACAAAGAAATATCCAAAAACTTAAACGGTCTCTAACTACACATTTTAATATTTTCAAATCAAAAATTTTCTAAGAAATGTTTTTGAGTTTTTTTTGCATTAAATAGAAGCATGTTTTTTATTAAATAATAAAATACAGACTAATTTTATGATTTTATTAATTTTAACAGTGTAAAATTCGTAAATAAAATTGAAATGAAGAAAATTAACATTAAAAAAAATATTTTTAACAATAAATTTTTATCTAATAGATGATTCGAAATATTTTTTACATTTTGTTCATAATAATTGATTTTATATCTTGTCATGAATTAAAAGTTTAATTGTGTAAAAATTTTTTCACAAAATATTAGGAAAGTAATAAAATAGATGAAATATAATTTTTATAACTCACAAAACTTTTCACTGAGTTATAAAACATTAAAATAATATGCGCATGTTCTTAAATTTAATCAACAGATATGGATAAAAAGTATGATAACTCTTATATTAAGAGAAGAATCAACCGATAATCTACCAAAGGAACATAATTATCACCTTATATCAAAAAAATTTAATGTTTTTATTTTTTTAATGTTCTAGAAAAAACTCTCTCATTTTAATCATAAAAATGGAAAAAATTTCAACAGCAAAATTAGATCTGACGACAAATTTATATTTGATAAACGAGAAAAAGAAATTAATGTAATTTTTTTATGTTTTCAAGGAACTTAAAAATCAAATTAAGCAAGAGAAGGACGTTGCAAAGCGTGAACAACTGATATTTGCTAAACAATCTCTTGTATTTTTTGCTTTAATTTTAGATAAATTTGCAATCAAATGTAAAAAAAATAAAATCGGATAAACATAATAGGTTGATAATCAAGGAAAAGGAGCGAGAAATTTTTGAACGAACTGGTAAAGAATATTACTTCAACAAGCGTAATTTTCTTTAATTAATTCAAGGATATTTAAAAATTATGAATCTAAAGGAAAAATTCTATGAACTAAAAAATAGTTCTAAGTTATCATCGTACATGGATCGTAAGCGCAAAAAAATTGAACGTGAAAATAAGAAAATGCTAAATTGATTATCTTGTAGCCTTTTTTCTGTTTTTTTAATTTTAGTATAACGTTTCCATTTTATAATCATTTAACTTTCAGTTACCTTATCCAGAATATCATAAAAGTATTGTTGTGCCCTGTTTTACCTACAAAGAATGCATGAGTGGTTAATAATTACATCGATAAACATTGTTAATATAGTTTATTTTTCTCACCCAAAATATATAATAATTTGTAATTTACAAGCTACCCATAATCCTTCTATAACTAATTTAATTTTTAATAAATTCACCCTCACGTGCAGATATCCATAATGGTACCTCGTCAAAATTTGGTTCTTCGATAAATTTTTATCACTTTTAGAGGAGAATTTTCTTCTCAGACATTTTCTTGTATAATGACTCTCTGGTGACTTTTTAAATTAAAAGAAAGGACATTTTGAGAGATTTTTAGAATTATATATCTACTGCCTGCTAAGCCGTTAAGTTATATTAAAAAAATTACACTATTTTTGATTGAGAGCGTGATCTCGAACTCCGTTAAAATATATTTTATATAACATATTATCTGTGTTGTTCAAAACAACTTTACTCTTAAGCTTTGTTTGTTAAAAAATACAATTGTGTAAACCTCATCGCAGTTTTTTGAAGAAAATAAGCTTTATATTATTTTACAAAAGCTAATGCATAACATTTTTAAATCACACAAAAAGGGTTAGGCAGAGAACTCTGTACTTGGTTTGTGCATCGTATGTCGAGATGCTGTGTCTCTAATGTGAATTTATCAACGACAAATAATATGTTTTTCACTATTTATGCAATCAAAGATTCATTCTAAGTTGTTTTTAGTAAGGATTTTTAGTTTACATCATGATCAAAAAAAAATAACTTGTGGGGTGTCTCATCGAATGATGAATTTATTTGGCTTTTTTCGCATACTGATAACTCAAAAGGATAATTGACGTTAATTTTCGTAAATTTTAAATTCATATAATCCCAGCGCTATAAGTTTTATTTTGCCAGATATATTACCACAAGAAACTTCTATTTGTGTTTGTCAAAATTTTTCAGATTTTAAAAATGGCTCGTTCATCTTCGTAAAGTGTATAGTTTAAGGTTATTTGTAAAAATAAGGCGTCTAAGTAAAAGTTGAGCCAGTTATCGTATTGTTTTTAATCTTTTATGTAAGATATTAGATTATATCATTCATGTGAAATTTCGAGCTCGATGATAAATCTTTTATCAATTTAAACTCTTGTTACTTTCTGGAATCGACTTCTGCTTTATTTCAAAAGCATTAAAAGAATTTTCGTTCTATTTTTTAATTTTTTTCCTTTTTTTCTGATATTCAATCAAAATTTAAATTTTTACTTAATATGAATAAAATAAACTTAAAAACATTACACCTAGACATGAATTAAAAAGATCGTGTGACTAATTCTAGAAAAATTATTTGTCAATCAATGTAGTCGATCGAAAAGAAACAAAGGATAAATTGATCGAAAATTTCCTAACTGGTAACTATTGTATCTCCTACAATGCCAGAGTTATGAATTGACTTATTATTGTTCTTAAATCTAAGGCCAAGTCTAATATAAAATTTTATATCGATGCACCGACAACATATTCATTTTTAGCAAGAAGGAATTAAAAAAATAATTCCCAGATTAGTTTTGAATCGTAAAAAATAGAAGTTATATACCATAAATCGACAATCTTTGTGCCATGATTGAAGTGATAACTTGGGATGATTTCACGTACACCGCAGTCGATCTATTATTGAGTTGCGTTGTCTATCAACACCAATCTGAAAATGTCGCCTGTGTTGATATTTCCAATTTTTTTAAGATTTAACAAGGGTATTAAGGGTTAGCAAAGATACCGCTGCTCAAGGGTTGTTCTATCTTATATTTCTTACTCATATCTCGAGACCAATAAAATGTAAAATTAGCTCTTATTTTAAAATCAGTCTTTTACGAAAACTCGATGGAGAGGTGTTACCTAATCGATCATTTCCACCTTAGAGTGAAAATTTCCCTTAAATAGCTGTGAGAAAATTGTTGAAGCTATTCGTTGTTAGTAACATGAGAATTTGGAGAATATTTTTATTTTTAGCATCTAAAAAGCGTACATGGTCTAATCGCGACATATCACTGCTTTTGAGAGAGAAACGTCGAAAAAATTGTTTAACGAACACTTTAATGACAGTAAGAATATTAAAAAAATTTCTGGGAGCTACGATCATTTTTACAAATGTTATTAATACCATCTGCAATGTAACCATCTCCTCGACTATTCAATTGATTTACTCTGCAAACAAAATTTATTTAAACAGTGATAATATTAATTTTTTGTGTTAAATTTATATGAGAATGAAATTCAACTCTTAAATTGAGAAATTCATGTAGAGATGTAAAAAAGATTTAATAACTTTAATTTTCACCTAATTAAAAAAAAATTACAAACTTTTATTAATATCATTCAAAAATTGCACGACTAGAGCTTTCTTTGCTTTCTATGCTCAAAGTTTCAAAAAAATACCTTAAATCTTAATTTCTCCGTTTTAACTATTTTTATAGAAATGAGAAAAAATAATTAGATTTGAAGTTATAAGGATGCTGAATTTTCAGAATATAATCATTAGGAGTTCTGGTTGAAATTTTTCGAAGTTTAAGTCAATTACAGTAAAATAAATGATAAAAACGACCGTCAACTCGGTTAATTGATAGCTTCGATTATCTTCCTGTGGGTTACGGCCATGGAATTAGATAAATAAAATTATAAAATTTGAAAACTGTTTAGGACTATTTAAAAGGTTAGTTTAAGGGTTCTTTTTTTCAGCTGCCTCGCCATGCTCCCTAATTTATCAATCTTGTAGGTGGCATGGCAGTGTCGAATCACCTTATCCAACAAACTACTCATTCTCCAAACTTCCTTATTTAATCTTATTTTCATATTTAAATTAATTTTAAAACTTTCCAATAACTGAATATCCAAAATGGATAAAAAGAAGAACTCGTTGTCATGCGTATATATATTGGGAATTCATTATTATTTATTTGGTTATGATACACTGAATATTTTTATTTTTATATTTTCAGATAAAAAATATGTTTCACAAATTTTTTTTCTTTTTTCTGTAAATGAAAATAAAAAATTCCAAAACTGGGATCTAAATTCTGTATCGACTATTTTTAAAAATATCATTAATGGAACGTAGAATCTAAGTTTATCATGCAAATATTTCGTCTGCTCAACGCGTTTACGGGAAACCTAGTCAGTACTCCCCTACTATCGACTTGTCAAACTTCGATATACCATGTCACCGTTGTCATTCTTTAACTAAACTACTATAATTATACTTCAGTCTAACAACTTTTTAGGCGCTTGTCGTCATTATTGAATTTAGCTACTGTAGAGCCATATCTCAACCTCCTTGAGAGTAGTAGCATGTTAGATGTCAAAAAATCAATGAACAATATGACATTGACAATTACTTGCTTTTCAACAAGAATCTCTGAGTTAAATTTGATAACGCAGTTGGAATCAAATCATCCGCTTCATTGTAGCACAAGCTATAAAAATGGTTTAATTATTAGCCTCAGCAAATTTGGCCCGTTTACTCATAAGTCCCTTTTGAGTGAAAGTTTCAATGTTTATCAATTATTTGTTTCTTATATTTTCGTAAATTTAGCAGAAAATGTTGTCTGAAAATTTTTTTTCTGAATAATTTTAAGCATGAAATTACAATGAAAAAAAAGAGCGTAATGATTATTCATTTGCGATAACTCTAAATTTATGAAATTTAATCTTTTCAAGAAAATATAAAAATTCTTGGGACTAAAATTAAAATACGAAACAATATAAAATACCTTCATCAAAGTATCAATACTATGTTAATATTTTTATGAGTAAAATCGAAAAATACTTCAATAAAACTAAGTATTTATTATAGAAATTTCTTTTCCAGTAATATTAGACTCGATGGGTTGAATTGAAGAAGTATACCTTAAAATTTTGACTCTCAACTTCCTTTCTAGACGACTTCGCACGAACACTAAATACTAATAATCAACAAGGTCAATGATATTTTATGAAATTTCAACAATAAAATTTTAATTCGAACGAGGCTGGCTAGTTCGTTAAACTATTGTGTAAGACGATTTAGAACCGATTTAATTCCAAAAAAATAAATAATTCCAAAATTTTTTTCAATAAATAATTCAGGGAACTTTTTTATAGCTATTTAATTATTGCAGACATGATCAAGTATTTTTTGAATTAAAGCTTGATTTCTGCATTAACAATAACGGAATTGATATTAGTGCATCGATGGATCATAAAAAAAATATATGGAACTAAAAAATGTTTATCGTACTGAAAACTTTTAAAAATAGGTTTTCTCAAAATAATATTTTAAAAAAGTTCTTACACATATTTTTTCAATTAAATTTAAACACGATCATTCATGATGTACATCCTTTATTATTCATATGTTATTTGAATTAAAATGATAAACTTTTGACTTCATATATTTTTAAAAATTCATTAATCCTCTCAACCAAAAAATCTAATCTTTTATCCCCATTTTTCATTTTAATAGGGGGAGTGTTCCCTTACATCAATAAAAAGCGTGCGTTAATTCAAAACAAGGAATTTTTTCGATGAAATAATTTTATGATTTATCTTTACCGAATTTTTTTTTTAATTATTACAATTTAAATTCAATAATTTGCAAGAATTTCAGAAATTTTTTTTCAATATGTTAAAGATCATTTTTATTTTAACGATCACATGTAAATATACATTTAAGAGTATACAAAAATTTTATATCGATAAAAATTTAACAGTTTCGTGTATGTTAAGACTGATCAACGTACCTAATCTATTCAATTTTATGGTGATTGCTTAATCATTCTTGGAGTTTTCACAAATTTACATTACTTGTAAAAAGATGGTATTGCATTAAAAATCTATGTAAATATAACTTTGTATCAAATATTGATTTGCTATAAATTAACAGGAAAGAGAAAATCACCATTATAATGTTTTTGAGGTCAGCTATTTTGGGGATTAACTTTGAATTAAATTTCAGTTAGTAGAAAAGTGGTTTTCAGTATAAAAATAACATAAATATTTAATTTTATTCCTTTGAGCAAGAACTAAGAGTATATTCGAGTTTTTGGCAGGTTTTTACAGGGAAAACAATCGGATTATTCCTAATTCAGCGTGTGGGTTCTTTTGAATTATGTTATCAAGTAAAATATCAGTGTAACATTCTCTTTTTATGATTAAAATGAAATATTTTCTTTTTAATTAATATGTATAAAAAATAAATACAAAAATAATTATATTTACTGTTAATAGACTCGAGTTGAAAATTTAAAAATCTGACCACGATCATTAATTTTTTGAATAGGTTAGAATTTTTTTTAAATTAAGGTATGTCGTGAACTTAAATTATCTTGATAGAAGATTTTTAAGATATACATGTAGTAACTTGATTTGAAACAATCAATGTATGTTTTACAAACTGTGTTAATTGGTGATTTAATTATTAATTTTGTCGTTTTCTTCTAAATTTTCTTAGTTTTAAATTGTAAAACATATAAAAGAATTGAGTTATAAGGTCATCATTGGTATCAAGATTTGGTTCGTGGCCACAATATTTTATGGTAGATTTTTTGGAGTAAAAATGCGTTTCGTTAACAAAATAAAAAATTAATTTCGTTGAAAAAATCGAGAAATTAAGCATTGTAATGGCACTGCTATTTCACAGAAGCCAAGAAACCTGCGCAATCGTGTAATATACAAAACTAGTATTTTTCCTGTGATTTTAATTTGAAAATTCACAACAATGACAGAAATGATTTTATAGTTTCGAATAATTCAATAAATAAAAAAAATTTGGATTTAACACAAATATCAAAATTAAAAAGTTGGATTAGAGTATTCTTTCTCAAGAATGAAGCCTGTAAAATTGTGTTCCTTCATATAAACGTTTTTATAACGTTTTTTACGACGACAATAGTATTTTCTGACAATATCGACTATTCTTCTATGCTCTACAGTAACATCCGAACACCACACTACTTTCTTATCATTATAAACCAATCGCAGAAAAAAGTCGAGATGTTCACGAACCACTAATTTATTATTCCATCCTCCCATTGAGATTATATCGTTAGTTTTTGCAACAAATATATTTTTCGCAATATCAACTCGATAGCAGTTTGCAAAACCGTCAACTTTCTCATAAGCTCTGCCGTTCACCATTTTGAATATTCTCTAAGTTAGGCTATAATAAATAATTACATGAGTTTTATAGTGATTGGCTGCAAATATCCCGTAGAAATCACATTTTGGACTTTTATCGTCCACGGCTTCTCCTGCAGCTATTGTGGCATCAGTAGCCTCAAGTACAGACACAAGTTTCTCTACGTCAGATGATTTGGTAAATATAAAATCATCATCAACAAGTAAAAAATATTTCGTTTTCACACGATTAAGTCCGACGTTTCTACCTAACATTAAAAATTACAAATCTTTTAAATTAATATAAAATATTAAATTTGCAATAATATTTAATCTTGTTTAAATTTTACTTTATAACGAGAAAGCCAAATAAGTTGGTCAAATAAAAACACTCTTTTCTGGCGCATGTAATTTTTCTTAGACACGAAGAGATACATGGATGTAATTTTATTTTAAAAATTTTCATTTAAAATTATAATATATTTCTTCTTAGGATAATTTAATAAGGATTTATTACATAAGTAATATAGTGATAATATTTAAATATTTAACTAAAAAATGTGTAACAACAGTAAATGGGATTTTCCGCTAAAAAAAGATAAATTATCGTATTCAAAGTGTGGGAGTCAATTTTAAAGATAAAATTTGAATAAAACAAATAATAAAAATTGAAAAATAATTTTTATACTTAATGAAAATAAATCCACAAAATTAAAAAAACATCGGTATAAAATACACATAGCCAACAGTGAACCGAAACGATGATTTTAAATAAAGACAGGTGTAACCAATCAAACACTTTATGATTAAAAACAATTTAACACTAAAACAAACAAAAAAATTCAATCCATAAAGCGTCTAAAATCTTACCATAATAAACTTAAAAATAATATGAAAGATTTTTGGTCTTAAAATAGTAGTAAGAAAAAATAATAATGATAAACAATAAAATTACAAATAGAACTGGTAGTTATTCGTTTTCAACCAATATACTACGTCACGCGTTCCGTGGTTTGCGATTGCCTATTACCTCAGTGAGCAAACATAAAATTTTTCATTAAATTTTCATGTATTTAAAATATACTATTAGTTTTTTTGCATAATTATTTAAATCGTACAATTTTTTTTAAATTAATTGTCCACATTAAAATAAAAACATTGCAGAATGAAAATTATAAATGGTAATAATTCTAAAAAATTAAATTTTTTTTTATTATTTTGAGTAATGATTGGATTTAACAATTATTTATGTGCTACAATGTTTGTAAATAATTTTAAAACAAGTGTTTTTGTATCTTGTGGTCAAGAACAATGTTGCTTTTCCTTCTTTGATAAATACTGCTTAAAAAACACTTTATTGCTCTTTATTGGCTATTATTTATTGATTTACAAAAACGAAATAGTATAATTTGTAAGATTTAAATTTGATAAAAAGCGCAATGAGGTAATAACAGTCTCCCATTTTCATGATACACACCAAAATATAAAAATATAACGAAATTCCAAGCTCTTATTGACTCAAAGGTATAAATATTACCAAATGAAACTAATAAAAGAATCTGAGTAAATAAACATTTGTAATGAATTTTATAAAAATTTTAATTGTTATTGTTGATTAATTATTATCGTTAAACTTTAACTTAATCAATAATTGTACAAAAAAATTTTTGAGACCTTTTTGAATGCTAAAAAATGTAATTAGTGATATTTACGAGGATATGGCATTTTTACTGATAGAATTATGTTGCATTTAAGGTCAAAATATTTATTTATTTTATTATATTAAAATATATGTTTTTTAAAAATTTCAATTTTTAGTTTTTTTGAAAAAGAAACACTATGATTATGCATTAAAAATTTAAAGTGATCAATGTGAATCATTATATTTGTGTATTTATCTTATTTTTTAAAGTTTGTACGATCCTTCGAAAATACATTTAAAATTTTAGAATTTATACTTTAGTAAAATAAATATTTTATTCAAAAAATAAAAGGAAGAGTAAAATTAAGAAACTATTTATTAGCGTGAGCCATAATCATTCTGGAATAACTTCTTTAAAAGGCAAAAAATAATAAAATAACATTTCATAAAAATTTAAAAATAAATAATTCTTTTTCCTTTCTTTTTGTCATTCATACATTTTTCAGTACTGTTGGTTATAAAATCGGGTTGATGTGATTCATAACATTTTCCTTGTTTATTATCCTTAATAATCCCATGTTTTTTAGAGCTATTTCCCACTGTTTCAATTCTTTCATTTTTCCATGACCAAAGCAAATAATTAAGCTTAATTCAAAAACTCCACGCTTGCGCTGCTCTAAAAATTTTCTTTTAAATAAATATTTATGAACTATAAAGCGCTGATGTTTACACTAAGTATTTTCACATGCT
>CM043712.1:37034412-37069755 GCA_023969325.1 Oryzias curvinotus | reverse complement strand
GGGGAATGGAGGCATATAAATTTTTAATAAATGTGTGCGATTCATTTGTGATGTTAAGAGGTTTACCAAGTAACCAAGAAAAAGTTCAGTCTAAAAATCAAAGTTAACACAGTGTCAAGGACCAACACCTTGAGTCATACAGGATAGATTCTGCTATCTTATTGAAGGACCTGCCTTTAAGCAACATCCCCTCTGAAAAGGAGAAGAAATCAGAAGATAACGAACAAGTGTGATGTAGACATCCATTGTGGAAGATAGATATTAATAACTTTGTATTAATGAGAATAAAGATAAAAACTACTCAATTTGAGACCTACTATGATCGACTCAGATAATCTGTTCAAGTTATTTAATGAATGCCCCCAGTGAGATTTAAACAAAGTAAAACGTAATAAAGGTTAAGGTTTATTAAATAAATATATTTAATGTAAAAATTTTGACGCCATTTTTATTCAAGAATATTTTAATTTAGGTTTCTAAGTTTATTTGATACATTTAATTCTTAAATTTTTGAAATTATAGGATCGTTAAATCACAAAGTTTAATCTGTCAAGTTAAACAGTACTTTACTTTAAAATATTAAAAAATTAATGAACGAAATTTTGTAGTTAATTTCATTTAATTAATCGTCAGCATTCGCATACTTCTTTAAAATTAGATCTACAAATCAACAAAATACTTTAGAAATCGATTAGCGCAAAATAATTAGACAATTGCTAAAAAAAAGAATTTTTTTAATGTAATTTTAATTAAATGATGTTTACAGAAAAGTTGTTGTAATAATCGATCGATATTTAAATTATTACATCATAAGTCAGAAAAAGTATGAAATGCGAGCGTTGATTTGCTCTTTTTAAAAAGTGACACATTCTAACATTATCATCGATGCTAACGGTTTTGGTGTAAACAACAATTGAGCTTGCGCAGTAAATCGACATGGATAAATTTTGTGATTCCCAAAGAATTCTGTTTCTCATTAATGCCCATATTTAAAAAATTGATTTAAAGTTAATAAATTTTCATGAATTTAGAAAATTATTAATTATTTTTTGAAAAAATGATTCATACAGCCTTTGTAAAAATCTTATCAGCAAAATACAAAAATTGCATTCATTTTCGATAATTTAAGGATTATTCTTTGTTTATCGACATAGAATTTATTCCTCTTGCTCAAGCTGCTTGAAAAATAATTCTAATTTGATATTGTAAACTACATGTAAAGTCTTGAGAAGAACACATAAATAAAGTAAAACACAAACTAAAATAACAATTAGCATCAGGCTCCTTTCCAACCTCCGCCGCCAGACGCGGTATTGTAACAATACACACTAGACATTACTCTTTTAATCCAAGCTGATATAATTCAAGTAAGCTAATGAAAATTAACGAAAGTTGTTACTGGTATTTTCTGAATTATTCATGCATGCAAAAAAACTTTTACCTCTAAAGGGTTGAAAATATTTTTTAAATGTGACATATGACTATAAATAAGCATATTTTTTAACAATCATAAATGAGTTTGAATGAATTATTGGTTATTTTTCATTAGAAACTTGAAAAAGTTTAATCCCCGATTGTTATCACGTGAACTAATCACATATGATATCATAATCCTCTAGCAAAAAAATTATAAATTCGTTTTTGTTCAAGACAATCAGGTTTTAAATCTTCTGGTATTTTTTAGACACCTGAAGTCAATCATATTTTACAGGAGTTTCATCCAAAATCTAACACCATTCTGAAGGAAAAATTTTAATGTCTTAATTTTTGAGAAAAATGATGAATACATCTATCGTTCTAGATAACCGATAGATATAATGCTGGATTTATTGGAGAGTCAAGGGTTTATATTCAATACTAGGACGGCCATATATTTTTCATCATAACAGCCTTAGATTGTGCGTGTTATTGTTTATTAACGTCGATAAGATTTATTCGTGCTCAGATAAAAATTTTTTGAAAAAATGGTCAATTTAGAGTTAAAAATGGCTCGTAGAAGATATTTTACGTTATTTAACGGTTTGAGTGAGTTTATCAAAGCCGTTTCGTAAAAGAAAAAGCAAAGGCATTTTGGGGTGATTGGATGTTAAACTTTTTTAAGTTTGATAACTTAGTATCTAAGGACAATTAATAATATTCTCCAATCCAGAAAAATATTTTGTTGAATATATAACCTTTATATGTTGGATAATCGATGTTCTGAAGAGCTAAAAAGAGTATTTGTTATGTACGAATAAAATGAGAATAACATTTATAATACGAGCGTTAACGATTAGCCGTCGCAACACTTCTCCCTCTCTCTTCAAATCTTTGAGACCCACGTATGGGTGCTGGTTGGCCCATAGAAACATCTGTTGAAGGAACGTAGGTTAAGTCTTTCGGATCATCAACGATGCTCAAATCCAATGTTGATTCTTTTGGAACTTTGTCACTCGATCCCGACTTGCTCTCCTCATTGTACAAATGAATCATACCTGGTCGATTCTTTTCAACCCTTTCCAAGTATTTTCTTCGTTGTATTTGATTAACGTGTCTTAGAATACTTCCAGTTTTTGTGTCTACTTGGTACATTTGGTCTCCCAGGACCTTCGTGATCGTGCCCATTTCCCATTTGATCTTTTGTTTCCATATCTTCTAACTAGTATAGCTTCACCAATAATAAAATGACGACAGGTTGTTACTTGCTGGTTTCTTATCGTTTTTGAGCCCAAATTGTCGAACCAACTCCTTATGTTCCTCCCCCATAATTTTTTTGATGGTGACATCATTAGAGTTGAACGGACTGAATTTCTATAAGAGAGTAGAAAAGTTTGTAATCGCTCGAATATATTTTTGTCGTTTGCTCCTCCCAGAGATCCCTTCAAGGTTTGAATAAATCTTTCTGCTTATCCATTTGATGATGGATGATACGTAGGCGATGTTATGTGCTCAATATTATTTTGATGAATAAAGGTTTTGAATTTTTTGAAGAAAATTGTGGACCATTATCGGTTACTATTTTTTTAGGAAGACCTATTCTGGAAAAAATTTCGATTAAAGATTTTATTGTATCATTGGAAGTAAATGAAGATTTCATTATGACTTCGGGAAACTTTGAAAACTTTTTGAATTAATTAAAAAATCTAATTAATATATAATTATTTAATTGCCTATAATCAGGTTACTTCTACACCCTATTCCATATCAGAACAATCAACTTTTTATCACCTGTTGCTGGAGTCAAATTTTTCTATATATATTTATCTAATTTAGTTTTTAATATACTTTATCATACCGGATTTGTCTTTCGCCAAAACCCGATTTGGATTTATTTTATTAAGGTAAGTGATAGAGATGTCCATGCTATATCTTACGCTTGTAATATGAATGTTTAAAATGACAATTTTTTAATCAAAGATAAAGACTAAGTTTTACAGCATAAAATCGAGTAATAACAGTAGCTTAGATTTATGTGGCGGTTAAAAAATAATGCGGCTTAGGAGGAGATTATTGTGATAGGATTTAAACGTCATTGGATAGGTGTAGAGTATCAAAAACATAAAAAACCATCTTGAGGTTTTTTTAAATTAAAAGTTAATTTTTTAACGCTATTTTTATTATCTTCTTAGTTATAACATTTTTATTAATTTGCTTTCCTAAGCTCAAAAAAACCCCAGAACGACAATTACATTAAAAACTTTCAGCCCTAAAAATTCCAAGGAAAAATATTTGTAAACATTATTTGTTACGAACGAGAAAATAAAGAATTTCGGCAATAAAAAAAAACGGAATTGGCAAATTTTATAAGTAAAAATATACTACAGGCGTGGTTTATAATTGATACCAATATCAAGAAGTTAAAAAAACCCAACTACACTAAAAAATGTTGTATATTGTTGTATGGTTTTCTATCGCCCTTTTTTTAATAATAATCCTTAAATATTACACTCAAGCCAGGTATTACGTGCTTGTGTGTTAATTGCACGTTTTTAACGAAATGATTTAACATACCAAGGCCTTAAAAAGTAATTACAAATTCTTCTTAAAAAAAAACTTTTCTAACGTTCATGATATCAATATTAAATAAAAACTCTCATAATTGATAACAAACACATTATATGCTCAGATATTTGAACTTAACCATCATGTTTTCCATCGTTTGGAAGTTTTTTGTAAATTTAGCATAAAAAACTATAAAAAATTGATTTTTCTCTCCAAAAAATATTTCTCACACAAATTAGAATTGATATATTACAAATTAATTGAATTAAAAATAAAAATTTACTTACTTGAGACTGTTAAATCCAGTTACCTAATTGCTAGTGAGAGTGGTACACTTGTACTATAAATATTGAGGTTTTTAATTATTTCCCCCGATAATGCCTAATGGCTAGGATTAACGAGTCATACTCGTGGTTTCGTAACAATAATCATGTCCAACAAATACATGAGTTCCGAGGAACGTTGGTCTTCAAATGAAGATTGAAAATAATAACATAAAATAAAGCAATGAAAAATCATTCTGACTGATTGGACAGAATTTCCTGATGATCAGATGCTAATGATACAATCACTAGCTCTGTATGACCAAATTTCTCAAGCTAAAATAAAAAGATGAATCTGATACGTCATTTTAGAACCTTATCGATAAAATTTAATTCTTTATCCACAATAATGTTCACTTACCAAGTATTTATTCTGCTAAATCCAGGAGTTTATTATTTTTATAAAAAATAGACTCTTAATAATAAATATTTTGTTGAATCAGATTTAAACTTTGAAATGACTCTTGTATGGAGGGGATAATCAATTTTATTTTGATTTTTATTCATAATTGTTGTCCCAATATCTAGTTAAGAAATTCTAACAATACTTGAGCAAGTAACTTAATACTTTTCTGCATCAAATGCATTTATATGAAAATTATTAGAATAACAAATCAATTTACCATAACCTATATTTTATACGTTTAATCTTTATTAAAGACTAGTCCTATTCAATTTCTTTTGATGTGGATAAAGAGAGAAAAAGGATTTATAAAAATTACCAAGCAATTAATTAACTCAAAATATGTCATTGCTTAACGGCGAAGTAGTAATTATGTTAATCAATTTTGTTTCTTCTAATGATAGTTTAAACCAAAATAAATAAAATGTAATTCATGTAAATAAAAAAAAAGTAAAAATTGAACCATGGTATATGGTGGAAAATATTTACACGTTGATAAATATCGAAATATTTCTTCTATGCCTATTTCTCAACTTCGATTAACATTCTCACAACATTTACTTTGCATAATTTTTTTAATTTATTGGTCTTTGGCATAATTTATTGAGTCTAAAATACCATTAATTTTTTTAACTTACTATTTAAATTACTAAAAAAAGTCTTTGACATAAAAAAATTTACTTTATAACAATCAAATCGCCTTTTTTTCTATAAATATTGTTTCAGATTGTTGTATCATAATTTTATAAAAAAAATACTTCATAATTTTTACTATATCTCTTCATGATATTTTAACATTTATTTTGAGGCTCACCCCCTTATATCAGTGCCTTCTTAACAATTCGACAACTAACTATCATTTAATAGAAAGTCAAAAACCTTCACCATATTTAAAAAATTTAAAAGAGTGCAATCTTCGATGATTTGAACAGGAATGTCCATCATGACTTGTTCTAATGACATTAGATAAGATACAGAGAAGTGGGATTTAGGCTTATTTAGAACAAATTTGTGAAACTAAGCCTGATACCAAAGAAATATATTATCGTTAGTAAAATAAGTTATTTAGTGAAAAAATCGATAGATTTCATACAGGCTAGCGTTTACTAAAATTACTAAGATCACTTACTTAGAATTTCAATAGTATGTGAGTAAATTCTCTTTAAAATTAAAACTTACCAATGTATTTTCTCTGCAATTTTGGCCTAGTAGTTTTTTTCTAAAATAATCACACCTTGATAAGTTAGAGATGCACTCGGTTACTTTTTTTATATAAATAAAATATTGAAATAAATTTTTGTGAGTAACAAAAAGGTGCACTTATAATTGAAATATAATTTTTTTTCTTGACCTTGTTACATTTATAAATTCGATGGTATAATTTAGGGAATTTTGACACAAGCTAAGATGTTCCTTCTCTTTTCCTGGCTTTTCAACTCTCCCTTATGCAATAACCAAGAAGTTAGTAAATGACTCGAATTATTCTTAAACCACAATATCATCAATTAGGTAGTTACATGGTTACGAAAAAGATATCTCGACGTGGTTAAGACTTCACTATTCATAAATTGATCAGGAATCGGCTCTGTTACTTTGAGCTAATAAGGTATTATTAAATGTCATATACTCTGTCGATATAAGAGTAATTTTTGATTTTTTTCTCGTTCAATAATTTTTTAATGACGTTGTTTATTGTTTATTATTAAAAAACTTTAAGGAAAATATAATACTGCGTTATTGGACTCACCATTACGACTAAATTAAATTATAAAAATAATCACCGTCAATGTCAGATATTTGAATTTTTTAAGAATAATAGAATAGATATTTTGAAATTTTACTTAATTATTTATTTATTACCAGTCATATTTTCATTAAACTCCCATAGAACTACCCGAAATATTATTGAAAATTTTATTTTTACTATCACTTATGTTTTTTTAGTTTATCAACATCATTGGCCATAATGAAATAACAAATAATTTTTTATCGGAACTGCCTTAAAAAAACTTTGTAACACTACCAATATTTATTTGGATGTATTTTATGCAACTATTTTTTTTACAAATTATTTTTATATTTTTTTTTAATGTATTTTTTGAACCTGATATTAACAAAATGTATTTTATGGTAAAAAAATATTAACAAAATTTATATGCATAAAAATAGTCCATCTAATCTCTTTCCACTGTAAACTCAACAATAATTAATTTTTTCACAAAACTGATATTCAAATTTCAATCTTTTGGAATCAAGATTATGGCTATAAATATCATTGGCTTTAAAATAAAAATATAATAATTCATTATGGCGTTTTTATTTGATTTGAGACATAGACATGTTGGTGGATAACAAAACCATGATAAATTATCAAAAAGTAAAATCAAATAAATAAATAAAAAATAAAAATCAATTATTTGAAATATCTCGATGAAGAAATAATAAATTTTTCAGTTTTTTAATAGAAACCTTGCAATTATTAGTACATTTGTAATTTTTCCTTTTAAATTATTTATTTAAATGATAGTGTTAAACAAAAAATGATGAATAAAATTGTTTCTGAGTAATTCACTTTTAATTTATGTGACAAAGCATTAAATTTAAGATTAGTGAAACAGAAACGAAGACTAAAATAAAAATCTTAAAGGTCGATAGGGATTGTTTTTTTCTGGTTTAAATGCATTATTTGATATTAATTTTTCAAGCAATCCTGGGAGACAGTACCAAACTATATTTAAAAGTTATCCATTGTAAGTTATTCAGACAAAGAAAATGACTGATTTTTTTTTACTCAAACTAGCTCTTTATTAAAAACTTTCTCTAGGGTCTTGAGTTTTTAAATTTTTAGAGTTTAAATTCCGTATAATACCTACGAAGAGAATGAAGTAGTTGGTATTAAAACAAATACTTTACAAACAATTCTAAACGGATAAGTAAATTTTCCGAAATATTAAAATTTTTTATATTTTCGTTGGTATTTGCCAATAAAAATACATTGAACTAAAAAAGGCATAACAATGCATTTAAAAGAACGCTTTCACTACGAATACATTTTACTTAAAAAATGTTAATTAAAGTTCTAAAAAGATAGGCAATCACTAGCTTTGGACTTGAAAATTACATAAATGATATTTGGTTGCTTACTTCCTTATTTACTCTACACTGCGTAAATCTTTTTCAATTTCAATGAAGAGTGTTATTATAATTGTGACTCACTAATAAAATATCCAATATCCTAGAGTAATTGTCAGATCACTAAATTTATAAACTACAATTGGACAAACGGGGTAGTTGTTCATGGTGTATTTTGAAATATCTTGAACTTTTCAAACTAGCAAGTTAAAGGCAATGATGCACATATTTATAGCACAATATCGCGATTTTAATATTTTGAAAAAGAGCTATAAATACATCGAAATTAAAAGAAAAAAATTATTCAAAAATCTATAATAACTAGATATTATATTTAACTAATGGCAGTAAGGATTTGAAGTTTTAGCCACATAACCGAGATTCGAATCACATTATCTTAATTCGATGTTTTTGACGTGATGTAATTTATCGATCATTTATACCATTACAGAAGACCTAAAATGATAACATCGAATTGAGATTAACTGGTTATCGATCTGTAATCTAAGGATGAAGCTTTGATGCAGAGATTTTAATTGGTGTTAATTAAAGCTGGTATCTACTGTCCTTCTTCCTTACGATGGATATTTGTTTATTTATAAAAAAGGTAACTGATAAAGGCCCATGAGGAAAAAAAATGACTTCAAACCATTATATAAAATAACTAGATGAACAAAATTGGTACAAATTCTTAATAAGGACTGCAGATAACTCCACCTTTTGGGTTAAATTAGATATAACTTGCCTTCCTTTAAGATTAGAAATTGGAACATATAAGGACAAAAAGTTTTAATGCAGTCGTGGAAAATTGCTCTAAAAATAATTCTATGGATCATTACTAGAAAAAAAAAGGTAATGATGAGATGAATAAACAGTGAAGGAAATCATAAAAGGGTATTCATGAATATTTTTAAATAGCTTTTTTCATCTTATGACACAAATACAGAAATTAAATGATAATATTCAGAAAAATAGGTGTTCCAAAATTAAATTCCATGTGAAAAAGAAAATCTGATTATGCAGTAAAAATTATTAATTGATACCGTTTTCTCAAATATCATTTTTAGTGAGCACGATTTTTTCAACAGTACCGTCTTTTATACGCTAAACACTTTAGTTTTCTTTTAAGTAAATTATCCATTAAATAAGAAATTGTCAGATTTTAGAAAATTATTAATTCTAGTTTAGCCGTCGCACTTGATAAATTAATGCTGATTAAAAAGTTAATACTTTCAGGATATAGGGTTTATTTTAACATATATGTAATTTTATTAAAGTTAAAGAATAAAATTACCTGGTGCTAAAGTTTATATTTGCACCATTTATGTAGGTAATATATAATTACGCCATCTATTGCTTAATAATAGATTCAACACGCTAAATCGATAGTTTGTTATACAATTAATTTGATCACATTTATTTTATTATTTTTATTATTTTGCTAAATTTTTTGCAGAGTAGCAGCTCTAGTTTAAATTTATCAAACCATATTATGAAAAATATGCCCCTCTAAACTTATTTTCTTAAATCAATTTACTTTGAGAGTAAAATATTCTATTTTTTATGTCAGCTTCTTAAACTCTTTAAAGATTAAAGCTTTTTTGTATTTTAATTTAAAAATTTTACATTTAAAATAAAAATCTTAATAACAATTGTTTACAAAATGAGCTTTTTACATAAAAATACTTGTATCCAAATTATAGTTTATTTTAAACACAGTTGTAAACACAAAACATGTCTGAAATTAAAATACTTGGGAGTATGTTGAAAATAATTTCTTATATACCTTTAATTAAAATTTACTCATTAAACATTTTATATATTATATTATTAGAAAATAAATATACGAAAATATCAAATTTTTGTTATTATTTATCTTAATATGATGGTAATTCTGGTTCTAAATTTGCGTGATGATTAATATTTAAACAAAAATTATTTGTTTTATAAGTTAAAAAATATTTAAAGATTTAAATTGAACTAAAATTTTAATAGCTTGTAGTTGCGTGTTATAGATTTATATGTATTGTAAGCTGTTTGTTAGTCTCAAATAAATGCTTGGTTCAAGAAAAATAATTCTAAAAATCCTGGTGTTTGGTTATAGCTATCAAAAAATTGTTTAATAATATAACAACTTATTATCGTATAGTAATATAAAGAAAAAATTTTTTAGTCACAACCTATATGATTTTTTAAATACTGTCAAATCTCGATAATATGCCACCTGTCGGGACCGAGAAAAGTTGCATAGTTTCGAGAGTGGTATAGTAGTGAGGGTTTGTAAAAAAAGGTCTTATTTTCTCCAAAGCAAACCAATTTGTTCTAAAAAAGTGATTTATTTTCTAAAGTTATAAATCAGTTTTTAAAAAACGGTCAACAACGGTCAACTAATGCATCTCTTTTCGGTAAATCTCGAACATCTCGTTGTCTTACCGATCGCACGGTTGCATCACACCGGGTATTCCGCTTGTCTGCAGCAGAAAATTCCGGATGGTTATCCATGCACTCTGGTCTTCATCGAACAAAAAACTTTCTTCCTCAACAGTTACCTCTTAGTATTCATTCTTCGCTTGGATTAACATCGCTTTTTCAATCTTCTCCAGTGTAAAAGACCCACTAATTGTACGGCGCTCATTAGCTTTGTGAAAATTAGACAGCTCAATCCTAACGTTCTGGTGGATCATTTCTTCGGGAGTCAGACCTTCACAGACCTTTAGCAGCTCAGCACCCTCTTGCATAATCTGGATCGCTCCTCTGACTAAATAAGCCTATGAGACAAATTTATAATCATCAAAACCCTAACCTGCTCTCAAGCCCTCCTGGCAACGTGTAGAGCGTCAAACTACGTGAACCTGAACTATATGCCTTCGTCCATTGCTTCAAGTCGGCTGCAGAGTATGAGCTTTCGGTAGTGACGCTTGAGGTTCTCTATGATTTACTCATCCCTTTGTTGCGAATTAGTGCCAGTGTTGGCTGGGATAAAAACCGTTTTTATTTTTTCAAGCTAAAGCTTAGAAGGGAGCCAGAAATGTTTTCGAAAAAGAGCGGTTAACTGCATCAGTGCCGGCCGTTTCGCCTAGCCAACTCAAGCAACGTCTCCTCAAAAAACTCCGCCCTCATTTACGCCTTCGAATTCGGCTTTTACATGACAAGGATCTCCTTTTTCTTGAAGGAACGGAGTCTCTTGGAATTAGCAATCACCGGAAGAGGGAAATTCTCGCTACCCTTCATGTTTGCCAAACCAGAAAATTGATCATTTGCTTGCTTTTCTTATCTTAACTGCATCGCTCTTCATTGAAACTTAAGGTCTCGCTAGGTAGCAGCTAGCAGAAAATTCCAGTCTCGTCAAGATTGAAGACGTAGTCTACAAAGAACTGTTGTAGCAAGGGCCTGAGAACCTGTTGGAACAACTCAAGAAGGGATTGTGAATTACTGCGTTAGTTTCACCTTGCATTAGTATGAACATGACGCAGTAATGCTTGTTAAAATTTTTCAGCCAACCATCGCTTGCCATGAAGTCCGAGATATACAGTAGCTCGATCAGTTTTATCGCCTTTTCCTTGATCATATCGTATTTAAGAAGCAGATTCTGTCCTCTTGCTTGCTTTAGCCAGATGAGTACCCTCTCATCAAGGTTCGGATCGTTAGCCTGTATCACCTTCATGCGTTCGATGGAACTCCAGCTTTTATTGCAGCCTCAATCGCATCGTTTTTGCTAAGAATGCTCTTCGCGGTCGTTATTTTAACTTCAACTTTCTATTTCTTTGTCATCTCCTTGTTCAGTCTGATCTGATTCGATTCTTTCTTAGCGGAATCGATGATTTTCATCTTCTCCTTCAGCATAAAATCGGTTCGCTTGCTTTTCTGAGCTAACCATATGAGCTAAATCTTGAAATATAAATAAATTTATGGGTAAAATATTTGAATTTGAAATCACAGCTCTGAAAATAATGATATAGTAACGAGAGTTGGTAGCTTCATAGTAAATTTAATTTTATTAAATTTTGTCTGGACCCACCAAAAAGAGCATAAGAGCGAGAGTGGCATAGCAGTGAGATTTGACTGTATTGGATAAAAAAGATAATAAACCCTTTTATAATCATTTAAAACTCCGAAAATAAAACGTTGCAATCAAATAAAAATAAAAAGGATGGAAACAGCAAAATATTTTTAACCAATAGATGCTTTCAAATTTACATTGTGATAAAACACCCAAAATTTTTCTCTCATAAAAACGATATTTGACTTAACATATAAACTTTATTTAAATAAAAAGTAGAAATTGTTTCTAAGATGTTCAAAAGTTTTATAATTAAAGTTGGAAACTAATAAGTATAAAAATGTTTGTAGATTTATGTGTTTTTGTAATATTATTTGTTTTTGATAATTTGAAGAAATATCATTTCACGTTACTTAATTTAAAAATAAAAATTTTTTTTAAAAATAAAATAAAAATAAGTGGCATTTAAAACTTTATTATGTATTTTAGAAAAGATTAAAACGATTTTTGTTGCTCCCTACAAATCAGCTTTAACATAAATTGGTAATTATGGCATACTTTTTTTCAAAACTTAAATGTTCAAGTTATAATTTTTAAATTTTCAGCTATCAACAGAGACAGTGATTCGATAAGCCTCATTCAATTTATAAGTAATAGTAAGGACGAAATAGATGACGAATTTTTGATAGTATTGTAGCGCTTAATGGAGATTAATCGTTAGACATCATGAGATAAGATAAAATATTAAATTATTGTTCATTATTTTAATAACATTTGAATATTTGCTACTACAATTAATGACCACGGTAAAAATATGGGTTCTGAAATTAATACTGGTTCACTCAAACTACCTATTTTCTAGAGAAAACAACCGGAAGTCTGGTTTGCTCAAGCTGAGGCACAATACGCTATCCGAAATGTTTCTGAAGATTCAACAAATTATTACTACGTTGCATCTTATCTTGAACAGCATACGACCTCACAAATCTTAGAATTATTTACTAAACCTCCAAAAAAAAGAAAATATAAGTTTTTAAAAGAAAGACTACTTAAAATATTTGGACTTAGCAAAAGAGAAAGAGCCTCTAAACTGTTAAATCTTTCTGGTTTAGGTGATAAAAAGCCGTCAATTCTTCTAGCAGAAATTCGTGCTTTGGCAGGAGGACATACGACATGCCCATTATTTGAGAAATTATTTCTGCGTATACTTCCTACAGATATAAGAATGCAACTCTCGAAATTTTCATTTGAAAATCTAAATAAAGTAAAAGAATATGCAGACATAATTTTTCAAGCGAGATCTCCACACATTGAATTGACGCTCTTAATTTATCTACGAATAACATCAACAACAATTTTAAGAAAAGAAATAATAATACATCGTTTTGTTTTTATCATAAAAAATTTAGAAAAAATGCGAAAAAATGCTTTAAACCTTGTTTATACAAAACTGTTAATTTGGATAAAAAAATAATAAAATCGTTTTCTTATCAAAAATCCCATTGGATCCTGATGTATTGATATGATATCGGTTCTGGATTTTGTTATATTGTTGATACAGGAGGAAAAATTTCTGTAATACCCAAAAAATATAAAGTAAAAAAGACGTCAGAAAATATATCATTGACTGTTGTAAACGGCTCTAAGATAAGAACATTTCGAAAGAAAATGATCGAATTAAGCTTTATTCCTAAATTTAAATGGTGCTTTAAAATAGCAGACGTAGATCTAGCCGGGATTTGGGTTGATATTCAGCGTTCTAATAATTTATTTTTTGATATGAAGAATAAAATCTTATGAATCTAGAAACTCCCATTACTGTAGGATGTAAAGGTTTTTACGTGGACGATTCAAGAAAAGAAAATATTCCAAAGATTGAAGACAAATTTCAATTAGATTTATATATCTTTCCTGGGATTACACAACCTGATTCCTCTAAAAAAATTTGTAAACATGATACTGAACATCAAATTATTACTAAAGGACCACCTTGCCATGCATCAGCTCGAAGACTATCGCCTGACAAGCTTACTGTTGCAAAAGAGAAATTCAAAAAGATGGAATATATGGGAATTATAAGAAAATCAAAAATTGCATGGGCCTCATCTTTGCATATGGTCCCAAAAGAGAACGGTAATTGGAGACTGAGTGGTGAACCGACGCCTAAATTATCTCACAATACCTGCACGTTATCCTATTCCATATATACAGGATTTTGTCAATAATCTAAGCCGTTCTCAAATATGTTCAACAATAGATCTAGTTCGTGGTTATCATCAGATACCCATTACACGATAAGATATTCCTAAAACAGCCATAATAACTCCATTTGGATTGTATGAGTTCCTCCAAATGCCCTTAGGATTAAAAAATTCAGCTCAACCCGTTCAAAGATTAATGGATGAAATGGGTAGAAACCTTAATATTATATTCATTTATCCAGATGATATACTGGTATTCAGCAGTAACTTAGAAGAACAATTTTACACTTAAAAACACTTATAAAACGTCTAGAGAATTAAGGATTGACTATCAATAAGGATAAATGTCAAGTTGGTTTTTTAACTATGAAATTTCTTGGATATGAGATCTCACCTCAAGGAATAACGCCTCTTTCTTATATGTTGAAGTGATTAAAAATTTCTTAAAACCTAAAACACCAAAACAACTGCAGGAATTTAACGGAATGATAAATCACTTAAGACGGTTTATTCAAGCTGCAGCAAAAAAAATGAAGCCTCTTTTCGAAGCTTTGAAAGAGAATTCAAAAGAAATTATTTGGACTGAAGAAATGCACACAGCTTTTCAACAAAATAAATCAAGTTTGGCTGAGGAAACATTGCTACAATATCCTGAAAACAACGCTGAAATTTCTTTAACAACAGATGCTTCACTAAGTGCAGTGGGTGCTGTTTTAGAGCAACATTCAAATTGTAAATGGAAACCTCTTGGTTTCTTCAGTCATCATTTAACCTCTGCCGAACAAAAATACAGTGGGTATGATAGAGAACTTCTAGCATTGTATCTAGCGATACGACACTTAAGACATCTGTTAGAAGGGGGAAATATCACTGTTTATACTTATCAAAAACCCCTAAACTTAGGCTTTTCTAAGAAAAGGGAACCATGGACTGCCAGACAGAAGAGGCATTTATCACCAATATCTAATTTTACTACATCGATAGAGCACATATCAGGAAAAAATAATGTAGTAGCGAATGCACTTTCTCGAATTAGTTGCAAACAACTCAATTCTCTTTTCACAGGAATAGATTTTAAAGCTTTTCTGGAGATAAAGAATCACTTAATTTAAATTTTTCAGATTTTATATGGGAGACTAGTTTGAAACTCGAACAGGTTCCACTGGGCGAAAATAAAGGAACGATCTGTGCGACTTTTCCTAAGGAACTAGTCCCTTTAGTACCAATGAATTGGCGTAAAAAAATTTTAATCCGATACATAACTTATCTCATTCTTCAATCAGAGCAACAAAACATTGATAACATCCAGATTAGTTTGGAAAGGAATGACTAAAGATATTTCAAATTGGGCTTGTAATTGTTGGGACTGTTAAAAGTCTAAAATTCAGAAACACTACAAAGCAGCCTTTGAAAATTTTTAAACCCCAAAGAAAAGTTTTTCCCCCAACTTGCTGATCTAGTGAGCCTTTTACCTCAATCGAAAGGATACACTTATTTGATGAAAATAGTTGAAGGATTTACGAGATGGCCAGAAGTCATTCCGATGTACGATATTTCCTCAAAGAGTTGTGCACGAGTCCTTATTAGCCATTGGATAGCGAGATTTGGTGTGCCGGATGAGATCACTACAAACAGAGTCCGTTAATTTATAGCCGATATTTTGAGGAATTTCTTTGAATTACTTTGCATTAGACTTGATACCTCTACTTCATATCACCCTTAGGAAGGCGGGAAGGTGGATCGCTTACATCGACAACTAAAATCTTCACTTTATGCAAGAATTATAAATGATAAGTGGGTCGATGAGCTTCTCTGGATATTATTAGGGATACGAACAACTTCGATAACTGACCTTAAAGCTTCATCGGATTAATTGGTATATTGTGCAACCATTTCTCTTCCATGTGAATTTGTTTTTAACGAAAATTCGCTAGATAAAAGAGGTGAATTTATACAGAAATTACGAGAAAAAGTTAGTACATTGGCACCTGTTCCAGCAACTAGGCATGGAAATTTTGGAAAGAAGATTAACAGCAACGACATTTTTAAAGCAGAATTTGTTTATGTACTTCAAAGCACTAACCGATAATCTCTACAAGCACCCTATTCCGGTCCATACAAAGTTCTGGCTAATGGACCTAAAGTTTTTAAATTAAGAATTGGAAACAAGACAGAAACTATTTCAGTTGATAGACTGAAAGCTGCTTATATAGACGATCAATCTGAAGGAGGTGATGTAGCGGTTAATGGAGATTGGTCGTTAGACATCGGCGAGATAAGATAACATATTTAATTATTTTTCTTTATTTTAATAACATTTAAACATTTGCTACTACAGGGGGTTAAAAAATTTTAATATAAGGATTATAAATCACTAATGTAATTAGAATTTAGTGTTAAATGTGATAATAGAAAATAATCAATGTAACAATACTTTATCTAATGAACAAGGAATAAATATAAATGTTCGAATGAAAATATTAATTTTATCACTTAATCATTTTTTTATAAAACAAATCGGAAAATTTTACGATTATGTGAACTTTTCAGAAAATAGGTACGCCATTAGTCTAGTTTATAAAAAAATAAATAATAATCATTACATAAAACAAAACTAAGTAAAAAATTAAAATTTTCTGCTCATAAAAAAGTGACGAAAGCGCGTTCTCAAAATGGCTTAAACAACATTACTTAATTAACCAACAGTTGTTTAACTTGGGGCTTTTGGAGAGAATGGGTGTTTTCTTCTACGTATGGCGGTTACGTTCACTGGATTAATTAAATTTTTTATTCTGTCTAAATGTTTAATATTAAACTTGAGAAATTAAATAACAATACTTTTGATGAACCCTTTTATAGTTTTTAAAATATTATTGATTCAACCCTCTAAATTTTATCTTAACCCTTTGATTAAGTTTTTACAAATGCCAAGATTTGTATATTAGAATAAGGAAAGAACCACTTATTGGCACTTTCCTTTAAATATTTTACATCATGTAAGATTTTGTTCGAAGAGCTTGAATAAGATCTAAAAATTTTATATCGATTGTAATATAAACACTTTATAATAATGGCTACCGCTGCGTGCGTGGCGTTTTGGTCATTACATCGATAAACAAAGAAACATTCTATAACTAACGAATATAAATGAAAATTTTATTTTCGAGCAGCTTCACACTATCGACATTGCAACCTCTGTATAATAGAGATAAGATTTTTACAAAACCTGTTTAAAGCATTTTGTTGGGAAAAATTATTTTACTAACTTTTTATAAACACGAAAAATTATATTTTTATAGCTCGTGTTTAAATATGAGAATTAATTTGAACAAAATTCTATCAACATCACACGATTTATTCATGGCGTTTTACCCTGAATGCAAAATAGTCTCTTTACATATCAAGAACATGAACACTTTAATAATTTTAAATCCAATTTTTTATAGAATACAAGTGTTAGCGTGAGCAATTAACGTTATATTTACCGAAATTTAACGTAGATTAATTGCTATTTTTATAAATTGTAATGGAGTCAACAATTGGGAAGTCGGCAATTTGAAGTCGATCGAAATTCCAAATCTATCAAATGATACTGACATAGAAATATGGTTTGAAAGATTTGAGATGGCTGCAATTAAGTTGGGTATTAAAGGAAAAGATCTTACCAGAGAGTTATTTTTGCTCTGCGATGAAGAGGTCTATCGAACATGTCGCAATATGGGTTTGACTGTAGAACTAGAATATTCAGTGGTGAAAGTAAAACTGACGGCTCGTTTAGTTTGTCCTGGATATTCTTCCTTCGATTTTCAGACTGAGTTGCATTCGGCTAAGCAAAAACCAACGCAAACTTTAGAAGATTTTTGGAATCATGTTAAGGGTCTGTCTTTTCGTGCTTATACTGATATGGCTAATGGAACACTGGATCGCCTTTTAATGAACGTTTTCATCGCTGGGTTAAACTCGGATAGTACAAGGCAACAACTTCTTTTGAATCCACCGCTATCATTTGAGGCTGCTCTGGCTGGCGCAAAAAGAGTTTCTCATATTTATTCAATTTGCACCTCTACATCCTCGCCTATTATTAAAGCTTCCGTTGATTCATCAAAATTGATCGATCATCATGTTGATATTGTGAAAAATACGGCAAGAAGTAATTGGAATCCAGATGTCTTGCGGAGAGAATAACCCAGATGGTGATCTCGAAGCTCAAAGGAAATAGAGAAAAGGATTTTGAAAAATTAAAGCCATGGCGCAAGAACGTTACATGTTATAAATGTGGAAAATTAGGCCATATTGCAAAATTTTGTCGTTCTTATTTTCCGTCTTACATCTTATACTCTAATAGTGTAGCTAATGTTTAAGTTGAGTTAACCTCCGGGAGATGTGTAGAAGCTTTAATGGATTCTGGTGCGTCTGTGTCATTGATTAATATCACAGTTCTTACTCCAGTTTTAATTTCCAAAATAAGGAAATCAAACATTAATCTTCGAACTGCACGTGGTGAGTCGCTGAAATTAATGGGTATAGTTGAACGAGTTGCAATAATCATTGGATCTCAAAGACTCACTCTTGATTTTTATGTGGTTAAGAACCTTGCTCATAAATGTATTTTAGGGCTGGATTTTATGCAGAAGTACGCCTGTAAGCTCGATTTTAGGAATAACACGTGTACTATTGGCCCAGAAATAATTAAATTTTCTCGTGAACCTTAAGTTGATCAGAAGAAAATTGATATTAGAATTTTTGATGTTTCTCACCTCAACAAACAGAATGAGTATATTAATAATATGCTGAAGAATATTACAAATGAAAATATCAAAATTAAATTACTAAATGTATTGAAGGAATTCCCTAATGTCTGGTCAAAAACTAATTCTGATATTGGTTGTACTGACATAGTGGAGCATAATATTGAACTTATGAGTAATAAATTCTTCAAGCAAAAATTACGAAGAAATGCAGTTCATGGACGTGATCAATTAAAAATTTTATTTGATGAGCTTTTAAAAATGGATGTTATAGAGCCTAGTCAGAGTCCATGGAGTTCTAATGTCGTTATGGTGAAGAAAAAGAGCGGAAAATTTAGACTATGTGTTGATTACAGGGAGTTGAACTCAATTACAATTAAAAATAGTTATCCATTGCCCCGTATTGATGATACTTTTGATCAAATGTCAGGATCAAAATATTTTTCATCTTTGGATCTGGCATCTGGCTATTATCAAGTAATGATCGCAGAAAAAGATAGACTAGAGACGGCATTTGTAACTGCTGATGGATTATATCAATTTAAACGCCTTCCATTCGGATTGTGTAATGCTCCTGCCACATTCCAAAATCTAATGAATATTGTGTTGAAAGGATACTTAGGAAAATTTTGCACTGTCTATTTGGACGATATTATCATTCACAGTGATTCGCTTGAAAATCATCTAAAGCACATCTCTTTGGTATTAAAAAGCTTTAGAAGACGCTAAGTTGAAAATTAACACTGATAAGTGCTGCATATTATGTCAAAGTATTAAATACCTAGGGCATACAATCTCGGCGAGTGGGATAAAGTAGATTATGACAAGACTTTAGCTATTACATCGTGGATGTCACCCAAAAATAAGGTCGATTTGCAGAGATTCTTGGGTTTATGTTCTTACTATAGGCGGTTTGTAAAAGATTTTTCAAAACTATGTTCTCCTTTTTACAAATTATTATCAAAAGAGACGAGATGGTTCTGGTCTGAAGAGTGTGAAAAATCATTTCAGAACCTAAAAACCTCCCTATGTCATACTCCTGTTCTAGCATTCCCAGATTAAGCAAATGAATTTATTTTAGATACCGATGCTAGCGGGCAAGCACTAGGAGCTGTACTATCCCAGTTTATTAATGGAGAAGAAAAGGTTATCGCTTATGCAAGTAAGTCACTGTCAAAATCAGAACTCAATTATGGAAAAACCAAGAAGGAGATGCTTGGAATTGTTTGGGCTATTAAACACTTTAAACCTTATTTGTTACATAAAAAATTTACTCTAAGAACAGATCACGCTTCGTTAAAATGGTTAAATACTTTTAAAGAGCCTGAAGGGATAATTGCAAGATGGATGGAATTCTTATCAATGTTTGATGTTTCTATTTAGCATAGACCTGGTAAATATCACCTAAATGCTAATGCATTATCGCGAAAGAACTTAAACTTAACATTTTCTGAGATAACAAATACTAACATTTCTGATGCAGACTTAACAGACGAATTGATAGTTCGGGAACAGAATATTGATAAGGACCGTAGGAAAATTATCACTTGGTTAGAAACAAATTCAATGCCTAATATTCGTCCTTTGGAGGAGTCATTTAAGATACAGGAATTATGGTTATTGAGGAAGTCTCTCGATCTAAAAAACGGAATTCTTGTGAGACTTTATGATGATGGAACGAATATCAGTTACAGAATAGTCCTTCCAATCACTCTCATCAAGCAAGCTTTGAAAGAATTTCATGATTCCACAATTAGCGGTGCTCATTTGGGAAGTGAGAGAGTATTGAAAAAATTAAGGGAACGATTCTATTGGAAGAACATGGCTCAAGATGTTGAAAATTGGTGTAGATCATGTTTTGAGTGTGCGAAGAGAAACAATTATGGGAAAAAACCACAAGCTCGTCTATCGAGCAGTAACTCTGGATATCCTTTTCAAAGAGTTGCAATTGATATTGTTGGACCTTTCCCTGTGTCAGGAATGGGAAATAAATATATCTTAGTGTTGTGCGACTACTTTATAAAATGGACGGAAGCATTTCCTGTTAAGAAAATTGATACTCAGACTATTGCATCAAAATCGTTAATGAAGTTTTTTGTCGTTTTTGTGTTCCTGATAGTCTGCACAGTGATCAAGGCCCAAACTTTGAATCCACAGTTTTCTCTCAAGTTTGTGACCTACTTAAGATTCGGAAAACAAGGACTCTCCATATAGACCACAATCTGATGGGCTGGTGAAAAGATTAAATCGGACATTAGTTGACATGCTTTCAAAATGCATTCCGAACATTTTATCATGGGACAAATTAGTACCCCAAATTATGATGGCCTACAGAAGCTCAGTTCACAGCGCCACCGGAGTTACACCGTTTTATGCCATGTTTGGAAGAGAAGCAAGACTTCCAGTTGATATTAGTTGTAAAATATCAACGACAGAATTCGGAAATCTATCTGATTATGTTTTAACTCTAAAAAAACGATTTAAAGATGCATTCCAAAATATCATTATAAATCAGAAGAAAACATTTAAAATGGCAAAATCATTGTACGACTCCAAGTTATATGGAAATGAACTTAAAGAAGGTGAATTAGTTATGCTCTATAGACCTTCAGGAGAAGGGAAATTCAAAAAAGATTGGATTGGACCATTTCCTATTTTAAAAAAATTGACTGACGTGACCTATCAATTGTCTGATAATCAAAAAATGGTGACGGCTCATTTCGAGCGATTAAAAAAATATACTCCCCGTTCGGTTGGCGATTTTAAAGGAGGAGGAGTGTTAGCGTGAGCAATTAACGTTATAATTACCGAACTTTAACGTAGATTAATTGCTATTTTTATAAATTGTAATGGAGTCAACACAAGAATATATCTTTTTACGATCTTCTACTTTTTTTAAAACTTTTCGTAAAATAAAATCATTGATCGATTAATAAAAGAAAAAAATATTTAAACAAAATTGAATGAAAATTTATTGGAAAATTTCTTAAATTTTTATTATTACACAAAGACATTAGGTTTTTCGATTCTTAATGTATTCTGTTCATTCATCAATCTTTTTTAGAAGAATTATTAAATATAGCCAATGATCTGAGTGATATTAAAAGCACAATGTTTTAAAAAATAATTAATTTTTATATACTTCAAACATAAATTGAGTAAAAAAAGGTGAGTCAAATCATTTAAAATTATTTCTCTCATTACAACTTGCTTATTTTATATGGAAGGATTCTACTAACGAAAAATAATGAAATTATACTTAAAATTATCAGTAAAATATTACTCATGATAAATATTCAGAGACGAAACTTAATGAATAATTAGTTTTACTTCCTAATTATCGAAAAGTATGCATATCTCAATAAATTATTTGTAAAGATTCTATTTGTCAATTGATACAAGGACTAAACAGTAAGTAATTTTTTATCGTTATTTTTATTATCAAAAAATTATTGGTATATATGTTGAGCAATTTTAATCAAATTAAAACATGGGAATTTTTTCCTCGTTCTTCTGTTTGCGTAGTGGATATTTGTTGATCATCGATCTTTTAATAAGCTACTATTTAAGGTGATAATTATTAAAATAAAAAAAGGCATATAGAAAAATTTTACAACTAAATATAAAACATGTTCTTTTAAATAATAAATTGTTTTTAATATCAAAACTGATACCAGTTTATTTTTCACATTTTTTGAATAACCTCGAATTTATAAGTTGACTAAACAATTGCTTATACGAAAAATATACAAGAAGATTTTCTCACTAAGGAACAGAGTAAAATACTCCTCAAGTAAACTGATCAAAAATCTCTCTTATATAAAAAAAAGATTTAAATTGCATGTCAAATGCTTATGAGAAACATAATTTAACCGATAAAGTTAAAACAACATTAAAATCTTCAAACCTCAAGGTATTATTCAATGTTTGGTAATACAAACAATTATTTCTTAATAAATTTTTGCATCATAGGTTACAACTTTAGAAAAGATAATTAATATTATATAAATCGTAAAATACAGTGGAAAACTATTAGAAGATTCATTCCCTAAATTAACAGATTTTTTTGACTATGTATTCATGAACAAAAAGTTTTGGCATTGCCCAACTTTTTTATAAATCTTTGATACCACCCTAAAAATTTACATTTTCAGATGGAAGTTCTTTTAAAATAATCAAGGATCCAATTAATGGAATATTTATTTTTAAACTATAGTTTTGTTTTATTAGGAAATTTTTATTTTCTGTCTGAGTCTTTAAATGATTTTGCCTAAAAGCCTGAACAATACGCTATACATTTTTGTTGTTTTTTTAAATTAAAAGTTATATCGAGAATCTCGCAAAATATTATTAGTGATTGTAAACACGAATATAAAATTTTAATTAAATAAATTCTAGAGAAAATATTATTTTCTTTTCTGATAAAAAATTTTAATCAATTATTAAAAAAAATAATTGATTAAACCTCTATCATTTATTCGATCAAATTATTTGTTATCGAGACTTAAATTCGATATTATTGGCGATATTATTTGATTTATATGATAATATTGAGATTGTCAAAGAAAAATTGAATATGAGGAGACAACGAAATTCAAATTAAATTTTTTTAAAAGAAACAATATTTAATCGAAATCAATTTAATATTCATAGTGTGTATGTCAGATGGTATAAACCTGAAAGAACATGATGAACTCCATGTTTGCAAATAGGTCAGTAATATATTGGGAAAAGGTTATCTATTCAAATTTTTTCTTCGAAATTTTCACGTTTGGTTTTCGTTCAAAATAAAAATGACATTGACTCATTAGGCAAAATAATAATTCTCTAGTGAAATGGCCAACAATCAGGTATGGGTATTAATTTTAAAATATTTTAATTTGTATTCGAAGTAGGTTGAAAACCTCAATTTTTGACGAAGTATTGAGATCAGTACTTAATTTTCTTTACATCAACAATCAAATCAATTTGAGGATTTTACTCAGTTAAATCCCAAAGTATTAGTAATGTAGACAGTTTATTGTACAATTAAGAGCGAACGTCAATCACAATGAAGTTGGTTTAAATATAATTTAAATAAATTAATCAAAAAGAGAATGATTGGTAAAAACCCAAGAATCCTTTATTTTTTTAAATGTAAAAAAATATGTTTAGCGTATTAATCAATAATTATCCCAGTGCGAATTATTAAATTATTTTATCTACGCAGTTTTCTTTTCTACAAGCTAACGATTAATAATTAAATTTCTCTATTTTCATAATGATTTTTTATTTGTTTATCGTTAAAAATTCTTTTCACTGATATATTTGTTTGGTATTAGAATTCACTTTATTTTGAAATGTACTATTGAATCTACAAATATTAATGATCAAAGGTTTTATAATTTTCGTAAATTTATTTGTTGGATAAAAATGTTTTGATGGAAGATAAAATCATTCTTCTCAGAGAAGTTTCAGATCAGTGTTCGATCTGAATTAATTATGTCATTTTTATTGAAAAGATAATTTAAACTGAAAATATTAACAAAAATATCAAGAAAATGAAAAAAAAGGATTTTAAATTATTACAATATTTCTTTACGAAAGACAAATATTAGAAAAAATCCCATAATCTGTAGATTTTTCTTACCAAATATAATATGAAGAGAGATTTTTATCTATAATAATTAATATCGATAAAATCCTCTTATTTTAAAAGTTAGTAATGTTTAATAAGGATTAACGGGTGATAATTTTCGTCACCTCATGGATTTTTTTTATTATACAAGCTAAAAACTTCAATAATATTTAAAAAGAACAATTATCATTGAGAAATTAATCGATAATTTTTTTATGAATTGGATTTTTTAAAAAGTTAATATCTAATTTTATTTAATATATTCTAAAGAGTAATTTTTTGAATAAATTTTAATCAAAATAAACTTTAAGAGAAATCAAATTCTAAAATTTCGTTTTACGAGTTGGCTTGAGTTTTTTGTCTATATTTGATTTAAAAGTGCTTAAAATTTCTTTATTAGTTTTATTGTTGCCTTTTCATTATCCCTCAACATGAGAAATTACAATAAATCAAAAAATGTTTTCAGAGACATTGTAAATTTTCCTTGGTAGCAATTTTAATGGAAAAATTGTTGAAGTGAAATTCTAAAATAATTTGAATTTAAATTTGTTGATTTATTTAGACAAAATAAAAGTCAAAAAAGATTATTAAAAATTATCCAGAAAACAATATTATTTCATGTTATCAGGAGTAATTCGTATGAAAATAATTAAAAAAATCATGAAAAGTACAAGAATTTCTTCTCTAAATATTTTGAAAAATCTCGAAAAGAGTATTTTATCTGATATTATTGACTTAAAAAACATCGTATTTAAGTAAGTAGCTAAGCATATTTACATTGAATATTCTTAAATCTCAAATTTTATTTGAGAGGAAGAATTTCATGAAAAACCTTTTATTTTAAAATTTTTTTGTAAAGATGAATTTTAAAAAGTTTATTATTAACTTATAACTTCGATAAAGAGGTTTTGGAATTCCTTTGAAGTACAAAAATTATTTGTATCTAAGGTTGTGATCCCATCAAAAACGAGGTAATTCGGATCTAAAAAATCATTAGTTTTAACTTTAATCACAAAGAAATGGCATCGCTTTAGATAGTTTTCTAATATCTGATATATTGATTTTTACTGATATACGCCTTGTCTCTCCTCGGATAAAAGAATAACTTTATAATTTTTGTTGCTCTATGCTAAATAAATAACTGACATGATTTAAAGATTGCATAGAACTTCATAATTTAAATGTCGATTAAGCCGTAAAACATGGAAAAAAAATAAAAAACATTGTATACTTTTAAATAAATTCTGATAGTTATTCATAAAGATACATCATTCTGTTTATTCAGCTATAAATCTTTCGCAATTTTCGTACCACAAGCTTTCCGACAGAGGGTATAAAGGAATCTGTAATTTAGTTAAAGAATTGCTGTTAATTTAAATAAAGATGGCCAAAAAATAAAAATTTGATCGAATAAAAAAATATTTTTTTATTATTTAACTTCTGTAAAAGTTTCTTTGATTAATCTTACAACTTAGATGCAAAAAAAAAGACTTTTTTACATATTCTATCAAGTTTGTTTTCTGGGGGTGTTACTAGCCACATGTAAATATCACCCAGAATAACTTTAAATACATTATTTATTTGTCATGACTCATCATATATTTCACTTTTAAAATAAATTTTTTTTTTTTCAAATCTGATGCTAAATTTTGTTCACTGTACTTTCTGATTAATTTAAATATTTGTTTAAAAGCAATCAAACTTATTAACCTCAATTTAACTTTGAAGAAAATTCTTTATTTTCCAAAATAATTTACCCATAATTTTGAGGTCATAAATAATATTACAATTTTATTTTTACACTCTGTTAATTTCAATACATTCAACGCAAGAATTTTCTTTCATTTAAATAAAAATAACTTTATCACAAAATAATTTTTAAATTGATTTTAATTCAATGAAATTCTAACTTGCTTACTTATATTGATTATTTCAGTGAATAAAATGTATTTAATAATAAAAAATATCGTAGAAAACACCATTGATTCACAAGAAGTATCTTATCAAATTCTCTTATGATCCTTACACATCCTTAATTTGCTTAACATGTGTGAAATGAAGAGAAACACTGTTGCCAACTTTGTAATGTCAAATAATTTATCAGGAATTGCATTATACTTATATTTTTAATAAAATTTTGATGCAAGTTAATTTTATATTTTACATTACTTTAAATTTTTAATCGATAATTTTTAACTAGATATTGAAAATATATAAAAGACCCGAATTCCTTTATTAAAACTCAGTTACTAAGATTGTATTTGAAAAAAATGCTATTTCAAGTTTTATTTACTTTTCACTTTCAGAGACTTTATTTATTTTTAACTGTACACATTTTTAAACGAAAATTAAATATTTATAAAAATGTTATTGTTTTCAAAAATTTTCGATTATTTTGTCATATTTAAGACCATGAAAAAATTTTCATCAATCACCTCTAATTGTTATTTTTTAAAGGAATTTATTGTTATTATTGATACTTTAATGTAAACATATAATTTTTCATTAAATAATAGCAGTAAATTTAAATTTTAATCCCACTATATATGATTTCAATTTCTTAAGAATATTTTATCGTTAGAAAACTATTTTAATTATTACCCAATTTGACATTTTTGAAATCTAATAAAATTTATTGAAAATTTTCCTCAATATAATGTTATTAATTTCTCAAAAAAATAATTTGATGGGAGTCAAAACCTCGTAAACTCTCTTGCTTAATCAAGCATTAATTACATCTCTGTAATGATACTCATGAGGTCTCTGCATCTGTTTCTTTAAATAACAATTGTAATATCACTATAAAGCTACTCTAAGTATGAATATATATGTTTATATATTCTTTTCGTCCTACCATACGAAAGCACTTGCGGCGCAACCGGCGTACGATCTTAAACTTTGGTGGCTGTTACATTGCCCCCTCTCTAGCTTCTTTGATCCTCTCAAAGAATAAACTATAGCATCGCGATATCTCCATGGTCGTTGAATTTCGTTCCTAGGCCTAAGATTTATTCTTTCCACTTCTCCCGATTGTAGACTTCCCTCTGTCCCATCCTCAAAGCATTTATTATCCAGTTCCGTGTTTGTTTCTTCTATGGTTCTGCGGTTATGCGCTTTCCCATTATCGACTTTTCGCTCGTCTTATCTCCTCTTTCTCGATAATATTTGAGTTTGTTTACGTGAATGGTATATTCTTTTTGAGTGATTGAATTTTTGATTCGGTAAAGTACTTCATTTATTCTTCTAATAACTCTATGGGGCCCTGACCATAATGTTTCAAATTTTGCGTGGCTTCCTCCTCTAGTAAGTTGTTTCTCAAGCACTTTATCCCCTCTTCTGAATCGTACCAATCTTGCGCTTTTATCATAGTTCCATTTTTGCCTTTCTTGTGCCCTTGTTTGATATGGTTTGACTTTTTTAGTCATGTTTTTAATTTCTTTCCTCAACTTCCTGATGAACTCCGTTTCACTCTGTTCGTACTCATGTCCAGTAGGGCCTATATCGTCCAAATGATACGGTTTTCTCCCATACATCATTTCATAAGGTGTAAATTTTGTTGAAGAATTGATACTGTGGCGATATGCAAATAGCAAAGATGGTAACTTCAGATCCCATTGTTCAACTTCAGTATCGATAAGTGCACCTCTAAGCAATTCATTGATCGACTTGTTAAATCTTTCCACAAGACCATCAGATTGAGACATATATGATGTTGTTCTTGTTTTGTGATATCTAATATGCCGCATAGCTCTTTAATTAATTTTGATTCGAAATTAGCTCCTTGATCCGAGTGCAATACGCGAGGAACACCATACCTGAAAATATATTCAGAAAATAACACTTTAGCAACAGTCGTAGCTTCTATATTCTTGATTGGAAAAGCCTCAGGGTACTTTGTAAAGTAGTCACAAATGACTAATATATATTTATTTCCCCTATTTGTGACTGGTAATGGGTCCAATATATCCATTGCTACTCTTTGAAGAGGATAGCAACTTGGCTGCTGCTTGAGAGGTGCTCTTTGGGCATAATTTGGCCATTTAGTTCTCTGGCATACTGGGCACGAATTTATCCATTCTTCTACAGTCTTCTTGACGCCAAACCAAAAATATCTATCAATAATCTTAGCCAAAGTCTTTTCTATTCCCATGTGTTGTCCATATAAGCCATCGTGAAATTTAGCCAATATCTCTGGAATTTTAGAAGCTGGCACAACAACCCGTAATTTATCACTTCCAACATCAAATTTCCTGCATAAAATCCCTTCACTCATACAAAGTTGATCCTTTATTTTCCAAAATTTCTCTAATTCACTACTTTTTGGCTTCGATCCGGGAGTACTGTCAGTTTCTATCCATTTAATAACTTGATCTATCACGCGATCCTTCTTTTGCTCCAATTTAAAGTTGTCCTTACACGGGTCGACGAGTTCGATTGAGTTAATCAAATGAGCTTGTTTTGAATCGTTATGTTCCTTGCTGTTCAGAGGCATTCGAGACAAGGTGTCTGCATTAATATGCTTGCGTCCACATCTATAGACGATCCTGAAATTATATTCTTGTAATTTTTCTAACCAACGAGCGGTTTGCCCTTCAACATCTTTGAAATTATTGAGCCAGTTTAAAGATTGTGATCACTGCGAACCAATAATTCACTTCCAAATAAATAGGTCCTGAAATGCATAACTGTCCATACCAGAGCTAAAAGTTCTTTACGAGTCACTGAGTAGTTGACTTCCTGTGGTGTTAGTACTCTACTTGCGAATGAAACCACATATTCTTTCCCGTTCATTGATTTTATAGAACTGCTCCGATCGCTTCTTTACTTGCATCAACATCGAGTATAAACTCCTTATTGAGCCAAGGCATTTTTAAGATAGGCGCAGTGAGTAATTTTTCTTTTAGTAAAACGTACGCTTGTTCCTCAAGCAGACTCCACCTCCACTGAATTTTATTTTTTGTGAGTGTAAACAAAGGCTTTGCAATCAAAGAGTAATTTTTTATAAACCGCCTATAATAGTTGCAAAACCCTAAAAATTGTCGCAGCTGATGAACGTTTTCTGGCTTTATCCATGAACGTACTACTTCTACCTTGCTAGGATCAGTCTTGATACCTTTTTTTGATACTACATGCCCTATAAACTTTATTTCTGGTTTGAGAAATTGGCATTTTTCTTTATTTATCTTAAGACCAGACGCTTCAATCCTAAAAAAGACTTCATCCAACAATTCCATATGTTCTTTCAGAGAATTCGAATATATGATAATGTCATCAAGGTACACAAGGACTCCTTTATTTTCCATATCAGAAAATATCTTCTGCATTGATCTTTGAAAAGTGCATGGAGCGTTACACAATCCAAATGGCATCATTTTGAACTGGTACAGTCCATTTGGAGTAGAGAAGGCAGTTTTAAGCTGATCTGCTTCATTGACAAGGTATTTGCCAGTATCCACTACGGAAATCAAGTGTTGAGAAGTATTTTGATTCATTCAAACTATCAAGAATGTCGTCAATTCTTGGCATCGGTAAAGAATCCTTTACAGTTATCTTGTTGAGATCTCTATAATCGATACAAATTCTCAAAGAACCGTCTTTCTTACGAACTGCTACAATATTGGAGTGCCAGGGGCTTACTGATTTCTTTATGATTCCCATCGATTCCATTTCATTTATTTTATTCTGCACCTCTTTCCTGATATGAAAAGGCATTCTTCGAAATCTTTGCCTCACCGGTCTATGAGTCCCTGTATCTATGGTGTGTGCATAACCCGATGTAGACCCCAGGTCATTAGAATTCAATGATACGATTTTGTATTTTTTTAGTAATTCTTCAACGGAACAGTTAGGATCATAGTGGCGCTGTGAGTTCACTTTTGGCGTAGAGCTGCCTTTATCGCAAAGAAAATTAACAATATTTTGCTTTTTTCCAACAATTTTTAGGCTTTTACTACCAAAATCCACAATCGCTGAAGCCGCCGAAAGAAAGTCTGCCCCCAATATGTATTCACAGTTAATGTGTTCCGACACAAAAGCATCGTGCATTATTTCCTGGTCATCTATCTGAATTTTTAATGTCGCTTTTCCCAAAACAGGAATTTTATTTCCAGACGCAGATAGAATATTTTGATTTGAGTATACTATCTCTGGCAGAGGAAGTAATTTCGTATACACATTTACCTTAATTATAGTGACCTCAGCTCCGCTATCCACGAGCATTTTCACAGGAATGCTGTTGATTTGCCTTACAATACATTTTTCCAAAGGCTTAGAAGATTGAACACAGAAGTAACGGCGCACATTTGAAAAATTATTATTATTATTATTACGGCAATATCTACTAAGATGTCCCTTCATTCCACATGAAAAACACGATCCTTCGAATCTTCTCGCTGGCTTTGTAGTTCGAGGTCTTTCACTTGCAGAACTTTTAGTAACTTCTAAGTTCTTCATTCGTTGCTCCAGATTAGTAATCGCTTCGAATAACTTGGATACGTAGGGAGGCTCTTTTTTAAGAAAGTTGACATTATAGTTCTCTTTTTCATAAATCTCCTTGAGTTTGTACGCTTTTTCGACAGCAACTTTAAGAGTCGTTGGGACATCAACGCGTAAACATGTTTTTATTTTTTCAGAAGAGATAGCTAGCGTAAACACCGACACACAAATCTTTTCCAGAGCCTCACGGGAGCATGTGGCATACAAAATATGAGCTTTATGTTGAATCCACGCTGCCAATGAGTTAAAAGATTCATCTGAGGCCTGTGTTCTTCTATGAAACTGAGCCAGGAGGTCGCAATGGTCCGCTAATTTAAATTGAGTCTCTTTAAATATACGAACAACATCTTCAAACGTCGACGGTTTCCATGCCATAATTATATCTAAACGGGAATCATCCAAAAAAGAGTAAAACACCTCTATTTTCTGATGAGCTTCAACCCCAGTGACATTCATCCATCTTTCTACTCGACCCAACCACAGCTCTGGATCGACGTCATTACTGAACGCTTTAGGCTTTAACATGAAACTTTCAATTGAGACTCCACTTCTACGTATATCCTCGTTAGTTTCTCTTTTAGTCATCCTGTTTCGACCGCCAATGTAATATCACTATAAAGCTACTCTAAGTATGAATATATATGTTTCTATATTTTTTTCGTCCTACCATACGAAAGCACTTGCGGTGAGACCGGCGTACGATATTAAACTTTGGTGGCTGTTACAACAATTATAAAAATTTTTAATTTACTTTATTGAATAAAAAATTTCTGAACGGGCTGCTCAGGTTGCTTGATAAAATAGATAATATTCACGATATCTGAACTTCTTCCTTAACCATTTCATATAAAAATATCTTAATCATGAAGTCTAATTCTAGCAACTAATCAAACTATACTAAAGCATTTTTATGTATAATAACGTCATTTTTAGAGCTCTAACCTGATTTTCATTATGATAGAGTTATATGTCACTTGAGTAATAGTAACTGAGTACCTTCTGTTTTTTCTCATTCGCTTAAAAACTTCTCATTTTTAAGTTTAAGCTTTTAAGATGCAATGATTAGTAATAGATTTATAAAAAGTAAAAATTTGAGAGAATATCTAAAAAATAAGTCATAATTTAAATCTTTTATTAGTTAATAACGAAATTTTGAAAACAAAAATTTGTTTAAATGCAATGTATGGATCAAATTGTGTAAAATATCACCTTTATATGTTAATTTTTTTAATTTTAAAAACATATAATCATTATATTTATGCAAAAATTATAAAATTTTCTAGAATTGTTATATTTTTCAGGGTAATCATGGAAATTTAAAACTCCACAAAGGCCAACTCCTACTTTTGTTTCGCATGCACTAAGGTTAAGTCGTGACTAGAACTCAAAAAGAAAACTATATATAGCCATTAAAACGGATAAAAAGAAAGAAATGGAATTTAACAAAAATTTGATTGGTAAAAAATTGACGATACAATAAAAGGTACATATCTTTTCATTGAATTTTTCAAAAAAAAAGAAAATGTAGTTATGTCTTCTTTTAATAGTTTAATGTGTGTAAGTTTCGGTTATTAGTAGTTGAAGAGTATCAAATAATATTTGGATGGGTTTTATTAATAAATGATCAAGTTTAATTAATAATCTTAATATAAAAACATTCAATGAAAAATTTAATTATGTAAATGTCAGATTTTATCTTTTTTAATTCATTTTTATCTTAATTTGTTTATCATGTGGTGCTTAGATAATACAAGGAAACAAAAACTTTTTATCAGAAACTATTTGTTTGATCAAATTAGTCGTCTTTATAAACAAAAAATTACAAATAAATTTTTGAAATAACCAATCCAGCTAAATACCAAGGGATATAGAAATTTTCAACATCCATAAATTATTTAATCGACCAAGTTTTTGATGACATGTAGTTAGGTCAGACAATAAGGAATATAAAGGATGATTCAATGATAGACTGACAGATACTTCATATATTTGGGATTGATAATTTTTAGTTTTAGGTTGGTCCCTTTAATTTTCTTAATAATAAAATTTAATGAGTTCTACTTTAATTAAAATAAAACTGCGAGTTTTAAAAGAAAATGATTGTGGTAGAAAATCAGGTGCGATGTTAACCGACTAAAATAGTAGAAAACCAAAGGAATCTTTTGTCAGAATATAATTATTTAGAAACAAATAAAATTTTTATTAGGAATCACGGTTCATCAAATAAGACTAGATATCAATTTGATATTCACAATTAAAAAAAATCCCATGATGTTTCTACCTAAATTACGAAGAATAAACATATCTTTTCTTTTGTTATTTAAAATTGAGGAGTTTATTATGAAAAAAATAATTGATAATGCATTAAGAAATGAAAATTTTTACTCTTTCTAAATGAAAAAAATGATAAAAATTTATTTTTGGAAATTCGTTCGTCATAATGAATAATGTAAATTTTAAAAATTATTATCAAATTAAAATCGATTAATTTTATATATTGTCTGAAATTTACTTCCTACCATTTTCACTTGTTTTAAACCCGGTTTAACGTTTATATTTAGTTTTTTATTAAAGTTAAACCAAATATAATCTATTCTTGGTTGTTAGTAAGCCATAAATATAATAAAACATTTAATTTTATGTATTCATCCTATTGCTAACTAGACCTTTGATTAATATTAATCATTCAGTAATCAAATGTCTAATAATTTTAAATTGAAAATGAATTGATCATGTTTAAATATTTTAATATATTTTCATAATATATTTTCTTTTAAATAATGTTTAAATACGGTTTTTTATTTATGAAATTTTACGTGTCTTCAGCCATTACCAAGGCAATTAGGAAACCAATTATTTGTCACAATCCTATAAAATGATCAGTCAGTTCACATTTTTTCACAGTTAGGTTTAATTTTCTTTAATTTTTTAAATATATTTTAAAATTTTTATAGCGAGGATTCGCAAAAACGTGTTTCAAAATTTTTCACGGTTACAGCAACATGGAAATATTGTTCACTGGTAAAATAAGAAATCAAACAATTTTAGGTGATAAATATTTTTATTGAAACAAGAGTTGTTAATGTTGTAGTAATATCTAAAAAAAGAGTATAAAAATAAAAAATAATTGTCTTTATCAGTTATACGAACAAAATTGTGATAAAAACTCTAGACAATTATAAAAACATTATCTTGTTTCTTAAAATTAAAAATGACTTAATAAAAGCTTAGAAACATTTTTTTGTAAGGATTTTGCTCAAATCTTAAATTAGCTTTTAGTTTACTGGTCAAATAGCAACTCCGAGAATGAAAAAGTCTTCTCTTATCGTACCATCAAAGATATCAACCACGATTTTAGAAATTAAGAAAATGCTTATAAGACACACTAAACTGTTTGATATTAAAATTTCATGAAAAAAATATAAAATTATATTCCTTTATTTTCTCTTTTGAGCTTCTTTATCATAAATGATTAATATAAATGTCGCGTCGGTTACTAACAATTAAAATTGGATCAACCTCTATATTATTTTTCGTATCAAATTCTGAAATTGAAGAGATTATACTCCTAATTGTTTTTAAATGTGCATTAATTTATCTACAAATCCTAGATTTCCCTATTTAAATGAGACTATTTCCCTTTTCATTTTCAAGGTTACATAAATAAATTTTTGCATAGAATATTCCAAATGCTATGTCACCTGGAGGGCAGTGCTTAAACATTCTAAATCTGAACCATCCCGAATATATGATAGGCGTTGCTGGACAGTTTTCTACTCAAGACTGATGGATAGAAAACTAAATCGATTACTGGACTTGTAGAAACTTTCAGAAAACCATCAGAATTCACTGTTAACAACTCTTAAAATATCTATTAATGATGATTTAGACATTTATTAAAGATAACTAAAATTTTTTCCTTTACTATATTTTAACTTATTTCGTCCCATTTTATAAAATATTTAAATAATCTATCGTATGAATTGTTAAAAATAACAATACTTCTTATTAATGTTTTTTTCCTGAGTTGTTTTGTTTGAACAATATTAATGGATATATAAAATTAAAAATATCTTTTGATGGCATGATAACCCTAAATTTAATTATTTGCAATTTTTTTAAATATTAAAGGAAATTATTATAATCGAAGCCAATAGCACATCCTTAGTCCCATTAAAATCTTTTTCCTGAAAAATATTTAATTAAAACCAACATATAGATTTTAAATTGTCAAGTACAGAATTAAAAAAATTTTTATTAAAAATTTACAAAATTATTATAAAAATCTACATAAATTTTTTTTTAAAGTTATTCTCCCATAAATTTAATGTTAAAGTAGAAGAAAAATACCAGAAAAATTCATTTGATTTTTTTAGCTCTCTTTTCATCTAAAAATAAAAAAAACATTAACGTTTATCAATACAACATTTTAAAATTTCAAAA
>CM043712.1:37012300-37033412 GCA_023969325.1 Oryzias curvinotus | reverse complement strand
TTAATAAAATTAACACTGATGTTCATTGCTTACCTCTGACCTCCGTACAAAAAATAAGAAAATTTTATCAATAATTAATTTCTAGAATCAAATGATGCTCTTTTTTTGATGATAATTCTCTTAACTCATTAATCAATAAATCGTTAATTAAGTGAATGAGATTCTTTTTTGGTAATTTATGTCTGATAATATCCATTTAAATCTATTTAGTACAATAATCTCACACAAATATTAAATAGATATATCGTTGGTAGAAAACAGTTTAAATTTGTAAAGAAAAATCTAGTTGTTCACAACCTTCGTCGTCCCGGATTTTTTCAATTCATGGCTTAGCCATCGCAAGTCATAATCTTTTTTTTTTCTTTTTCCAAGTCCTATTTTAAAAATGTAAGAAAAGGCCTAAAAATGACCGATATATCCATGTTAAAAACCAGGTTAAAAGTTTGTAGAATCTGAAAATTGTTTAACTTTCAGAACATGCGGTAATCGAACAATTCAAAGTACATGTTTTATTGTTATAAACCAATGTCATCGTGTGTAGGGTTATTCACAAATAAATATTTTAATTTTGATTCCAAGTTTACATTAAAACAAAATAAATATCAGAAATTTTGGTTTTGACAGTTTTCGTGTCGGATTACGGAAAGAAAAAACAAGGGTTATGTAACAAAGGAAAAGTTTAAAACCATTCATTTGTAGTACATAAAAATCTACCAAAGGGATGGCATCCTTAGCCAATTTGAGTTTTCGTACAGTGTTTAAAGTAATTCAAACAGTTTTAATTCGTCCTATTAGGTTTTTTTAATTAAATTTTTCAAACGCAGGAAGAAAACCAATGGATAATTCATCTCTTTATCAAAAAATGAGAATTGTTGGAAATTAAAAATTGTTAATCAGATTGAAATTTTATAAGAATATCAAGAAGAATCTCTCAACCGCCAATGTCACGCATTAAAAATGGGGCTGCTTAAAGAGAAAAATAACAAAAAAAGTCCTGTTGCACTTTGAACAAAGAAAATTATTGAAAAAAAATCGACATTCGTTCTAGAGTAATGGCTTAGGAATCGAAACATTCTATTTTAATTAATTGAATTAATCGTCATACCCTCTAAATAATGGATATGCGAAGGTTTATCAAGATCCAGTCATCTATTTCAAACTCCAAAGGAAATAAAAATTTCTGTTTGTGCAATTATCCACTCAATAGTGTTAAAACAACATAAATGATTAATTGTGGATTCAACGCTAAAATATTCTCTGAATTTATTTCCGAATTTTTCCAAAAATGAGAGTTTTAATGCTAAAAATTAAAAAGGATAATTTTAGGTTTCATAACTTTGATTCTGTGAAACGATTTTTAATTCCATTTGGAGTTGAGTGTGTTTCTTCCTTCACATACGATCAAGAGCTTAATCCAAACGCAAATTTGTTTTAGAAAATAAAAATTACCTCTATTGAATTAGACCGAAAGAAACCTGGAAATTTGATCAACTTAATATTATCAAAGATCACATAGATATAATCAAAATGGATTAGGTGAGCAATATGACTGGTTCCGGGAAAAGTATCCAATTTTGAAAAAGCGATAAATTAATTGAAAATATTTATTTTAACATAAATTTTTTTTCAGGATTAACAATGTAAATTGATCTCAATTTCTTGTGATATAACAGATGGTCGAGGTAAAAAGTTGAACTCATAAGTTTATCTGTACTAAAGGATTAAATCTCTAGTGTGAGTAAGGATAAAGAAATTGAAAATTAAAATAAAAAATCAGATTCAGATAATGAACAAAGAACAATTGAAATGATCTATGTCTTCCGCATGCGTATGTTATGAACTGGTGAATTCAAATCATTCGCTTGACGTGAAAATTTGCCACCTTTTATGCATAATAATTAAAATACATGTTTTGAAAAATACCTTTCTTTAAACATTATTGTCTAAGCGTATTTTCAAAAAAGTCAAAGTAAGCTAAATTTAGAGTGGAATTGTCAGTTTAATTTTTTTAAATTGCATTAAAATTTTAGTAAAATTTTAAAATCTAAATCTTAAATATTTACATGTTTTGAAAAATTAAAAGGAATTTACAAACACAAGATCACCTTTAACGAAGTTGTAGGGATTGCATCCTTTTTTGGGACTCCTCAAAAAAGAAAGAACAAATTGGAGAGTCTATCGAGCAGATCCCAGATATTAGAAATTATTGGGGACCAAAGAGAAAAGCGAGATTTAAAACAGGATATATTCGAAACCAACTATCTATGATATGGTTGGGATTGGCATTAAACCATGTTGAGTTCGAGCGAAGAGAGAGAGAGTGGAAGCAAGCAATACAACAATCGTAGGTTAGTTTCAGATATAGATATTGATTCAGTTTATTCTTAAAACCTCAAATGGATAATAAAGCGAATAACTAATGAGTCGAATTCGATCGAAGTTGAATTAGTTATAAACAATAAAAGAATAAAAATGAACATGGATACAGGTGCAACGATATCCTGCATAATTGAACAGTTGTGGAGGGATTTAGGATCGCCACATCTTTTTCCTACATCAAACTTGAAGACATATTTCAACTTAAAAATACCGGTTTTAGGAAAAGCAAAAGTGTCAGTAAAGTATTCTGGTGATGTTTATGATTTGAGCGTAATAGTAATTAGAGGTGAAGAAGTTCTGATTTGTGGTTTAGACTGGATCAGAAAATTTGGTTTAAGTATCGAAAACATAAAAAAGATTACGGAGAGAAAGGAAGTTTCAAATGTAAAAAAGAAAGAGGAAACAGATAAACTATTTGCGATTTTTCCCCAGATTTTCGATAGATCATCACAGGGGATCAAAGGATATACAGCTTCAATAGATTTGATAGATGATGCCAAACCAGTAATCCACAAACCTCGACATGTTCCGTTTGCTATGAAAGAAAAGATTGAATCAGAAATTGAGCGGTTATGTAAAGAAGGATTTTTGGAAAAATGAGATATGATGAAAGATAAAATATCTTGGGCTACTCCAATTGTGGCTGTTGAAAAGACAGACGGTTCTATTCGTCTTTGTGGAGATTTTAAGGTATCTATAAATAAATACATAAATTTGAACAACTATCCTTTACCAAGATTCGAGGAAATCACAAACAAACTTTGCCAGGGAAAAAAATTTTCAGTAATTGATTTGAAAGAAGCGTATCTTCAATTACAGGTGGAAGAAGTCTCTAAGAAATACTTAGTAATCACAACTCATATGGGATTTTTCCGTTATTCAAGATTACCTTTTGGAGTCGCTTCAGCTCCACTTATTTTTCAAAGAATGATGGATGATATGTTGGTGAATACCTGGTGTGGCTTGTTTTTTAGATGATATTATAGTAACAGGGAAAACGGACGAAGAACATTTAAAGAATATCCAATTAGTCTTAGAACGATTTCAGAAGCACGGAGTAACTACAAAGCGGGACAAATGCAAATTTTTACAGAATAGTGTGAAATATTTAGGACATATTATCGATGAATTTGGGGTATATCCTTCGGAAGATAATATTAAAGCTCTTAAGGAATATCAATCTCCAACAAATCAAACTGAATTAAAATCTTTTTTGGGGGCTATCTCATACTATTCTAGATTCATTCCAAGGTTGCATCAGCGATGTACGATATTTTATGAACTCTTAAGAAAGGACAGAGTTTGGGCATGGTCAAAGGAACATGAGGCATTGTTTAAGGAGTTAAAAAATATCTTATCAACATCCAGTACTTTAACATATTACAATCCCGACCTTGAGATATTTTTAGCCACCGATGCCTCTAATAAGGGAGTTGGCGCTGTGATCTATCATAAAGACACTAATGGTGATGAAAGGCCAATATCTTTTGCATCTAGAACATTATCTGATGCGGAGAGAAATTACTCGGTCACTGATAAAGAAGCTTTAGCAATAATTTTTGGGGTAAAAAATTTTTCGTCCATATTAATCTGGAAGAAATTTAACATTTTTAACAGCTCATAACCCTTTAAAAAAAATTTGGGGATAAAATCAATCGTTCTGAAGTTATATCTGCGAAACTTATTGGGTGGAACATTGTACTGTGAGCTTAAAACTACAACATTATGTAATGGTCAGCTAAAGAAAACACGGGAGACTATTCCCTTTCTTGGTTACCAGACAAAACAATAGTTAAAACAGAAGCAGATAAAAGCTTAGAAAATGTTTGCAAAGCAGTTAAAGAATCAGGTATAGATGATTTTATTCCAAAAAGATTGCTATTACGAAGAACAGAATTGGACAAAATTTTGTCCAGGATTAAGCGTTATATGGATATTGGATGGCCAGGAAGACAAAAAGTAGCAGTTGATCTTATCCCATTTTACGATAAAATGAATGCTTTAAATTTGGAACAAAGTATTATGATGTGAGCTGATAGAATGATTACACCTACTTCATTACAAGAAATGTTTATTGAAAAACTTCACGAGGGACATCCAGGAATTGTGGCGATGAGAGCGACTGCGAGAAGATATTTTTGGTGGCCTGCTATAAATTCAAAAATAGAACAGAAAGTGAACAGCTGTATCATTTGCAAACAATCGAGACCTTAACCTAAAAAAACCAAATTAAAAAAAGAGGAATATCCAGAGGAACCTTGGTTGAGCTTTCATATTGACTATATTGGTCCCATTCAGGGCAAAATGAGGTTAGTTATAGTCGACGCTCATTCAAAGTGAATAGAAGTGTTTACTTTACGGCAGGCGACATCAAACAACTTGATTTTGTGCCCTTAAGACTTATTTGCAAGATTTGGAATTCCCAGACAAATCGTAACCGATCATGGATCCCAATTTATTTCAGACCTATTTGAGCGTTTTTGCAGGAATAACTCTATAACTCACATTAAATTTTCTTCTTATCATAGTAGAACTAATGTTTTAGTCGAACGTTCAATTCGTACAGTTAAAGAGAAGTTTTATCGTTTATTCAACAACAATCATACATATATGGCATTAATATCAGTTTTAGCAGCTTATATAACTGATATCCACCAAGGAACTCAACATACCCAACGGAATTATTGTTTGTAAGACGAACAAGAACGGTATTTGATAATCTTAAGCCTTCGTTAAAAAATATTGAAGAAGATACTTCTTTGAGACAAAAATATGCAAAAAGATCGCCGATTGCCACAAAGAGAATTTGAAGTTGAAGATTCAGTGTGGGTGTGAAATCAATTAAGCAAATCTTACGAATTGGGAAGAGTTAATAAAAGAACAAATAACCTCTCTTGTGTGATTTTAATAAATGGAAAATTGCATAGGAAGCATGCAGATCACATGAAAAAATCAGAAGTTCAAAAATCCCAAATAGGTTTCAACTCTAACCAGTGTATGCACTTACCAGAACGATCAACTGAAAGTGAAGAAGTTCCGCTTTCACAATTTGATTCAAGGCGTTCTGCAAGGATTGCAAGCAAATCCTCGGTGGATTATTTAAAATATTTTAATGATGATTCCGTTTATGAAGAAGGGAAATAATGTAATAAGCGCTAATTTATTGTAAAGTACACAGACGAACACACGCGTGATAGATTTATTATTTTTGTAAACATTATCATTGTTCAAAAATTACAGCAACCTCCATTCAAGATCCAGTATGATAAATGTTGATCCCAGGGAATGAGTCTTCTGTGAGTTTCATGTTTGGTACTTGAACTCTCTTATCAATTAGTCAACAGTTTTTATATCTCAAACGCCTTGGACAGGCTAAGAAGAGATATTCCCAGTAATACTGTGCTTCATTTTATTTCATCCCTTAAAATGTAAGCGAATTCAATAATTCCACTATAAACACCATGGAGCTACTGATAACAATTTGAAGAGTAATTGGTTTGCATAAAATGATCATAGTAATAATACGTGTGTGCCATTATTTTTTAATGGGTTTTGTACCCTACCACTAATATACTAATTTTCAATCAGTATTGTAGGTGACATGAATTCAATCGTAATCATCGTATTTATTTCATAATTAATAATTCACAATCAAATGTTACTAAGATATTTATATTTTCTTTATTTGACCGATAATTAACTGTTGGTTTTTTCAAATACGAATCAACCAACTATAGTTTATAGATGACCGAAATCGGCGTAACGACTCATAATATGAATGTTGAATGGACTACCGATAAAACTCTAAAATTCACGCATTAGAAGTGTCGTCATAGCTGTTAGTGAGTACTTAATTGGTTTTTGTTACCATTGACTATAATACCTTGAATTCCGCTTTATCCACAAGTTGAAAATTTTTCATCCTAAATCTTTAATTAATTATTTAACGACTATGTCATTCAAATCTCCTATTTCTACTGGGGTTTTCCAATAAAAAGTTGAGTTTTAACAAAAATAGTTTAACTGTTGAACAATTTTGTTTTCTTAATGATAAACGTGGCACCAATTGTGGTTAGCTTACCAGTCAATAATCAAAGTATCCAAAATATGATTAAATTAAACACCCTGCAATAACTACCTCCTTTAATTTTTAAGGTCACAAGGACATAGGCAATCGTCCACGAATTTTCAGATAAGATATCAATGTCATTAAATCAAAGTAACTTTCCATCTTGGAATTGGTCCCTTTACATCCTGTGACACTGTAACTTTTTTTACTGAATTTATTACTATTTTGACATTTTAAGAGTTAATTTTTTTTAAGAAACAAGCGTCGGCGAATAAAGGCAAATAATTAAAAATTTACCCACAGTGTCAGATGTTAGGTCAATTACAGTTTTAAAAGAAAAATGGTAAAAGAGTTTTTTAAAGATACGGCAGTGTTTTAGACTGATAATACAAACTGCTTTAAACTTTTCGAAGAGAAACTGATAGTTGAATTAATATTCCGAAAGCTTAGGGAAGTAATATTGTGATTTTTGCGAGTTTATTCGATATGTGATTTCACTAAGATACTAGGGACTCAAACGAAAAAAAATAATTTCGATTCCGCTTAATCTCTATCATTTATGACTCCTTTGATAAATTGTACATTAACCAGTACTTTTGATTTTATGGCTTAAATATTAGCACTCAAGTTTCCCCTTTAATTGAGATATTCATCAAATCAAAACAGGATGTTGGATCTGCGTTTCGTATTCGACACTTTATAACCCGATTTTTCTTTAATGTCAAAAGTTAGTTACATTGACCTCAAAATAGTTAAAAATTTACTTGTTTAGAAGTGTGAAAAATAAAAAGTTGACATCTTATTTAAAATAAGTAATCAAATTATCCAAAAACTTATCTTGTGAATAATGTCCGACACCGCACAGAAGCGGTTCTTTCCCTGACTAGATCTTATGGATAACTTTGACCCTGAGCTAAATTTCGTAACGTACAGTTTATGCTGTTAACTATTGCTTTGTTACTTTTATCGGTGTTAAGGTTATCTCAAGCTCTAGGAACCTTTTATCAGGACACTGTGTAGAAATGAAGTCTGCCCACACATGAATACTGTTATGACTCTGATTGAATTCGAACAAATAATTTCAACGTTGACTCTGACATTTGATAAACCAAAAAACAATAGAACAAGTCTATTAATGGGATTTTGACTTCAGAAAAAACAAATTGTAAAGATTAACTTTTAAATCACACTAGATTCTCGCAATAAATTATTATTCACCCGAAATTGGGGATCAGTGGAAATCTTTGTCTAAAAAGAAAGTCCAATTGTAATTACATTTTCTCTTCGGAAAAGGTCAACAGAAGTTTGGCTAATCTTGGCGGAAATCCAATTCGATACTCTTTGGATCGCTGGCCACGGCACGAATTCCCATTACAATATAGTTGCTGAAGCCAAGGAATGACTTGTCACCTTGACACAATTAAAATCCATGGATAAACCTCTTTGGACAAAAGAGCTAAGCTATTGTGGTAATTCGCAATTTAATCCATTTAAAATAATAATTTATGATTATTCTCTTTGAAATGAAAACCAATAAGTTCGCGATCAAAACCGACAATTGGCGTCGAATACACGATGACGACAGTCCACCCTACCCACAATATTATTATCGAGACAAGCTTAAGTCTCAAACTTGACACCCATGTAAAGATGAATAAAGTGGTTCAAGAAAGTTGCAAGGTTAACCGCCTTTGACCTCAACAGCATCCAAGGGAACGATAGGGGTGAATTCAAGAAAAGTAAAGACTCAATGCTCTAATAACAAGGTATCAAATAAAATCGGCTATTCTTATTTTTAAAAAGTCGAGGGCCCAAAGCTCAATGAAATTCATAGGTCAAATAAAACTGAAATGGGAAACAAGAATATTTAAATGTTTTGAATTGTCTCATTTCATGTAATCGCACTGAAAAAAAAGTTTGTTGACAGTGCGGACTTCCTTTTTTTTCAGGCTAAAAAATAGTCAACAGAAGAATACACAATGGCCGATTTTTCAGGGAGACAAGTACCTGTGTGTATAGCGGTAGACACAGCTACATTACAAGCACAGTTTCAATTTTTATGAAGTTTTCGTTGATAGTTTTTTTGTTTTCAAGATATTTGAGAAATTGAACAGAGTTATTAGATCTAAATGCTGTTTTTGCTTGCCAAATCATTTTAAAGCCCTTATTTGTCTTTCAGTTAAATATTCTAATTTAGTGAATGGTATTGAAGAAGAACGGGTAAATGGGGTTTCCATTGACTATCGAAAATTACTCCACCAAATATGGACCAAAAGACCAAAAAACTGTGGCCATATGTTGAGGCATTACTGTACATGTTGTCTGACACGAGTATCACTTATTTTTCAAAATTTGAAAAATAACTTTTAAATTTATTTAGGCATTTACTGAGTTTTTATGGGAATTTTGTTAATTTTGGTTGAAAGAATAAATGTTTATTCAATATGATACCTCACAGCTGTACGGAGAATTTTCGCAGAATTAATTCAATATCTAAAAAATTTTGAAATAATCTTTTTTTATATGTTTACATTATAAACAAAGTCACATCAACAAAAGGTATCAAATTTGGCTCACACCTAATAATTCTACCCTGAAAAATTATCGATTAAAAAAGGTGATATTATTAGTTAATTAATCGTAAAGTTTTTGATGATAAAACTAGACTGAGGCGGTCACGCCAAAATATCAATGGGTGCCGGTTTGGCGAAAGGTGATGACTAATAAATGAATAAAAAGAATTTTGTTTTTTGTCAATTTTAAAATAAGGTTAAAGTTAGCCTTTTTTGTTTATAGTACAAGTGTAGAATATGATTCTTTTAATTCAGAAATAACTCATCCAAATTTGGGACAAAGCCGATTTTTCAAAATAGGAGCGATGATGGATGGGTTTAGTAACTCACCCTAAAATGCGCATGTCACAAGAACAGTTATCATAAATTCTATTTGAAATCAATGTAAAAGCTTAGTTAGGACGTGTAGTAAAAAGTTGGAAGATAAAGAAGAGACCGTCTACGTAAGGCTTGGATGATACCACTTGAGAGGCTCTCAATAAGTTGTGGATAGAGCTGGCGATGGTGATAAAAGTTGGACCGTATCAGTCCTAATAGAGAATTTAGATTTTCCATAATTCCAGAAGGAACAGAACCAGCGAAGCCAAAGTCTAACTTAAAATAAAAATTTTGTTTTTTTCGATGAATTTTTTAAGGGAAAATTCAGTATTTTTGATCGTTGAAAGAACGTTAATGTTTGTGAATAAATCAAACCGGCGTAACCCGAAATTAAAAATCTAAGGAAAACCTTCTAAGTGGAAAAAAAAATTATTTTATACAGATACTTTAATTAAACTATATTAAAATAAATCTTTTGAAGAAATCTTAGGCACAAGGAATAATCGCAATTGAGCTGTTTTTATCGTCGAAAACGGCCAATGTTTTTACTTGTCAGATCACTAATTTATCGTCTTACTACCTAATTTTAATGATTGTATGTTTGTTAAGTAACTTAATATTAAAAAATTATCTAAGTAAAAAATGGTTTTTAGAAATTTATTCAATGATTGAATGTGAGTTGTGGTGAAATACACAAGCAAAAATAATAAGACCGAAGTTGAGTGTCAGAGTTGGTTTCCTTATTTAGCGTTTGTCGTAATCTTGATTAAATGGTTATGTTATAAACAAATTAAAAACAAGCCAGTTAGAGAGATAGGATACATTTGAAAATATCGAACATCGAGAAGCGCATTCGTTAACTTATGGTTGCCATTGTGACCGTTTTATATTTTTAACTGTCAACAAACTCAAATGAAATCTTCCTCTCAGGTATTATGAGAGTGAACCTTAGGATTGTGATGAAAAAAAGAAAAATATTTCAGATAACCTTTTTTGGAACTTTGAAAGTGAAGAAAGAAATTGCAAACCTGAAAGTATTTCTAGCAAGGACACAAGTCATACGAGTTGGTTAGAGGATGAAGGGGTTGGAATTTGATAATATAGGAATACACAAAAGACAAAATCAATATAGAATACTTAAATTTAATAGAATATTGGATTAGAAGAGAAGGAGAAATTCAGGTTGTGGAGCGATTTAATATTCAGGATATATTTAGGGATTCGATCGATTTTTTGGCGAGAGAGTATGAGTTGGAATTGTCTTTAAAGCTTTTAAGAATTAAAGAATTAGAAGAAACTGAAACAATTCGACAAAACGAAATAAAAAAATTGGTTCGGTTTTTTAATTAATTTAAGGAAGAAAACCAATTAGTGACAAAAAGGGTTCAGGAAGCTGATACACACCTATTTGTTTATGACCACCGAAATCATAAATATTTCATTCCTTGTGAAAGTCATATCTACTTTCTCAGCCCTGATGACCCGATATATCGAATGAGTCGTTATGATCGAGTGCCTTTTTTTAGAGATAAAGTTGGGAGTATAAGAAGTGTGAAAATTTCATTAAAAGAAAATCGATTTAACTTGGCATTGGGGACGGAATTTTATCTAGTCAAAAGAATTAAAACTAAAATATAGACAACCAGATATTATTATTTTAAATCAAATTCATGCCATATGGATCTCTTTTAGCCTTAATTAGTAAACTATGGTACGATTCCGTGTGGTAATGGTAATTCACTGATTTTCTTTAATTGAATTCTTGAATACGCGAGTAAGGCCTCTAAAAGCTGGGGTAAATTAAAGTTTGACCTGGCGTGAATTTTGATTTAAAATAGAGGATTCGATGTGAGGGTGGAGTGTGAAATTTGGATGGTAGAGTTGGTAATATTCTTTAAGTCAATTTTAAAAAGAACTAGAATGAGAAGGGATGTTATCGTCGATGACAGTATTTACAAGAAGGGAGGTTTCGTAAGTCCTTTGGTTAGTTAAACAGGTACCAACAACGAGCAACATTTTTCAGTCGATAACCACCACCCCCCAATATTAAAGTAGGAATATTAAATGACTTTGCGTAATCGACACAAGCCCTTTTGTTAAAATTTACCAACCCGTGTCCTTTTATTGATAAGTTAAATCTTCCAATATTATCTCTAGCTAAGGAATCTGCACCACACTAAATTAGAAGATATTTACTTGTAAAACGATGCATGATGGCTGAAAGGTATCTATTGTCTCAGAAAGAATGGGCTTGAAGATTGATAAATAGCCTTATTAATTAAAAAATTAATAGCTACTATCATCATCAATTCCACTTTTGAGAGGAACGTTGAGACAAAAATTAGTGCCATCGCTCTGGCCATTTTCAAATGCAGAGCCTAAGTAGAAACAGCAAAGCTTACCAGTTGAGGGAAAATATTTTCCATCATAATAGTGAAAAGATAGAGTAAAAACACGATTCGATGAATAAAACGCTTCCTTTAATAAAAAAAAATTTTTACTTGAACGCCATCACCATGATGAACATCAATATCTACGTAAAGAACGCGATCATGACATCAAAATAATTTATTATAAATACCGAAGAAGTTCGAAAATTGCTAAAACAATGTCATTGATGTAGCAAAACCCAGATGCCTAGTTAGTTATGACGAAAATAAACTTGGTTAGTTCTAGCGTGATGGAAACCGCCGGACCAATTGATGGCAAGGTCAAATGTCTGAAAAAAAAAATTTTTACTTCAGAGTTAAGCAACCGAGCAGCGTCTATCGATCCACCAGTGTTTAAACAACAAAACTCGTAAATCCCCTCAAAGGGAGGACATACATTATTACATCAGCAAACCAATCTTTTCCTATGTTGTACCACTTTGCTTTATCACTTGTGTATAAAAATTCTGAATGGGGAAGCCTGGATAAAAATATTTTAGTTACCCTTTAAGATAATCAATATAATCAGAAGTATGAAATTTCAGCAACTCACTTTCGGTAGCCTTTCTAGGATAGAAAAACTTTAAAGACATAAATATTACCTTCATTTTGGTATGGAGATCGTAAGAAAATATCAAATCATTTGTTAAACTCACTCTATGGGGTTTCATTGGATGTTTTTCCCCTTATAAAATTAGAAATTTACCATAATGAAAATTCCCAACATTAGGATCATAGATATAGGCCACTTTACGCACCATTAAAAATACTCTTGCGCATTGAACGGTTTATTGAACCCAGTTATGTTGTCACCATAGATTTTTTTCCTTTCTATTTTCTACTTTTCCTGAAAATTTTTAGCGATAGAAACTCATTAAATGATTAAAAATTCTTTAAAAGGAAAGGAATAACTTAATTTATAGTATTCGGAAATAACCAAAAAAATGCGATCAATTTATCTTGAAATATCCAATAAATACTCAAAAATATCCAACTGGTTAAACTTGTACAAAAATCAGAAAAGTATTCCCTGACTTTTCGGTCCTTTCCTAAAAAAATATTTGTCAAGTTTTAAACTAAAAGAAGATTATTAAAAAATATATAATATAGTCAAAAAATATATTAATTAATACTTAAACAAAAAATTTATAATTATGACGAAAAATCGGATGCTGGCATATTTTTCTATCTTAAAACAAATGCAAAAATAAAAATCAAATATTTTCTGGATATAAAAAACAGATCAACTAAATTTTGGAGAATTAATCAATATAATGAGTTACATTTTCAAAAATCTTATGTTTGTAGACCGAATTTTTAGTTTAAGATTTTAATTAAATAAAAATCATTATTTTTACTTTATCAAAAACTATTTCTCTAATCTAATGTTGCTCTAGTCAACCACGTGCTTTTATAGTTAACAACACCTTATGGAACCACAAAAATATTTAAACTTATGATTAAATATGCTCTTTAAAACATTAATAATTTATTTTTTTCTTCAAATTATGCCTTGGCTAATTCTATAAAGTCTTTTATCTTATAAATAAGACTTATGTTTTTATAGGAGTTAAAAAAGATGATCATATTTAACACAAAAGTAGAATGGCTATAATTGACAATTATTAAGTTAAAGATTAATGCGCAATCTAACCTGGCCGCGCAAAAATAATCCTTCTGGGGTAAGTTTTGGCATTAGACGAGCTTGAGCGGATTACGAGTGTAGCAAAAAAACAAATTGATAAACTGGAAGAAAAGCCGCCTAAAGCCAAAGTAACCAAAATAAAAGCTTTAGATTACCCAGGATTATAAGTTATTGTTTTAGACCATGATTTTCGTAAAAAATCGATTATATTCAAACTTTAATTAAAACGAAACATATTTTCAAAAAAGCACATTAACACACAAACTTATGAACGTGATATGTTTTGCACATGTCATGAATTAATTTATCATAATTACAAAAAAATAGCTTTATTTATTTAGTTTAACAAAAAAAGTAATACCAGATAAAATGTAGTCGAACGCACAACGATTAGTGTTCAACAATTTTCTCCACATGAACCGCATAGATAAATATAAAAGAAGGTCTAATGAGTTTCATTGTGACTTTGATTTTTCACCATAGCGAAATTCCATATTTACTTAACCATTTGATCACCAGCACCTGTTGTGGGTTCGATAAAATTTTTGGAATGTTCCACCAACAGATGGCAATCATTCAGTCGGCGATCTGGTAAATTTTAAACTTAGTTTCACAATCCCACAAAATAATGGAATTTCGTCCAATAAAGAACCATGTAATAAGGACTTTTCTTGTTGCGAAAAACATTCTTCCATCAACCCATTGATGATGGGAAACAAGGAAAAAAATATTTATCCTTCCTCAAGAAAGCCTTAACCAATTTTAACTTTCTGTTGTTTTAGTTGAATAACAGAATAATTTTGAATGTAATTATATGAATAAACTTCATCGATTTTGTTAAAGCAATGTGCAGTCAAATTTTAATTTAAATCTAATTCTAAAGCTAAAAGCCCAATGGAAGTGAATTATATACAAAATTAATGATCAAAGATAATGACATTCCATTTATCCACTCATGGTCCTCCAAGACCTTTTTTTAATTTTTATTCTGGTACGACACTTTGGTTTAATGATACCACGTCTGTCTCTATCCAAAACTCAATTATACATTACGTCATAAAGGTATCGCCACCTGACACCAAAATAGCTTTTTCTTGCAGAAAAGTAACCACTCCCGTCAGTAGCAATGTTCGATGCCAATGAACACCGTGTTTCAAAAATAACCAAACTAAAAACTTAAATAAAACATTTTATTCATAAGGAAACAAAATTAATCATTAATTTAAGTATTTGGGGATTTAAAAAAAATCTACATCTTACCTCAATGAAATCACAACATCGTTTAATAACGCCGGAATGTCTATTCTGGTAAATTTTTTTCATTCTTTCATCAACATGCTTGTTGCTGTATTTGAATAGTTATCCCTTATAACGAATGTACCTTTGCTTAAATCTAAAACCTTTCTCTCAATTTTTATCAATGAATGTCTGGAAGTACAAGCGAAACAAAAATTTAGAAACGATGTATAACACACAGAATATCTCTTATTTAATCTTATCTAATCTAATGTACCGCCTGCCGTGTTCATGTCATTAAGATACGGTTACATTCCTCCCCCTTATAACTTGATCATTATTAATTCCAAGTCTTTTCACAGATTTAACATTTATTCCGTATCTGGTTGTATACTCATTACATTCTTCTGGTTCTTTATCGCTATTTTCAACTGGTAGTGGTTTAAAAGTAGATTTTACAATATCTTCATGATCAATACTTTATGGATGTGTATAGTAAAGCTTTTCAAGTCTTTTTTGTACCTTTTTGCAGCGATTTTTATGAACATATTTATTTCTTCCATTTTGACAAACTATGAGTAATGGGCCTTCAATGCCTTTAATATCATAAGGACCTTTCCAAGAAGCAGAAAACTTTTTGTCCTTACTATTCGTAGCCATTTTAGGATAGCTTATGTAAATTTGATCTCCTATTAAAAACTTTACGCAATTTTCTTTTTTATCGTATTCATGTTTTTCATGTAACTTAGCCTTGTATATGCTTTCTTTCACTCTCTTTAATGCCAGTTTCATCTTTTTAATATAACTTTCATTAGAAGAAGGTAACTCTAATCCATAGATTAGATCAATTGGTAATTATGAATTATTAGCAGTTTTTACAGTCATGTTAATATTTTTTATCATTAAGTTGGGATTTCTAATGGCAAAATCATACCTTATAATAGAAATTCCACTCCCAGAATCCACTAATAGATAAGTCTCAATACCATTGACTCTTCCTTTAATATATGCAGGTCCAGACTTTCTTCCATTATATGGATTTTTTAAAAAATTCCTATTTTTATTGGAGTAGCAGTCCTTGGCTAGATGCCTGTACTTTCCGCAATTATAGCAATTCTTGGATTTTCGAGAATCCAAAGTCAGCACTTTCAATTTTAGCCGTTGTATCTCGCTTTTAAGTTCTTCCACTTCTTGATTTGATTGAGATAAAAGTGCGCATTCGTTAGTATTTGTTTTAAGTGAAAAGTCTTCGCAATAATTCACAGCTTCCCAAATAGTTTTTGGCTTGTTTGTTTTGATTCCAGTCACTAGGTCTTCAGATGACAAACCGTTCAAAAATAGAGTGATCAACATTTCAATGTCTTCAGCTTCTCCGATTGCTAAAACGTGTAATTGTTGAATCTTTGAGGCGTATTCAGCAAACGAGACTGAGTCTTCCTTTTTGATATTTAGCAACCGTTTAATTGCTTCTGTTCTCGTAATTGGTCGAGAATATCTCTGCTTTAGTTTACCCACTAGCTCTTCGTAATCCAATCTTTTCCAGTTTAAAGCAGTAATTTCTTTTATAACATTAAGATCCATCCCAAGTAAGACAGCATTTTTCTTTTCTTCAACTTTTAATTTGTAGTCCACAGAGAGTAGCTCGAACCGCTCCATCCATGTCTCAAATTCATTACCATTGAATAGAGTCAATCCTTGAAGTATTTTATTTGCCGACTGCGCCATATATAACACACAGAATATCTCTTATTTAATCTTATCGAATCTAATCTACCCCCTGCCGCGTTCATGTCATTAAGATACGGTTACAGACGTCAGAGCAAAATAATTACAATCACCCACAAAATGTCATTCCAAATATTGGCAATCACCGAAAGAAATTAAAGGTAACGCAGACCACGTAAAATGTGATAAAAGAAAAAGTTACATTCGGTAGTTGTCGGATGATATTTTGAACATATTTAAACGTTTAATATGCCAAGTAAATTTGTTGTCTTTGATATGAAATTTCTATCAGTATTGGTTTTTTATGTTTATTAATTTTCACTGCTGAAATATATTCTATTTGGGTTGATTTTATTATTTTATACGAAGGTATGACTGCAGAGAATTGAAAAAAAAAGACCATGGCTGCTGTAGTGGACTGCGCAACTGTTAAAATCACTTGAGAAACGATGGATTAAAACCTCGTTTTAATAAAAATTTTCACAATTACCAACCAATTTTATTTTCAAAAACATCCTCTTGATTTTTTTAAAAATCCATTCCACAATTCATAAGAATATTTTATGCGATATTTTGCCACTTTGTTGAGAATTTTCCGTTAAACGTTTACCCAAAATTTTATTTACTTTTCATTACATGGCTTTATTATATTTTGAAACAGAAGAAGGTATCATTCAACTTTATTTCCTAACTCTTGGAAGTTGAGTCCATAAAGAAACCCTTTGACGTTTAGCAGAGTTTGCCAAAGGCCCTTCTTACAACTTTTTGTCAAGTATCATTTGTAGCCCGAGCCTTTATATACTTGGTAGAATAACCTGATTTCCTTGACTTTCTTTTAATGCTAAATCTTTTTCAAATCCATTCCAATCCCAGTATTGTTTTATTTTTTTAGTTTCCGAAATAGTTGAGGAATTGTATGTAAAAAAATACACTTAAGCTATATTTCTTTAAGATTTAAGGGGAAACTAAGGTTGTAGTTGTGATTGTCAACAAAATTAATGAATAACTGTATAAAGTTCACCCTTTGAGGTTAAATATAATAAAATTCAAGTAAGTAAAAAAAGAAAGTAAATTTTATAAATAGAATAATCACTCCAGGTATGTGAAAATTTTGGATCGCCTTCCCATCCATAAGCCAGAAATGATAATCAAAGTATTGAAAAAATAAAAGAATGAGATACATTTTATTATTTTTTTGATTGGACATATTCTATCAACGACTATTGCCAAGAATAGGCGAAGTTTCGAGCTCTCATTTTCGTCTGAGCCCGATGCCAATTACCGGCTTAAGTAACATGAAACGAACTAATAATTAGAAAATTATGGCAGAAAACATCTTGTAGAGGTATATCCACTGAAGATCGGTAGGTATACTGAATGGTGACAAAGCAATTAAAATACTGGCATTAATATCGTGATTTAAAAGACATTTTCAGAAAATACATGTACAATTAATGCTCTGAATTTATTTTCGATACAGCAAAATCCGAAAGACTTTTTAGTTGGTAGATTCTGTCTGGAATCGAAAGTTAAACTAACAACTCTGATAAAAGAATCTGGGTTTTTAAGGCCAGAAACTCTTTTTTTATTTCTTCTGTGGTGTCTTTAGAGAATCGATATGGAGTAAATTGTTTAGACATGATTTATAAAAGCGTGGAAATTTGGTTAAAACTGAACCATAACAATTTTTATTCGAAAATAATTTGTTAGGATGAATCCACACTCTATTTGTATTTATGATTGGCCTGTAAATGTCGAACAACTACCAATACGCATGTGTACAAAAGAACAATAACATTGAGTCAAGATATTCATACAATTTGATACAGACCATTTAATCAAGAAAAATACAATTCAAGTTAAAAAATTAGTAAGAAAAAAAAGAAGCTTAGACATGATAATAATAGAATGGCTAACACTAATTTTTATAAAATTCGACGATAATAAAAATTACATGCAGGTATCAAGTTTCGATTTCATAATTTAAAAATTTCGTTCTAGCCAAAAAAATTATCATTTGTTATTTTTTCTATTATACAACGTTAAATCTTTCATATTTTTGACAATTTCACTTTCTTTAAAAACAAAATCGAAAATTGAGTTTGATGTGATTTTTAATTGTCATTAAATAAATTTAAAAAGTAGGGAAATATTTTGCAATGGAAAATATATGATGGAGATATTGCAACAATGAAACAGATCTATGCTCTGAAAAGTTCCGTGTAATGCGTTGATAAAATTTCATATTAAAAAATCAAATAATTCGTGTAAGTATTGTAGATTTAGAGGGTAAATAAAATATAAATGACGGTTTTTGAATTATACAAACGGTAGTTGGTGTCATCTTTCCCAAAATATTTTGTTTTATTAAAGGTGACCTTGACAGACCTTTACTATTAAAATATATTAAATATTTTTTTTACTACGAATTTTTTTTTAATTATTTAATATGAAAAGAACATTTCTAAATATGATCCATAAGATAAGTATAAAAATTCTTTTTTTACGTCAATAATTTTTAGTAAAAGATGAAAACTTTATTAAATTTTAATGTATTAATTTTTATGTTGCTTGTCACAAAAAAATCTTATGAGAACGGAAAATGGCTCAGCATGCCTTAGGCGTAAAAGTATTAAGAAATAACTGTTCTTTTCAGCTGTGTGTATTTAGAACAAAAAAACTCAGTTTAATATTGTAGAACACTAACGGTTTCTCACCTATTGGAATGTTCCAAGTGATAAGTGAATTATATGAAATTTGTCTTTTCATGATTATTAAAACAAATAAATAGCTTAGATAATCTATTTATCTTAATTTGTCGACGCGTCATAGTTCAGAGGCACCGCCATCTTGTGGAGTCGCGCACCTATATAAATAAAATAGAAATTCTTTAATTAATTTGAGCCTATTAATAAAAAATAATTTATATCTGGCATTGAAAGGAGTTTTTTACAGATTACAATAAATTTAATCAAAAAATGCTTAATTTAATCTAATATCTTTTTCGCAAAAACTTCTGTGAGTTTTAACAAAAACAGAATAATAAGTGTAGTTTCATCACTTAAATAATAAAAACAAGCTATTAAAGTTAGTATTTAATAAAATAGTCGAAGAATCACTATCCAATTATTTTTTCTGATCTGGTTGAGTTATTTTACAAGAAACCAAGTTCTGAATAACTAAATAAAGAATTAGATAAAATTAAGAAAGTCCTTTAAACCTTTTCAATCTTAGAATTTTTTCATGCTGACTGAGTGTGCAATTTATGGGATCATTTTATAATAAAAGAACTATTTCTCGATTTAAAGTGACCTTGGGGCATTAAATTACAACACAAGGAATATAAAAAAGATTGTTAGGGATGAAGATTCTGCGCATAATAGTTGAGTTGTAACAGAATTTTTATTCAAAGAAAATATTTTAAATGTGACAGAAAAAAAGCTTAATTTAAATTTTTTATTAGTTCATAAATTTAAAAAAATGTAAATATTGAGGACATTAATGTGTAATTAGTAATTTTTAACCCAATTATGTCTTAAAACAAAGGGATATACCCTTTTTTCTGTTCTTTAGAGATTTATTCAAAAATTTTTTGATTACATTGTTTTTTAAAGGTAAAAAAAATATCAAACGAAACTTTTTTTGTAGTTATCAAATAAAATTGATTCGATTTTTTTTATTAGTTTTGGTTTAGTTTGGAAGAGGGTGTTGATCTCAATACATCTCAGATATCTCATAGACTTTTAAATATCAGAGATTATACAAACAATAGGTGTTCACATTTTTAGCTAAAGTTAAATTTTATCTCTAATGCTGATAAATTGCAACATTAAAATAACTACTGAAATAAGATAAAAATATCAAATAAAAAATATCCACAAATTTTTTTACAATTTTTAAAAAATTTTATCGATAGACAAAAATAATAGTTATTTGCAGTCGCTAAATAGTTTATTGTTAAAATACAAGCCTAATTGTACCCCACCAATGAACTACCCTTTTAACTCTCAATTTACTGCATCTAAATCTTTTAACAAAGAAATTTAAAAATATCTTCAAGAACGTAAATTTTTTTAATTTTTCCAAAAAATGAGATAAAACACACTAAGCAAAGATAAAAGATGCTCGGTTAAAATAATTCTATTAATCAATAGTAATTTACCAATTCGAGTAGCATCTATAATTATAATAAATACAGCATTCAAATTATTATTTTTAAATCATCTGGCAGAAGTACTTAAAAAAATATTTCAAAATAGGGAGTAAAGAAAATTTGGTGCGCGTTTGGATACATATGGTCCAAAAAAACCTTAACTCAAACTGAAATATTGCTCTAAGATTTTTATCATTATTTCAATTGAAAAGGTTCTATTTTTAATGAGTTAAAGAATATCTTCAATTTACATGTTAATATAATTTACGTAATAATTCGTGATTAAATGTCGCTCAATTACTCTAGATTTTATTACAAATTCTTCCAATATTAAGATATAGAAGGTAATTTTTACTATTTAATAAGCTTATAAAAATTTTGGGTTAAAAAACAAATGTTATCTAGTAATTATATTTTTCTTCTTCACAACTTAAAAGTTATTATATAGCCAAACTTGTCTAAAATAAATCCATAATTTGTCAAAAAATTTTTTTAAAAAATTTAATTACAGTATTTTTTTGAACAAAGAGTTTAAGACTTACAAGCTCTGTATTCTTTAAATCTCATTTCTTTGTAGTAGCTTTA
>CM043712.1:36953987-37011300 GCA_023969325.1 Oryzias curvinotus | reverse complement strand
TCAAACAAGAAAAACATTCATATATAAATTAAATTATAAAGTTTTGTCATTTTTGCAATTTAAAATCTTTGGAATATTTATTTGGTAAATATTTTTGATGTTTTTGTTTGTTAATTTAAATAGTAACAATGTTACAAATTACGTCGCACGTACTTATGTATTTATAAACTTGTTAGATTAGTTCTAGGATATATTTTACTTTTTAGAATTAATTGTATCACTGTTTACTTATTTTTGATATAATCAATATATGAGGGCTATTATTTGAAATGTATTTCCAAAAAATGAACTATTGTGGAGAATTTACGACTTTTAAGCATTGATTATGACACGATTGGCATGGATAGTGTAAATTTCAACAATTAAGTGCCTCAATAAAATTTATTTTTGGGAATTTTTTTAAACAATTTTTTTAATTATAAAACTTTTATGATTTAAGTATATGAGATAAACGCTTTTTCATTTTAAGACTATTTACTCATTAATCAAAATTTATAACATATCGGAAGACTACATTTTTGGCGATTGTTGTTCTGATATCTTAAAACTTGAACAACTAGTTAAATTCAAAAGACCTAATTTTAGTGAAATAATGTGTAATTTGATTACGAACAAGGGAGAATGAAATTTCAAAAAAAAAGATCTAAGAATTTGGTGCGATCAATGATACCACTTCAAAATATACAATCAATAAAATGTAAAGAAGAAATAGTTCTAATTTTAAATTTTAAAATATACATAAAATTTCCTATTCTTTTAGAGTGATATCAAAAATTATTGAAAATTCAGAAATTGGTCATAAACTGCTGATTTCAGTACTATAATTAAAAGTATTTAAAAATTAAATAAGGTTGTTTAAAAACACTTCTGGAGAAGTTTAGTTTTAATAATTTTCTGGAAAATTTTAGGTCGATTTTTTGTTGTTATATGTTAGTAATATCTTGAATTTTTAATAAATGAGGTAAAAAATCATAAAAAATATTAAATAAAAAGAAACTTTTTTTCTAGATCTCTAGAAAGTTTGAAAGTATTATTTTATTTTTTGTTTTTTTTTAATAAGTTATTTTGAGGATTAAAATTTGAAGAAAATTGTTTATGTTCATCGTTCCATTATATTCATAATGAAGACTTTTATCATCAAAAATTATTGATAAACCGCATACTCATAAATCTGAGACATATAAATCAACAAAAAAAGTCCCTCTCTGGTAACAAGACACACTTGTGAGTGAGTTTTATTTAGTTTTTGTTACATTTTGTTAATAGACAAGATTCCATTCGTCTTTTAAGTCCTTAAACACAAAAAAAAATGTCTGATCGAGGCCAAAATTTATAAAAAGAGGCCTCCATGAGTGGGCAAAACTCCATGAAAATCACACCATATTTGGAACCCAAAAGTTTAATGATAAAACAAAAAAAAGCTATTATTGAGATAAAAAAACATATTCTGGAGTTAAAAATCTCAGATCGTTATTCAATTGGGGGCGAAAATAAATATCGATATGTAGTGGCTTTATGTTAATAAAGCGACCCGATATTTTGTCAACACCCAATAAGAATACCCTGACTACGGATTCTCTGTTCATTTTATCACTGGATGGTGAGTTTAAAAGGCTTTAAGCCTTCACTCGATGAATTTATTTTCGAGTTTAAACCTTTACAGCTTGTTAAAACACAAAGAAAATGGTATAATTTAAACTATTTTTTTCTAAAATTGCTAAATTCATGGTGAAAATAGCAGAATGTAAAAGGTATATTTTCAGAATGTTTTAGGCCATAATATTTTGTGAGATAGAATAATGAAGTTTAAAAGTTAGTTCTAAATAAACATTTAAATCTATCTTACTCTCCTAACTATGAGTTCTAAAATATTAGCTAATCATCCCACAGTTAATATTATACTTCATAACATATTCTGACATCGTCCATGATCGTTATCGAACATTAATGGCGTTCGTATATTTTGAAACACCCTGTGTTTTGAGTTCTGTTACTCAAAACTAAGCCTATGAATTTTTTGATGAGATTCTTATGGAAAATAGCCTTATAATACAATCTATAAAAAAATTTTATTAACATCTAAATTTATGATAATTGGTTGGTATTTTTAGGATCAATTCAAAGTTTGGTAATTGGACTAAATGGAAAGCAAAATTTATATTATTATTTAAAATATAAGAAAAGCATATATTCTTTTATTCACAATTTAATTTTTTTTAATTTTAAATATTCATAAAAATTTCTATATTCATATCTGATGTAAAGCATTTCGAAATTTCTTCGAATCAATAAAACAGCCTATTTTCAATTCATTTCGCTAAAATTATATATTTTAATGGTAACATGATAATTTCAAATAATTTGCTTGTTTTACTTGTTAGTTGTTTCGACGATTAATTTCTGTAAAAAAAGAATGTTTTGAAAAATTCACAAAATTAGAGAAATTTATAATAGCTTAACATTGCCACTTTTAATGTAGTTAACCTCGATTTTTACTTCATGAGTCAGCATTTTGGATATCTTTTTTTCATCACGTTATCTAGCTATGAATGAATTCGCAAAGCAACGATATTCAATAATAGTTATCAAGTTACTCAATTCTAAATTAGAATTTTGCGAAAAAATTAGATTTTATCAGAAATTTAGTAAACTACAAAATTTAGAGGTCAATACCTTCGATCTACCATAGTTACTGTCATTAACTCATTAAATAACAATAAAATACTTGTGAGAAACTTCCATCTTCGGTCAATTTTTTTTGATTAATCAGGTAAAATCATTTCTATAATAAATCAATTATAAATTTATTAATACAAATTACTTAGAAAATTTAAGCTGATAGCGCTAAACCTAATTAATTCGATCGATTAGGCAAAGGAAAAAAAGCTAATATAATTCATAGCAAAAAACCGACATAAAAATATCAATCGAAAAAATTTATATTTTTTTAATCCTTATAACTCTACATACAACAATCAAATTTACAAAGTCGGTCATCAGTAATCCTTGTTAATAATAATTGAGTGTGCGCACTGTCATGTAAGAATAATTATTCAAAGTTCCCATTATTATATTTTCAAAAATACGAAATTTTATAAATATGTAATTTGTGCCTTTAACTGTGCTTTATATTTATTTCGATGAAGCTCAAACAAATGTCTCAAGTTCATATATTCAAAAATGAACATATTTATTGTTTTGTACCGTTTGAAAAAAATAAAAAAATAATTAAAAAACTTAAAAAAATTTTTTTCGATAAATTACCTATGAATTTCAAAACTAAAGAATTAAAAATTTTACTAATGAAGAAAAAGCATCTTAAGGAATATTAAAGAATAAATTTGTCTAATTATGAATTCTTAACGATAACCTTTAAAGTTTATGGTCATAATAAACAATTCACATCCTCTAATCTCTTAAAAGCGAAACAAAATCTTTGTTATAATCTTTAATCTCTAAGTAATTGAGTTTTTATTTTTAGTTTTAACTGGGATTAAGTAGAAGAAAATAGAGACATTTAAAGATAATGCTTAACGTTAGCTTTGGCTTAACTTACATCATCAATCAAATGAGTTTCGATCTTAAAATAGACTAGTTGTTTATATTAAATGATTTACATAAAAGAAACTTAAAAAATATCGCAATTTTTTCAAACAACCTTGCTGTTGTTTTCTATTGCTTCGTCGCCAAGTTTTATAGGGTTTTTAAATGCGCCAAAGCCAAAATGTCAAAAAAACACACCAAATTGAATTATACTTATTTTTACATTAAAAATTTTCTGATCCAATAAAATTCTATTGTTGTCATGCTCAAGTAATTTTTTAAATTTGTAAAATTATTATTGTAAGAAATCCTCTTCCTCATTATGAATAATAAAAAAAGTAAACATCGTGACAACCTACGAAAGTTAACAATTAATATTTAGGTGGATGAAAATCACTTGTATTGCGCTCGTAAAAAATATCAAATGAGTCATTATTTTAAAAATTTTACACTAGAATATATCATAAATAATTTATGAATAAAAAACGATTTAGGTTAGTTTTTATTTATTGTAAAAGCATGTCATATTCCGAGCATAACCGAAACAAGGTCGGTAGGAGTATTCTGTTTATCGTAGTTTAGCACTCTTCAGAAAACTGCAAGATTTTATTCCATTCAGATGTTTAACTCGATCAACATTGAATATCGAATAAAATCACACCAAGCTTTAAAATCATCCGAACAATAATGCTATTTTTTGTAGAGGCCACTTTTGCGTTATACGTGGCCTTAAATGAAACACTAAATAGTTAAAAATAATTAGACATTTGCCTTTTTTAACTCGAAATTTTATAAGGTTACGCTTCATATTTCTCCATAATTTTCTTGGTTCTTGGCATTGCATTTTATTGAATATTGGAATGGTGCTTGATTCCCCATTATGTACATCCAGGTAATGTTAAAGCCAGGAAATGGGTTGGGTACGACGGATGCAATGCCTGTTGCATTTATCTTTTCTCATACATAAGGATGGGATGGGTTGGTAGTAAACATTCTACTATCTATCATTAACATCTGTCTGAAAATTAATCAATGTTATTATTGTTTGTAAATTTAATTATTTTTACAGTTCGTATTTTATAAAATTTTCAATAAAAACTTTAGTTTTACATTTATTTATCTTAATTAATAATAAAAAACGATTTATATTAAAAGAAAATCATTTTTACCTTCGCATCTGCAAAACTTAGACCTTTATTTTTGGAATATCTGTTAATTATTACTCTGTTGCTTGAACATTAGGATAAAAACACCCACTAAAACAAGGTTCAATTATTACCAAAATATTGCAGTTAATAAATATTACTCAAGTGTTTATTCTTCTTCAATCAAAAAGGTCACTTGGTTAATATATGATTTGGAAATCTTACCGTAAATTACTCTGAAAACTTTTTTAGACTTAGAAAACTCAGTTGTTTCATATATATTAAAAAATTAATTCACTTTAGTTTTTAATATTGTTGGTCATATTAAAACAATAATATTCGAATTTTAATGTTTTAATTTATAAATCTTTGAATCTTGATATTTTGTAATATTTTTTTTCTAGTATCGTTATTTTATGTCCCCCTATTTTAGTCTTTCACCTTTCGAAACATTAAAAACTCACCTCAAGTAAGTTTAAACATATCATATCTTTTACAACACCAAAAATTATTGAAAGTTCAACTAAAGATTTTTCTTCAATATAGCGATCAAAAATGAAACAAAAATGCGAATACAATCTTTAAATTTTATCTATACTTAAGTCAGTTTCACCATTGTTTCTATTTGATTCTTACCACCTGCGTATGCATGGAAATTCATGAATACTTTTGTGTTGCATTAATTAGTGCTGGATCACGATGTTTTTTTACGATTTCCTTGACATAAAAAACTGAAAGTGTCAACGGACTAGTTAAGCACAATTTAAAGTCTTTCCTGTAAAATGCTGTTCCCTGTCTTCTAGTATCTGCACGATTTTTTCTCTAATGGCTCCATTGACAGTGACTCAGACGCAGTTAATTTATTTTTTGTCAGCATTGAAAATAACAAACTGTTCTTTCTATTTCTAGTTTGCACCTCATTGTCTCAAAGCCCTCTACAACAATCCACTTGGAAAAGAAACTGGATTTGGTCCTTGTAAATCTTTTTCATTATAATTCAATGTTAGCAGTAATTTCTCCCAGTTATTTTCTGAAATTCGTTGTATGTATAATTTGCATTGGAAAATCATTAATTTGACTACTATTGAAATTGTAAATTGGGATATTCTGTGACGATAATTTTTAATTCTAAACGTTCCTCAAAATAATTGTTTTGTGTCAATTTAAACTATTAAGTCTGAATTTAGTTAGCTGTTGAGTTATTTTTTAAATATTCAAGAAATTTTATTTCCCCGCTTCGCATTGAAATGTACTTATTTTTCTCCTTTCTAGACTTTTATTGAGTTTTTGCTTTTTCAAATTATATTCATTAAATAAATTTTGGTGCAATTTTTTTATCGTTATATTTCTTATATCTATAGCTGAACATGTAAAAAATTTTTTCATTTGAAATTCATGAGGGTAACCTCGGGGATATAAAAAGTTGAAGGGCTTTTAGTTAAATTTTATTTAGTTATTTTTTGTCAAAATTTCTGGTGTTAAATGACAAATGTTTAATATATTCTAAAAAGTACACTATTGGTTGTTTAACCTCTATTCTTGTTTACCTTTAACTTTATCGAATTCACATGCTCAAATAATTTCTGACCATAATGTACATCAGAATCCGAATGAGTTTACAATTCCTTTTCACTAGCACACTTTTGCTAATTGAATGGACTCAATAGAAATTTACATTATTGTCAATTTTTCCGCTTCGACAAGCTTTCAACTCTATTTATTCAATTGGTTGATGTCCATAATAATGTATCGATTCTAACTTTCGAAACCAAGAAGAATGGAAAAAAATTTAACATCAGAAAATTAGAACAAAGATAACGATTGGATTTTAATAGTATGGACAATTTTTTTTTAAACGCGCCATTAATAAAGATAATTACCTCAATACGATACTTCACGAAATTTTTTGTGATAAAATTGTTTTTACTGGATATATGGAGAATGATCTGTTCTTAGCTAATATAAAACACATTTTTATTGTTTTTTTAGCTCAGTAATACGTCGGATTTCACAGATAAAGTGAATTTTGGTCTTTAATAATAAAGAATTCTTAAACAAGTTCCAGTTCTTTACTAATAATAATTGTAAATTATTAAATTTTTTTAATATCAAAATTTAATATAATTCTTACATGTGGAATGCCTAATTATGGGTATTTCATTAATTTCAATCATTAAGTTTATAAACCTAACTCACTCCTTGGTTGTGGTTGCTTTGAGATGTTATCATTTACTTTGATTATAAATCTACGAATATTATCGGTTGCATATAAAATAATACAATAATCACAGAATGTTTATATAAGATATATGAATGTGCCTTCTCGTCCCCTTTAGTTCTTTGATCCTTAACAAGGGATGAGTAATTATCTCCCTCCCAGTTCCAAAAAGGAGTAATCACATACTTTCAGTTATGGATAAAGTGCATTATTAAAAAAAAAAGAAATTATATCATCAAATTTCAGTTTTGACTAAATATATAATATTTCATTTTTATAGCTGGCCCACTTCATTTGTTGGCAGTACTCAATATTTATAAATGAGTTGACGTCATCACGTGAAATGAACTTCGATCCCCGAATCCATTTAGAAAATTTAATAGCCGTAATCATATGATCTACCCTTTGTTTGCTAGGCCACCTCCGAGCTTAAAGTAGGGGCAGGAGTTGACAGATAGCCTGTTCACCCATTAAAAATTTACCTCGTCCTTGCGACCTACTGTCTGGCCTTAACCATGTACACCAGCTCATTACTGTGGTTACTTTCTTCATCTATATCCCCTGGCAGAGCGCAGTTTCTGCTTGAAGGCATTTCCTTCTTCACAGCCTGTGCACTAAACCTAAGAAGTGTTTTTACTGAGCTCCAACTCGTTGTAGCTGTTGCCTGTTCAGCATGAAATCATGCCTGCACTAGTGGCCAGAGGTCAACATTTGACTGCGAGAGGCTTTATGTTGTGCGTTTGGGCCCTAGGACTGCTCGGAAGTCACTTAATCAGTTAGGTAGGTTCAAGACCTGATCTACTACCACATGTAAACATAAATTGACTTCAATAGACATTACATATTTCCCTTAAATAAAAAATTTGGAAAAAAATGCACAAGAGTGCGACGTTCAACAAACATAATTTTCAATAGTACAACTTTTAAGTTTTGAATCATTTATCTGTTGTTCTGATGATGTTTTTCATGTGGAAGCAACATAAGCAAATGATGGAAAAAAGGAAAGAGATATTAAAAGTTCTAAAGTAAAATTTCTACTTATTCAGTTTGTTGTTAGAACTATTTGCATTGAGTATAAGGAACACAACATTAAGAAAACTTTTTGAAATTTTAACCTGATCGTGCATCTAAAGTTTATAATATCATTTTTGAAACTTTTTGTGAATTTTGTCTTCGCCGCAATTAATAGTTATAGTTATAAAAATGAAAGAGAAACAAATAATGTGATTTATTTACATATATCCAATAATTTGTTCTACTTTAATATGAAAGAATTTTTCTGTAAAAATAAAAAATATCATTAAATAATTTAAAGTAAAATTGGTGAAACATTATTCTTTCTAACAGTAACATTGGAATTCGTGTTAGTTTTGATTTCTCGGAAATTGGAAGTAATTGATTACTTGAATATAAACGGCGTTTTAAAATTTTATCCTTTCCAATATTTGAGCTTTTTTAATATTAAATTTTGATGAAATAATTTTAAGTGGGCAATTCTAGTGTTTATCATTGGATTAAGGTCTTGAAATTTTGTAACTTAACTTCTACCAGGATAAGGAAATTATTGATGGAGGTTTTACTACCATTCCCCAAATAAATGAGATTGATAAAAAAAATCTAGTTTGATATTTATTGAATCAAATTATCCTTTAAATAGTAGAATAGTGAAAATAATTCTACTTTTTCATGTTATTGTCTTCTAAAGGCAATTTAGGCTTGCTAAACTGATAGAAACTCTAATTATCCTCCAGGACATTTACAAGACCACTTTTTGCTATTCTAAGTTCAGTAGCAAAAAAATGAACCAAAAAATAGACATTAAGTAACGAATAAAACATATCTTCTAAATTGATAAACTCAAGCTACGAATTAGAATTGCTTTTTTGTATTTTATCGAATGCACTAAATTTCTAAAAGTGCGCGGACTAACCAACATAATTGTATTCCTGTTAATTTGTCAAGGGCATTGATAAACTAAATCTAAAAATGGTGGTCGGAGCAAAACCATTTTGTTTCGATTCGATTCTTGGAAAAGGTCTTTACTGCCAAGGGTACTGAATCTTTAACCGCCCTTACAAAAAAAAAGACATGTTGTGGTCGAAGTTTCATTATCATTAATATACTCGATTATCCTCATTTTCTGAACGGTCTGGCTGACTGATCAAAACATCGCAAATGCGACAGCGATAATTTCTGTCCTAATTCCTGATGACCTACCACGATTTGACTGGACAGTAATTTTCCAATTTTCTTTCCAAAGCGCGTTTTATTGAGTCATCACGGGTAATTGTTATTTGGATAACCCAAACAATATTCCTAATCTTAATATTGAGGATATCAAGTCTATTGTGATTTACTACCATGTGTGCACAAAAATATAGGCTAGGTCTATTGGAAAAGTGCAGCTTTTTTCGTCTTTTGTTTTTTGAAAGCTCCTGGTCAGGAAGAAGGAGCTCGAACTAGTGGCTACATATGAAATTCACCATATTGTCGTGCCTTCACCTATAGTATTGGTGATGTTAAAGGTAAAAATATTGCAAAATAACCTTTAAAAGTTTTCAAAAACATTAATGCTTTACCGTAACATTTTCTTAAACAAATATCAGCTTTTGTCTGTAATATATAGTTTCTACATTCTGCTTAACTGGGACCCCGTATAATTGAGATAGATCTCAAACAACAGAAAACAAACTAACTAACCAATTTTAAATTTGAGATCACATGACATATTATGTTACATAAATTTTAAAAAAATATATTCAAAGAGAATTTTTTACGATGTGAGGTCTAACAGCTGATCAGAGCATTGTAAACCGATCATATTCAGTAACCAATACATCTCGCGCGAAAACACTATCTGAAATTATTTTTCGACAATTTTATTTTACTAAAATTGATTCTTTCTAAAATTCAAAGAAATGATTTGAAATTTTCCAGTAAAATTCCTATATATATCAAATAAAAGGTCAGACACTGAATACAAGTTATCATATGCTCGATGAGATAACTGGTTTATCACAATCTAACATATTCCGTATATTATGACAAGAAAGTCAACTGCCAGACGAAGTAGTATTTCAAGAAGAAAAAGCAGGAACATTCAAAAGACAACGCAAGAAACTTAAGTGTGTCCTACGTCAGAGGTGAATATTTTGGGTGATTTTGTTGAAGTTAAATGCAACAAAAACATAAGACAGACCTCACTTGACTCATATTTCGCATTAAAATAAATTCTATGTTCCAATCTATTCGGATATTTTTTATTTGGATTTATTTTTTTCTTAAGAGTTTACATGAGATAATTACGTGTAATTTATATGATAATTTATATTTTCTATTTGTAATTTACAGTTTCCAACAGTTAAAAAGATAAATAATTTTATAAAGTATGCGTTGTTTAATTTTTTGTTTGTATTATTGGTAAGAGTCTTAGTTTAAAAAAACCATTTAAATGAATTGAAAAAAGTAAACTTTGGATAATTAGATAGCCGCTTTATTAGGACAAAATGCCCAAGTCCTGACATGTCCCAATTGGGCGGAATCGACAGTATTTTATTTATCATCATGCAAATTGATTTTTCGAAACTTGTAACAAAAATAATAAAAAATTTTAAACCCATCTAATTCGATATAATCCGTCGACCTAAATCCAAGTCCTGTTGAAAATGTACGAGGGTTTTAATTTTACACATGAGCGTGTAAAACTAAACCTAATCATATGAACAACGCCAAGCTTTAAGGTATGTAAAGTACAGGATATGCTCTTAACACTGCTATTAAATTGACAAGTCTTAACTATAGAAACTAAAAAGCAATAAATACTTGTAGTTAATGTAGGCGCAGCAGTAGCACAAAATAATAATGTTTCAAATAATTTAAAAAGTAAATGATTTTGGAAGACGTTATGTATTTTAGAAAATGAGGTGAAACAATCAATGATATAACGTATTCCTTCTTTTAGCATGAGCTGATGGCAATTAATTTTACTGTAGTATCCCAAAAATTAGCTTGATTTTGAAAAAAAAATTTCGAAAAATATTGTAGTAGAAAACTAATTTTTTCTATTTTTAAGGTATTTTCGATTCAAAATGCAAGAAAAAGTTAAGACCAGAACATCACAATAAGCACACACCTGGCAACTTTTGGGTGTGTATCGAATTTACAAGTTCAGCAAAATTAGAAAAAAAAAATTATTGTTATAAGAAGTGAAGTAAAATGATTTAAAGAATAACAAATTATGCTACTTAGTATGTGAAAAGAGCCGTTCGATAAAAAAAAATGAAATTTATTTTCAGAAAAAATATGAGATAAAAAATCAGATACTGGTCAATTTTATGAAAAAAAGGATATAATAGACAGATAAAATGCTCCAATTTTCTTATAGAAAAAAATATTCTAGGGATTTTTATGTAAAATAAACGCAAAAAATTCTTAACATTTGCAGAAAAAAAAATGGAGGGCAATTTTAATAGTATGCGGCTGCGTTTCGGCGTAATGGTCTCCCGCAATTTTTCTTCTTTGACATTATGGAAAATCTGAGCATAAATAGCAGCTGCCATTCTCTTAATTCCAGCGAAACTAAAAAAATTAATTCACTTTTGGTTCAAAGCATTCATCTGACTGAAAATGACGATAAAAGAGAAATTAGTGAGAGAAGAAGATCAAAAAGACATTCCTTGAATTTGTCGTCAACACCTTTAGTTGTTTCGCATGAGCAACTTAAAGATATATACGCTACTTGTATTAAACTATCTGCCGAAAATAAGATCAATAAGCAAAATGCATTTGGGTTACAGTTGATTGATTATATGCAGGAAGTTTTACAGCAAATACGTGAAGAAAACGGACCAAATTTTCAAGTTGCTAGCTGTACCCTAGACGCTAGTGTAAAAATATATGGACATCGTGTTGATTCTGTTCATCTTGATGCTTTTCGTATTGCTGGCAGTCTTGGCCATAATGATAAAATCAATGAATCGAATGTTCAACATGAAGATATTCAAGAAAAAGAACCAGAAGCTAAAATCAAGAAAACTTCTAAAGGTCCTGAAAAACGCTCTAATTCTAAAATAGAAATGAATTTAAAAAATATTAACATGGAAAAAATTGAGCTTAATGAAGAAACTAATTTTTGGAATATAGTCTATGCTCGTCGGCCCATTTCAACCTCATTTGGCCAAAGTGGTCCAGATTCGTATATAACAAACAGCTACATGACATCTTCTGATTTTGGACCTATTGTAATTGATCCGCTTAAACAATTTTTAGATGAACCTACTGAACAAACAAAATTTGACACTATACAACTTCCAAATGATTTGACTTCAGAGCTAAATAAATTTGTCAGTAGTAAATCGAAAAATATTATTTTGGGGGAACTAGATAATTTTTCTTTTAAGCCGTGGAATCCTCCTTCAAAGGGATCAAACCTAAGCAAAGGATTTATTTATACACTTATTCAAACTGATAATTTCAATGTTGATGACACAAACAATATCTCTTGTGATTCCATTCATTCATCTTTTAATGCTCATGAGCCAGAGTTGATCAATAATGATCACATGTCAATTTTAGCTGAAGATAATGAGGAAGCACCAGAAATAAATTTTGATATTTTAAAGGCTCTTGCTCCTCAACCTTCTGAGTATTCTTTCTTTAATCATCTCCCTCAGTTTGACGCTTATCAACAAAATTCTTTCCTGAAATCCTCTTATATGAGTGATTTCCTCACTAAGGTTAAAAAAAACATTCTTTTACCACAAAAAAAGGTTACCAAATCTAAAAAAAACGTTTTGGATGACGATTTTTTTGATGATTTTACAGCAGAAGAAAAAAAGCGCAAAAGCAAGCTTTATTCACGAAAGCGCACAAATATCGATAATTGCCAAGAAAATTATCATTTAACTACAAACGAACCGATTCCTGACTTTAATCCTAATTATCTCTTTTTGTTATTTATTAAAAACAATACTAGTTTCGGACCCGAAATTCCTAACCATCAATCGAAAACGTCTCAGCTTGACTGTCATTACCAAAACTCTGCAAATGAAACTGACGATAATTTTTGCGATGTTGAGGGCAATGAATTTGATAACTGCGAGGAAAATCAATTAAATATTAGCCTTTTACCACAACCTCCAGTTGTGAATCGTTTATCTGTTAAATACGCCAAATTCGCGAAGCAAATTAACACCCGAGCCATCAAGTCTTCAATGTGGCGATTAATCGAGCGAAAATCACTCCAACCAGGTAATAATTTTTTAAATATAAGATTCTTCCTCTAAACATTCATCATTTTTAGATGTTCATAAGCATTTAGCCGAGTCTATGCCGAAAGCAACTGTTAGTAGTCTTACCCCACAATTATCCTTCGTTTGCCTCCTTCACCTTGCTAATGAAAAAAACTTGCATCTACTTTCCTCAGAAAATCATTTAGACGTTGACATTTCTTTCGATCAGCCTTTAGCTTAATTTTGTATATACTTTTTCCTTTTTAACTTTTACTATTTTTTACCTTCTATTCGGTTCTTTAACTAAAATTTTAAGGTTTATCGACTCTGTTATTTTGATTTAAACTTTCTCCGCAAAATGCCTTACTAATAATTTCACCTGTTTCTAACCATTCTTTTCGTTTAAAAGCGAAAGTTTACGAAAACTAAAAACTACTGAATTCTTCTAACCCTATTTCTGTGTAAATAATCTTGCCTGATTAAAATTACGTTCTTCATTAATCTATGACCTTAAAAAAGTTCATCTACAATTGTCTCACTCCATTTAACTAACAGCCCGCCGTTATATTTCCTCACCGTGTTTTTTCTCAACTTGTTGCTGCAGAGTTTATCATCTCCCATGCTATTTGTATTCGTTTGTTCACAAAATCTTTAATTTTCCGAATAAAAAATAAACGGATATTTCCAATCATAATTTCTAGCTCTAAGCTGTGCAAACATCTTCAAAACTAGAAATTTTAACAGTGTAGTGGTGGAACGTGTGTTCAATCTACCTCACTCCGACTGGGTACTTAGCAACCTCCATAGGCTGGATATGAATAATATAGAGCCTTCCCAGTCAAAGGATGGCTCCAGGTTACTAATGCGCTCACGGTTTATTACTGAAGAGTAAACAGCGATTGAGACCTGAACCTTAGTATTACAATACCTACGGTGTTGTCCACTACCCATAAAGTAGAAAATCCCTTCAAACAGAAACGACTCCCTGTCTGGATTATGGGTGAAGATCTTAACTGTAGCGATGATGTGGCTTTCATGGAGACCCCCCGACAGAGGTCGAAATGGAGAAGTAACTTCTCGATAAATGAACCAACGATCTATCAACCCCGGCTTTGATTTTGAACTCGTACGTGACCTGGCAAACCATACGGTAAATCATACAGTCACAGTTATGAAAATCTTTGGAATCGACATTCATTAAGATTGATGAAGTCTATCCATGATTGATTTATAAAAGTGTTTATCGTTATGAGTTTAGACAAATGGAAACCACACTTTCCCAACCCATGCTAAAATATACCAGTCGATAACTTGCAGTTATTGATTTCATCTGCTAAATTTAGGAATAAACTAAAAAAATCTTTAATTATGAAATGAAAAATACTTCAATTACCTATCCATACTATTTATTTTACGCACATTTTATCTGGTGCAGCCTTAGATATAATTACAACTTTTTTACACAAAAACCTAATTCGCTACTATCTCATCCAATATTTAAAAGTCCTTAAGCACATGCGAATTTAGACACAAAAGATTTTTGATCACATTATAGAACTAGAAACTTTTATTTATAATTGATAAGCGCACCATAATGGTATTTCAACAGAAATCATACCATAATTAGTGAACAAAATTAAAGCCTAAATTCTCGTGTAAAAAATTAATTTGATAAATGATTGTGGCGGTTCGAGAAATTTAATTATGAGTTAATCCTCTATTAACAGGAGGGTGAAACTAAACTAAATTACATTGAAAAAAATTCTCTCTAAACTCTCGATATGTTGTAATTTAATAATTCAAACACATTTAAGTAAATCTCAATGATTAAATTGATTTTTAAAAATTTTTAAAGAATGTTAATTTCACAAAGATCCATTATGGAACCTTAAAACATGTTTTTGTTCGTGTCACCTCGGTTTATTTTCTCAATTTCTATCAGTTTTTTTATCTCTGAAAACAAAACTATGCTAATAACATTTTTTTATTAATAAAAATTAAAATATTATTTTGTGCATTACTGACTCCCGATGGTAACCTATACTTTATGGTAGTTTCAGTTTGTACTTCCGTGAACCTAAAAGTTTATGAGCGGAAATAGCAACTAAGCGCAAAAGAAAAGATTTATAAGTTAAGTAAAAAACTCATTAATTTCTCTTTAATTTCAAATGGGAGTAATTAACTGATAACTGAATGTTATAAACAGAATGAATATTAGTGCTAAAAAATGGTTTAGCATAACTAAAAAATATTTTATTCAATCTAGGGTTTTAATGTTTTATAAATAGTATCAGAATTTATAAATTTATTGAATCTCTAAATTTATGAACTTTTGTGATTTCTATCCAAAGCGGCTTATTCACAGAGTTGTTGTTCCATTACAGTTTAAATGATTTTTTTATCCAAAATAAATTTTTTTTTTTTTTATATGGCATAAAAAATGAAGATACCTTGATTTTGGTCAGAGTTTTGCTTAATTTAATGCTATTAATGGGTGAATTTCAAAAAATTACCACCACTCTTTTTTTTGCTTATCGAAATTCAATAAAAATAATCGGATTTTATTTCACAAAATAAAAAATGTATTATGGTGTTGAAAGTCTATCTGATTAAAGTGATTAACGATGCAAGTTAATCCGTTTTTTTTTGTTAATTATTATCCTTTATGTTTGATATATAAATCATAGTCCACGATACTAAAAATAATTCTAAGATTTTTTTTTTTAATTAGAACTGTGAAAAGAATTTTTAAGATGAAAATAATTAAAATGGTGTTATTTTATTACATGTTGGAATGTCCGCTCGTATTATAAATCATAGGATAATGTATAAAACTATGATGTTTTCTCAAAATATCCTCTTTAACCATTTTTTAAGAGGAGTTAATATGATGAATGGGCGTCCCCTATAGTATGAAAGGTCACAAAAAGTGTTTTTAAAGAGTGTTGTAATTTTGTTAGAAACTGATAAGAGACAGACAGAAAGACTTGTCTTTAAATGTTTCATAAAAAATGGCGACGGTCTAGCTGACGAAGCATTAGATTTTGTGCGCTTGTTCTTATATGATGAGGCATTGATGCTTTTGATTTTAGAGGGCAGTCATGAATCGTAATTGCTTCTGGAATGTGAGCATTACTGAGGATTTAAAGCAATCTACAGCAAGTCTGCATCATTTTACTTTTGCCCTAAGAGTGTCTTTTAAGTGTTCTAAGATCTGACTCGTGATCACCTTTACTGACAGAGATCAATATAAAATATTCTTATCATAAACAATGGATAGCATTCGAACATTGTGATCTGCATAACTGAGACACTTTTTCAATATAAATTTCAATAAATTGACTCCATTACTTCTTAACATTGCAAGGTTACGAAACTAAGTTATGGGTTTGTGTCCTTGTGTCCACATTGAGCATCGGCTTTAACTTAGACAATGAAATAATAATCTGTAGAAAAATTTTTCGGGTAAAAAAATAAACCACAATTTTTCATTTTAACACTTCTAAAAATTAATTTAGTGGTATCTGTTTAAAATGATTTCATTTCGTCTTATTTGGGATTTTACAAAGTCATTAAATTTAATTGCTTCATTTTCGCATTCAATTATTTCGTTTTAATTGAAGTAGTCAGTTCCTGATAATATTTTTTAGTGAAATTTTTTTCGATAAATTGATATCATTTTATTCTGCTTTATTTTCATAATTGTGTCAACATTAATCGAAAACATGCGCAAAAAATTTTACAAACGGAGAGTTTATAACGATTTTTTAATTTAAAACAAAATTTTCGTTCAACTTCTTCAATTAAGAAACTAAAAAGCGAACAGAAAAATTTCACATTTTTCTAGAACAAATTTAGATTTAACTCATTCTCCAAGTTTAAACACTCAAGGCATTTTGAGTTAAACTTATCAAATATTGCTTCTAGGGAATTTTTAATAAAATTTGCCAATAAGGGTGCATTTTTTAAATTTATTAAGGATTCTTTATGTCTACTGCAGGGGTATTTTTCACTAATTTAAGCTCTTGCATAGTATTCTAATTGTCTTTGGATATGGTAATTTTTTAACCATAGATCTCTTGGTTAGTTTATTATTTTAATCGTTATTGTTGAAAATTCAGACAAGTTGATTTTTTTATTTTATGATGGATACATTACACAACATAGAATTTTAAAGACTTTTAATGTACGTTTTTCATATCTTAATTAAAGGAAAAATAATTATTGACATGATAATAACTAAATTATTGACTCGTCAAGTTTTTATTATTTCATTGATGTTAGCCTTTAAGTTATTTTTTACTGTCAGAGTTATTATGTTGGCATTATTTTCTGTATCGCTCCTCGAATGCTATTAGTGTATACTTTTCTGTGTAAATCGCCAATATAAGATCAGCATAAGTATCGTTTAGACTACTTGAGTGTCAGTCTATGGAATCAAACTTTTTTTTGGAAAAGGTTGAATAAATTAAAATAAATCCAACTCAAACGAAAGAAAAGAAACTGACTTCAACCCGACAAAATCAGTTTGTTGGTCTTCACTTCCATTCCGACATGCCCTTCAATTTTATGTCAATGTAACAATTTTTGAAGGACATCAAAAATATCAATGATGACTAAAAATACAAAATGTGGAAAAAAATTGTCAGACAAGAATTATCTAAAATTTTAAAATCTGAATATCATTTGAATCTTTAATTTTGGCTAAATCTATGAAAAGGGCAAACGTTGGAAGAATTGGCCAAACATCGTGAAAATATCTAAAATTAGTGACAGGACGATTTGATGAATCTACAACAAATTCAATGATAAAAACAAAAATACTAAATATTTCGTCGTTACTTAAAAGTGACGATAAAGCCGATCATAATGATATTTTAAGCAGCGGTGAAATAATCAATCATATTTCAAACCAAAATACAGTTGTTCGGCGGTGAATAACTAATATGAGAATTGATTGATCTTCTAAAGCAACTCTTTATTAAACATAAGAAGGGAAGTATTTGCTCCATCAGCTGTAAATATAGGGTTAAGCATCCTTTAAATGAATTTCGAGGTACAGTTGTTGGTAGAAACTTCAATAAGAGTGGGTAAATAGAAAATATATGCAGAGTTAAATCGACGAGCTGATGCTCTTGTTTTTAACTGGTTCAAGTGATTCATTAGTTAATAGCAGAACACTAAATAATTTTGATAATTATTACATTCCTTCAATTATTAGCGCATTGTGTCATCCAACCACAATCCTAGACTTTATCCTATAATGCTAACAAAAACTATAAATTCAATCCATGGAAATTTTTGGTGTCAAAGATTTGACAAATATTGGAAGAATTGGCATAGATTTTTCGATCAAATTACAAATTTTTTTGGGTATTTAGCTAATAACTCATAAGTTGAACGATTAAAAATTAATTTAATGTATTCGGAAATTCCACTTTGAAACAAAACAAGAAATAATAAAATAATTAAAAAGCATGATTTAGAGATTTCAAAACAAAAATTTTGCACTTTATTCACTGAAATTGGATAGCATAAAATCAAGACAGAATACCCCCTTCCTATTAGTTTACCTTACGTTAGTGTACCCATAGCCTTGCAAATAAATGCCCTTAAACAGATTAGTCAGCTGTTTAAGAACGAAATCATAAAGAAAATTAGTAGTTCATGGACAACTGCTCTAACTTTAGTGCCAATGAAAGATGGATCAAGGTGGAGTACTGTCGATAATTGGGAGTAAACAATGTGTTTAGATGTGATTCGCATCCATATACAAGAATTGATACAATTATGAATCCTTTAAAGGGTTATACATAGTTTAAATTATTTGACATTAGCCTGCATTCTTGAAAATAACTTTTAAGCTTAAATATAATAAAAAAACATCATTTTCATCCGCATTTAGTTTGAAAATTTATTAATATCCACGAATGTCGTTCGGTCTTAAAATTTGACCCGTGAACAGGCTAATATAGATTTTATTTTGAAGGATATTTAATTCGCTTCTGCTTACATTAATGATATAACCATATTTTTAAAATTATTTAAAGTCCATTTAACTTAAATCGAAAGCTTATATTCTGCTCACAACAGGGAAATATAATGATAAAGATCGGACAGTGTAGATATGAAAACTCGAACCCAACAATCGAGAATATCATAAGAGTAAACAAAGAAGTATTAATAATTGAATCTAGAAGAAAGGTGATATTAAATGAGTAATGCTTCCTAAAAAAAAACGAATTAAAGAGTTTTTTTATTATTTAGACAATTTTACCAAGTTCATTGATCTTTTCTCAAAAAAAATACAACTTTAACTTATTTCATATGACAAGGAAAGTTATTTAGTGTAATTAAAGATGTGATACAGCCTTTATTATTGAATGAGTTCTCGATAAACATACCATCTCTTTCTTATCTAATTTATGACGTTGATAATTAAGCCTTATGGGACACACACCTCAAGAAAATTGACAAAGGTTTTTTTTTCAAATTCAAAACAATGAGGAGTGGTCAATGGCGTTAAAGAGTACAACTTAAAACTGTTCTCAGAAAAGCTACTCGACATCAAACAAGGATATATTGGTTGTGGTCACTGCATTAAGAAATGGATACATTACATAAAATAACGAATGTTAATTTTCTAATCCCACATTAATCTGTTGAGATCTCTTTGAAATTTTAAATATTCTCATTGTAAAGGAGTGAAGATGTTTAATGTTTTATCTCAGTTTGACTGTGAGATTAAGTACATTAAAGGGATAAAGAACATAGTCGCTTATTAATTTTCCGTATACTACTCACAGAGTACTTCAAAATAAAAAATTACAAAAAAAGAGCCATAATTAACAACGCTCATCAAATAGATTTCTCTCATTCAGGATACTCTAAAACAAAAGAACTTATAAAAAAACTTAAATTAAAATGGCATTAATAATGTCAAAAAACATTAATATTAAAATGTGATTGATGATCAAGGTTCATGCAACAAAATATCATTAGTGTACCATTGGTAGCAAATATTTATAAAAAAGCCTTTAAAACTTTACAAGTTAATTTTTTTGGCCCTATTTTCCTATAAAAAAATTTATTGACATTGCTATTTGTAAATTTATTTTTTAAATGGACAAAACCTTTTGCTCACTTAGACTTAAGCAGAAACAACAATCGAATATTTTACTGATGTAGTTAGCAGATTTAGTGCTCCTCTTAAAGTTCATTCTGATTAAGGGATTAAATTTCAGTCAAAAACTTTTCAGCATTATTGGGAGAAAAACGGTTAATCTTAAGCCTGAAAAACACCTTATCGTCCTAAAAAATGTTTGGTCGAGACGTATAATCATAATGTTAAACGAAAATTAAAACATTCCTAAACCAAACTTAGAATGAATGTGAAAAAATAAATTATATTACCTTTAATTCCAATAAGAAACACAATTAGTATAGAAACTAAATACTTCATAAGTAAATTAATTTATGAAAAAGATCAATAAGGTTTATTTAAACCAAATTCATATTTTCTACACAGACTCTCGAAAGTAACTATTCCTTTTGAATGTTTGAACAAAATATGCAAGAAAATATCTTAAGAGCTCAAGAAAAATATTAAGACTGTTGCAATAAAAAGTTTGTTATGGGTTTATTGCATACACAAGGAGATAAAGTATTGATTAGAAAGCTTAGAGTTAGGGGCCTTAAGCCTACATTCGACGGCCCATATAAGATTTATAATATTAAAGGAAACTACTTTTAATTTGATTGCTATTGATAAAAAAAACTTTCATCACCCCCAAACAGGAAAATATTTTTACTGAAAAATACTAGTTGGTCAAAATGAGATGAATCATTTAGCAGAACAGATAACGAGAATAAATTTGAAGAAAATGTAAAACCTAATAAAAAATTCAAAAAATAAATTTACTACCTTAAAAAACCTTAACTTGGCTTATTAAGAAAGAGGAAAATGTCAGATTAGTTCATTAATCATGGTTAGTATTAAGCCTTGCCATTACTTTTTGTTAATATTTGTCAAACAAACTTTCATTGAGATTGGAAGATTTCTTTGGGCTGAAATTTCTAAATTGTATTCAATATTATTCGCCTTGATATGGTTTAAGCTACAAGAAAAACAGTTATCAATGAGAACAATTTTTAATTTTTATTTTTGATACGAGCTACGCTTACCTTATTGTCTTTTTTTGAAGAAATTTTTTAGCAGAAAATAAGTCTTTATTTTACTATTTATTGATACACTTCTAATTTTTTGATATCGTGTTTTTTCCGATTGTTCGATAACGCATGATTCAATTTTAATCAATTTTATTTTTGTGAAAATTGTAAATGTTAAACGATATCGAGGAAAAAAGTATAAAAAAATTGATAGTATTTTTAGAATTTTTAAATTTCATCACCTTTAAAATCTATCATTTGGAAATCTATTTTCAAAAATCTAAAGATAAGAAAGCTTAATAAAATCTTCAAGGAAACAAGCACCAATGTTAGAATGATAATTAGTGTCAAAAAATGATTAGTTAAATTAAATTCTTCTTTATTGTCGCTTATTTTGTCGAATGATTACAAAAAATATACCACATGCAACCCCGTAAAAGCCATCATTGCATTTACAATAAACGGTTTTTAAACTCTGGAATATAATTTAATGTAATTACCATTTTAGATTGTTCTAAAAATTCGCATTGACCCTTCAGACACTTTGGATTACAACTCGGTATTTCACAGTAAGTTCCAGCAGTTTTTTCGGGACAAATACAAGTAGATTTATGCTTTATTCTTTTGCAGACAGCTTTTTGATTAATTCATTAAAATACATCCAGATTGACATTTTATTGCTTCACTTTCTAAGCAGGGAGTCTCATCACACCATTCTCCTGAATATCCATGTTCACAAAAGCACTTATTAATATCTTTGTCACAAATTCCTCTAAAACATTCATGTTCACAGTCGGGAATTTCACAAAAACGACCAGTATATCCTCTGTTGCAGTGGCAAGAAAAGGAGTTTGGTAGAACCTACATCAAGCTGTAAAATATACTGAACATTTTCCACCATTTTGGCATCCATTGACTTCACATGCATTTTGAGTTTCTTTTTTTATAAAATTTCTTTTACTATTTTGACATGTTGGAACATCGTTGGCTCCATTTATACAAAATCGTTGGCCATTATCATGACGACAATCTATCATTTCGTTTGTACTACCGCAGTTAAATTTGCAGTTTTCACCAGAATAACCTTTGCAATCATACCTAATTTATTAACAAAACAACCTTAAAACCATCTCCAACTTCACATGGCCATATTTTCCAGTGACATCCTTAAATTCCCTATCTTGATTGGGAAAAAAATTTATTTTTTTAACATTAATTTCATCGATAAGTTTTTGAGTTTGATTGCATACGAATTTGATTTTAAACGTGATATTATTCTATATTCAAATTCACTGTACTTTGAAAGCTATTTTGTCTAGAGTTGAGGAGCCTATTTTTAAAAAATACTCCGAGTGAGTGCCTTTATAGGCAACAGGTCCAGATTTCCACAATGGTCCAGAATTCCTGATGTATGTCACAAGATTAAATGGGCAGGCAAATTTACAGTCGTTTGTTCCCTGATCATTACAACATTGCCCATCAAAAAATTTCCTTTCAATCCAAGTCATTTTAAAAAAATAAAAGTAAAAAGAGGCGATCGATGAAAGGGGATTGGGTGTGTAGAAGCTGAATTCAATAAAAATAACCAACTCAAATTTTACAAAGGTTTTTGAATTTTGATTAATTCCATGAACACCATTCATTATTAATTTCCCGTAAAAATGAGCATCTGGTCCAAACCAGTAGTCCTGCATTTCATAATGCAAATTTATTGAATACATCATATCAAATCGACTCTAAATTATTAAAATAATAAAAAGACAAATATTATAAAATTTCTTTGTAAAAAAATGATGTTAAAATTATTCTCAAATGATTATGGTGCAGTCAGGTTTAAAAAATTACTGAGTCTTGCCTTTTTAAACCCTCAAGTCACTCTAAAGCTGATTTTTAGGCAGAAGTGCCACAAGAACGTATATTCTAAAAAATGGCACTTATATCGAGATGAATAAATAAGAGAAGTGTTTTTAAAGTGTAAAATTTACGATACAAATAAATTTTATTTTTAATATAAATTAATGTGTTAGTAAAAAAATTTATTGATAACAATTATTAGGTCATTTTTTATTCACAACATAAAAGCGGGTTAAAAAAACAATAATTTGCTGGGTAAATAATAATTCTTTACTCTTAAACAAATACAATGTTTAAGAATTGAAAAAATTGTTTAATATTGAATAAAAATAATATCAATAACTTGAATAATTAAATTCAATAAGTAAATCTGTTTATTGTCTTTGTCTTCATTTTTTGATGATCATTTACATTTTAGGAATAAACTTAGTAGATTTTACCCGGTGGAAAATTACCTCGCTTTTTATGACAACTTACGCCGTGATGGTATTTTCCAAAACTGGAAAAAAAAACAATATAATTTTAAAAGAACTTTAAACTTTGTTTAATGTAGCAATCTGTTATAATGATGGGGGTATTAAATTTGCGTCGATCCAGCCTTGTTGTACCGAGAAGATATTCAGGTTTGTTTGTGATTTAGAGTGTTAGCTTATACTTTCTTAAATAATATTCGATGAAAAAAATATTTCTAAATAAAGTGAATGACAAAATTAGAAGACAAATCCCTAATCATATTTTCTATAAAACTCGTGTATTTCATGATTATTAAATCAGCTAGTTGATAGGTTTGTAGTTATTTTAAATCAACTCAATGATTGTTTACATAATTATGTTAAAAGTCGTTACTAAGATACCATAAACCAAAAATGGAATGATATTTTTTGTATAATGCAAAAAGGTCAAATTAGCTAAACCTAAATGATTTTGAAAATTTTACTCTAATAAACGCCGTATCTGTCCTTGCTGATACTGCTTCGATGCTCTTGCTGTCTTGGAATAGGAAATTGTGGCATTCAGGTATAGATTTAAATAGGAAAAAGGACTAAAATGCTTAATTACTGTGCCTCAAACCTGTTGCTTTAAACAGAAGCTACTAAGTAAATTTCTATTCATTATGTGCAGTGAAGGCTTATTTTAGGCCTAATTTAACACTTAGCATAAAGTAAATCAAAACCGAGATAAGAAGACATTTTACAAGCAGCCTTTGTTCTAAAAGAAAACCTTCTTGTACAATTTCTCGCTTTTATTTCCAAATATTGAAACTTAATGTAAAAATTCTTATTAAAGCTACTTTGTTTGAAGAGTTTACTTTACCACTGGCAGGTAACAGTTTCAAGGCTAAGATTTAATAAAAAGTTAAACCGAGCTTTGAAATGCATGTATATCATCAATTAACCTGATAATTTATTTTTCACCCTGTAATAATTTATTTTTTTATTTATAATGACTCTCTCTATAATATTTTGAGAAACTTACATTTATTTGAAGCACCTGATTTTTGATTTCTCCCAACGAAAAAGTTATAACTAGAACCAATCGATTGACTTTAGTCAATTACAAGCTAAAATTTATTTGTATAAATTTAGAAGAATAATCTCCATCAAACTAACATAAAAACTAATCAAGGATAATGGGGAGTTAGCAATCGTAACGCTAAAAGCTTTTTGCACAAACGTCGCGCAAAGAGAAAAGTTCCCAAAACTTCGCATTTAAACTAATAATTAGATTAGGATGTCAATGTGATATTTGTGAAGGGTTTTTAAACATTAAAAAAAGTTTTATCAAACATTCAAGCGATTAAATTTAGCTTTGTTAAAAAGATCCAAAATCAAATTCGAATATGATTTTGACAAGCCATGATCGTTCACATTGGCTTCGTTTGTGCATGCTTTTGATGATCAAGAATTTGAATCAAAAGATAAGGAAATTATTTATAATAACAGGCTAAATAATTTAGTTTTGAGAAAACTGATCGTTGTAATCCTTCACAGGATTATATATTTAGCAACGCGGACCTAACAAAACTTCAATATCTGATCTACTAGAAAGATGATCGCCTTTTCCTGCAATTTTAATCACCACTCTTATCGATATAAAAAAAATATCATCAAATATAAAAAAAATTACCAAAAAGACCATCTTTCTCATTTTTTAAGAAACAAGCCTCGATCTAAAAGATCAGAATTTTCAGGGATATCTTTATTTTCTGAGTGATTAATAAATATTTTAGGATGGCTTTGTGTTATATTATTTGTTTAAATGATATTTAAAGTCAAAGATTCTTTTTTAGAAATCAAATCTAAAAACTTTGTTTGTGTAATTTAAAATTTTTTCGTTGCTATTTCGTACGTTTAAATAAAAAGCATGTTAAAATTATATGTATTGAACAGCCTTACTAAAGCATGGTTTGATCCTCCTTGCCGATTATTATATCGTTTTTGATAGCGTAGCAAAATTGGTAACGAGATCACAAACCTTTACTTTTCTCATTTATTCTGCTCTAAAGTGATAATTCTTGAGATTTTCGACGATGAGATAGACAATGCTTGATTGATATTTAGGTTTTGAGCACAATTTCTTTTGGTTTGTAGTTTTAATTAATTTAATATTTAATTTTATACGGTTTGTATCTAAGCAATATTTTTAATTATAGTTTTATAAACTTTTAAGGATAGAAAGAATCACCTATATGTAAAATTTAAATTTTGCTGTTTAACTTACTGCATTCGTGACGTAACATTTTTTTGTTGAAATAGGCTTAAGAAGGGTTGAAATTATATAAATTACACTATTTCAAAAATCTCTTAATTACAATCGTTAAAAAGCTCAACAAACTTTGTTGAATGTATTTTACTTTTTGGGAAATAAAAAAAAATTTTTACTTCGAAAAATACTTTACTATTATAAGTCACAAAATATTGTTAATTTTTCTCATTTAATATTGCTCCGATATCAATGTACAGACAAGTTAGATGCTTTTGTTGATAATTATTTACTATTTTGAATTTAAATTAAAAAAAAATGTTTCTTTGAACAGCAACAGACGATTAGTTTCTCATTTAAAGCAAAAATTACGTGCATAAAGCATATTTATATTAATGTAGGGTCAAGTTCGCAAATAAAAAATTTTTTTTTATTTACATCAAATATTGAATTTTCTTTCTAATTTAAAAACATTGAGGATGTATTCAATGATGTAGAACTCAAGATTAGTTATTAATCGTTGATATTATCTCTTAAATACATAAAAAATTGGTAGACTGCCAATAAAGCTATTTTATTTCATTAAAAAATTAAACTTTGATTTTTAGCCCCCCTTTTATTCGAAAACTAATAACATCATAAAGACAGTTTATTATTGTGAATTTTATTTTAAAAATTTTTCCTAATTTTACTGAGGGGCAATTTTATCATGATTATAATTTTTACTAACAAAAAAAAATAATTTAGTTTAATTCAGAAAATTTTTCTCCGTGGTGATTGTTATCATTAAAAAACTTCTATAAATGTTAAAAATTTCTTTTGATATTTTTTTCCTTTGGTTAAGTGATACACTAAATTTGATGAGGTCGACTTCGAACTAGTTAATCGTTGTGAGTGCTGTTTGAATATCTTTTAGTTTATAATTATCAGGATATTTATTTAATCGCACAGAAGAAAACCAAGATATCTCTTATATTCACTTTCTTTGGATTGGTTCTACTCGGGATCTCAAATATTTACTCATTACAATTTGATTATTTCATTCAATAAAAAATTGAAAAATCAATAATAAAGACTGAAAAAAAATTAAGAGTCAATAAGTTGAAAAAACAGAAAATTACCGAAAACCACACAATCAAGAATTTTAAGGTTATGAGCAATTAAAAATTAAATCTCGTTATGAATAGGCAGAACTAATCTTGCTTTCGTTTGTATTTATCATTGAAGAGTAAGGATATTATCAAAAAAAGATATAAAAACATTGTCAATCCAAGAAGTGACTGTATTATAGTATCTATGGAGAACCTCTCATTAGATCTTAAAATAAAATTTGATACCATACTTCCAGAAGAATCTTCCCATGCCAAGAAATGAGATCATTGTCGCTGATAGAACCATTCCTTTCCCGAAAATGACGTGAACAGTTTTAAATTTTCTTTTAAAGGACAGTGGAAGATCACAGATCCAAAATATAAAAATGCTTAATATAACCTAAATTAATAACTTAGTTACAAGAAGTGTGTAAATTGCAACAAAAGCAATGCCCAAAATTGAGTGCAATGTCACAAAATGAGTTTTATCGTTGTAAATTTTGAATTTTATAATAGCATAAACTCCAACTAATGTAAGTGTTAGACCTGCAATATGAAAAAATGTGTGCATTAATTTTGCTACATACCGTGAACTGTGTATTACGCGAAACATTATTGCTGCTTAGGTTAACAGTGATATTTTACCTAGAGAAAGAAAAACAATGGAGCCAGCGATGGTGAAAAAATAATGAAAATCAAAGCTTATTGGATTAATCTGAATTGATGGACTAGCCTCTATCAACGATCCAATATTGAGAAGCAGAATTAATGCAGTCATGATAAAAACGAGAGCGATGAGAATACTTAGTGCGTGATTTGACTCTTCTACAGGTTGAGGTGTCGGAGACTCGGGCTCTAAATTAATTTTCACTCTACAAAAAAACTGTAAAATATTATAACATTAAAATATAAAAAAATATTAAATTACAATCGTGAGTGATTAAATACAAGAATTAGTGCTATTTACCGTGATTTGTAGAATATTTACCTTTTTTTACACATTATATAAAATTAAAATTAACCCTCTTATGTAAGATTTAAGTTTTAATGTTAGAATATTTATGGTTAAAAAGAGTTTAAGAATAAAATGACATAAGAATTTATTTGATTAACATGATGCAGCATTTTATGAATTCAAAAAAATACAATTTGGCTTACAATAAAGCTCTGACTAAGTCAAATGTGTTTTGCAAGAAAAATAATTAAATTTCAACGTAATAATTTTAGTTTTATCGAAAAATGTATTGGTCTCTTAAGAAATATATTCATTATAATTTTGCAAATTAAACGGATTTTTGGTCAAAATATAACTTAATATCCATTTTATTTCCCACAAATATTTGTTTCATAAATATAAAATATAAGCTATTATAAAATTTCTTTATTTTCAATTCTGTAAATTTAAAAATGTGAGAAAAATAAGTCGAAAATTAACCAGGAAATTTTTTTCTTCTTTAAGACCATCATAAAATGTTTCAGTCCTTTTACTACACTGAGGAAGCAGAAAACTAAATTTAAGATTAATTTTAAAAAAATTGAATTAAAAAATTTCACCTACTTATTTGCTTGTTTCTAAAATCGATTCATTTAAATAAAATTAAAAACAGTAGCTAATCGAATGAAGAAATCGATATTTTTATTTTTTTCACTGAATAAAGTTTTGAGTTTACTTTCCTAGAAGAAAAAAAAATCTCAATTTTATCATATATTAATTTAAGAATCGACACTGAGAATCAGATGCTTGAATAAATATGAATACAGTAGAGTCATAATGTGATTTTTTTTACTTTACGACTAACTCTTTTATGTTTTTTAAAAATTTGTATGCATTAAAAGTGGTGAAAGTAACTTTAAAAATTTTTTAGTTAGTATAGAGCAGAACGATATTGGTCATAAGTAGATTAAATCAAAAAATAGCTAGTTATAGTAATTTGATATAATATGTAAAATTTATGTATTTTAATAATTTATTATAATATATTTACGCTTAAAGGGAAAAAGATTTCATGCTATTTACTGTCTCTAAATAGCTCAATTGACTTAACTATTGCATTTATAAGTGTTTATTGCAAAAGATATAAATAATGCACTGAAATTTGTTTATATAAAAAATGAAAATTTAACTAAAATTTTATTATGAATGAAATTCATGTTTTATAACTAAGTAACATATATCTTTTATTAAATAAATTATTTCAGTTTTTTAACCTTTTAAATCGATTTTTATTGCTATTTATTAATATTTTTTAATTTTTAGAAATTTTTATTTTATCATTTTAGGATAAATTTATAATAATTTAGAGTATTTTTAATTCTAATTTTGCTGTTCATTTTTCTTGGAGCTGACAGTGAATAATTTTTATAAAGTTTTAAGTCTTTTTAATTCAGCTAAAAATTTTGTATTTTACAATATATTCAAATTCATAGTTTTAGATTAGTGTAATAGAAAATTTTCATTGATCTGAATGTATTTAGAACGAGTTTTTATTTTAATTTGCTCCAAGGGGTGTTTAAGAATTTAAACAAATCGCTGCATATAACAATGACCTCTGATTAATTTTTTTTATTATAGGTTAATTGATGAAAAAATATGTTAATTTAGAATCTGAATCTATTTTTGATTTATGTTGCAATGAATTTTTAAGTATTTTAGCTATTGCTAGTTAAAACCAACAAGCGTATTAAATACTCGTCTTGTCAGTATGCAGAAATTTTTTTTTGATTTTTTTCCCAGAAATTTTTTAACTATTAATTTAATACATTAAATATCCATATTCTACCTTGAACTATAACGTGAAAAAAATATTTTTTCTTGAAAGTTTGAAAAAAACGCTTTTGCATACATAACGTGTGAGATACAAAAAATATTACCCTTTACTCTTCTTTAAAAATATTAAATTTAAGTAAGATTTCGAAAACTCATTATTAAGATATTCTTAAATAAAAAAATTCGAAAAAAACCCATAAGTTGTGGTTCTTAAAATATTAAATCCATTTTTTCTTTTATTTAAAAAATTCTTCAATTAAAGTCTAAAATTTCAACTGTGTTTTCCTATTTTAACGAAACTTTTATCAAAATAATGCTTTACAGAAGGTGTTTTTTCAAATATTTATTTACGTACACCAGTAGAAAATTTACGATTTAAAAATTTTTCATAAATGAGGGAAAAATATTAACTCTAATAAAATTTTTGTTTCAGACTTCACATCTTAAAATCAAAGAATGGATTTAATTGTCTCATCGTTTTGGGTTAACATAGCCCTACTGCCTTATTATACTTTTGTGCTATAAAATTCTAAATATTTTCAAAAAATTAAATTTTTAATGTCTTTTTAAATTGATTATTTATCATGAATCAACAGAATTTTATTTTAACCATAGAAGACATAGGCTTCAATTTGTAAAATGGATTTTTGTAAATCTATGATTTTTATTGCTGGTGGGTTTAACTTAAATACTGCAATTTATTATTAAAATAAAATTTTTAGTTTTTCCCCTAGAGCCTCAGATTCTAAAACTTAGTTGAACAGAAAACGATTGAATGCAGAATATATAGGCATAACTACTTAGAACTTTTTACATAATCAAATCTTTTTAGAGTCAAAATTAGTCATAAATATATCTTGAGGCGATAAATTTTTAAGTTTTTTTTTTCCCAATTGTATTTTTTCATAAAATAGTTCCCACTAAAAAATGTAGCATCAAATCATTATTTAATTTTTCTAAGTTTTAATTTTTGGAATTTTTAATATAAAATTTTTTATCCTACATTGTTATCTCCAAGTTAGATTACAAAGTATCACATTTCGACAATCATGAATAGTTTAGAGAAGAAAACACAATCAAAGAACCTTTAAAGAACTGAATTCAGGATATTTTTGTGAAATAACATATGTCTATTTTTTATTGAAATTGTATATTCATTATTAAAATTATTATAATCATTATTGGTGTCAAAAAACGAGATTAATGTTTTGATTATTTTAGGGTCTTGTTTGTAATAATATATTTCATCTCACTTCCCAAAAAAAAAAAATAAAGTTCTTGATTTTTATTCATTTTTTAAAAAATAAAAGAAAGATACGGAAAATAACAGTGAACACAAAATTAGATCTTTGAAAAAAAGTGTGTAGTGAGTTTATTAATTGATATTGACTTATTAAGCTTGGGGAAAATATAAAATGTCAAAAAGGGATCAATGAAATTATTTTAAATTAAGGATTTTCTTTTTATTATAATTTGCAAACTATTACTTTTCTAAATAATTTCAAGAAGCTTCCACATTTTTTCATTTCCATTTAAAAATAGCACTTAATGCTAATTTTACAATGCTTTCAAAAACAGTTTTTTAGAAAAACACACCATAAAAATCATTATCAAGGCATTTAATCGGCAATTTATTAAATTACAAGGGTATTTAGGAAAAACTTTACTTCTACACATAAATATTAATATCTTTTAGCTGAAAGTACACAAAAATGTTTCAAAACAAAATACAATTGACAATAAAGAATACATACATGCATAAAAATCCTCTTATTATGAAATGAAAGAAGCCCTTCAAAAGTAAAAATAATTGACGATGTTATATCTTTAAAATATTTTTTTGATTGTTGAAAAATAATAGTTAATCAAAAGTAAATAAAAGATCATCCTACTCACAAATATATATTAATGAATTGCATTATAATTGTTAGTTAACATTACAACAATAACTTTTTATGGATGAAATATATCAAAACTCAAAAAAAATATTGTCTTTCATTTTATAATAAATATTTTTTGAGGTTGCAGGAAAGTAATAAAACTCATATTTTGTTAAAAACTAAAATGAATATGCTTATAGTTTTGCAATAAAATTTGAAAATTTAACAACAAAATAATTTAATTTTACACTTTTCAGATTTGTACAAGTTCATAAAAAATTCCTTAATATGAAAAATAAATAATTATTTCTTTAGTTTTTATGTGATAAAATAAAATTTTTATAATGGGTTGATTTTTTTAAATTAATTTGCTTTCAAATAGAATTTTGAATGTTTCTTGTAGCAATGAATTCGTCAAAAAATAATAAATTAATTTAAAAAAAGACCGAAAAAAGGAAAACACTATTATATTGTTAAATCTGGATTAATTATTAGAAATCGTGCTTAAATTTATTTCAATGTATTTTAAATTATCGGAATAAAAATAATGAATTTACCGCCGTTATAATAAAAAATGAAAATATTGTAATGATAACAAAAAAAAGTAAAGTTTAGCCTTGTTTATCAAACACTTTAAAATCTTATTCAAATTATTTTAGCTTATAATACATTATAACAAAAGAACTACAGAAAAATTAATTCTTAAAGTTTCTCTAATTTTTGTTCCAGATTCATTACTGGTCTTAAATTTATTGCCGAATGGCACTATCTACTTCATTGACATAAAGATTTCTATTTATACAGACAAATTGAAAATCATACGAAATTTTCTATCAAAAAAAAAACAATTAGTTTTTAGTGGGAAGGAAAAATATCATAATATTTTATTCATCAAATAAAAAATAGCAAAAAAATAACTAAGTGTTTAATTTTATGATATAATAATTTATTTATAAACTTTTAGAGGCTAAATAAATAATTATTTATTTTTGCATTGTATAGATTACATTTTATGTTTCTTTTGCAAAAAAGGATCATTTTTCTCCTTAAAAAAATTTACTCAACTGAGGTTATGTTAAACCATAAACCGACAACGATACTAAATTTATGGTATATCGTTTTTTTTGATATTTTTACATTTCTTCGACAAAATACTCTCAATAAAATAAACAAAATATGGATACAAACAAAAGAAATGATAAAATATTTAATGGGATGAATGGGCTTAAGATATCTTTCGATTTGCTAAAAGGGAATTAAGTCTTTAAGAGTGATCATAAGTTAATAAAAAATATAGGCTGAGGAAAACAAACAGATTTAACATTATTTCCTGGAAAATAATGCAAACATCAGCAAGCAAAATTTATTCTTGACAACCATTAAGAAAAAATCAATAAATTACTAATGTTTTTTGATTTTGTTTTATGATACATAATTTTGACGAAATCCTGTGGGTTAGTATTTAAAAATATTAAATTTTTCAATTTTATGCAAAGTGCAATTTGATGTATACCAGTTCGAAGAGAAGTAATAATATCCTAGATAATATTGTGAAGTTAATATGATATTGTATCCAAATACTACAGCTTTAAAAGATGAAAAACTTCTAAGCACTGTGGATACAAATCTTTTTTGTATAAAAACATGAACAGGACAGAATTAGCACAAAAAAAAATTCAAATTTTTTTCTGTCGAGATGGATGCCAAGACATAATTACAAGCCACTAAAAGTTTAAGCCATTGCAATAAAATTTTGAGCCCCGATGAGACAAAGTATGAAACATTTTAAATAGAAAATTATTTTTCTCTATAAAGCATGAACAGAGATAGAGTTAAATTGAGAGTTGCTTCCAAAACGTAAAATCGATCGTAGTAAGGATATAAGTAAATTTTATAAAATAGAACTCCTACAAGACACTTATGGCCTTATATTCTCCTCAGATTAAAAAAAGTTTATAAAAAACAACTTCGTGTAAAAATCAATCAAAATTACTATATTGATGGTAATGGGTAAACTGATAACAACGATAGCTTCTCTTTAAAATATGCAAATAGCTATTGAAAAATGCATATCCATTAATAAATTTCCTTTTTTCAAATTACTACAATTTTTTTTTCAGGTTTCAATCACATAGTTATGTTTGAATAAATTTTTAAACTTAATATTTTAATAGAAGGAGTTGAAAAAGAGTAGTTTGAAGCTAGATTCAAAAGTTAAAATCATTTTTCTATTTACATGAATAGAGACAAACATAGTTTATCAGAATGATTAGAAAATTTGATAATGCATAATTTTATCATTTTCTAAAAATATTAGACTTTAAATAATTTTTTGCGATAACATTTTTTCAAAAAAATATCGTGAGGCTATTATCTTCAACAACTCTTTATTCAGAGTTGTTGAGATTTTTTCCAGAAAGAGCAGTTAAAAAGCATTATATAGGCAAGTATTTTTAAAAAAAAGTAACTATTATTTAAATATTTTGTTAATTTGACAAGGAAATAAAAAATTTTTGAACAATTTTGATAATGCTAGGTTATCAAATTTACTTGTGATTTGTTGATTAATGGATACTTTCCATCATATCAGGGATAGACATTTACTCATAATGAAGAACATCAAAATGTCTGATAAATTGAACTTAAAGAAAGTTTAACGTTTTTAAAGACATTAATCATAGTTAACCATTCATATTATACACTCCTAATGATTTACAAAATATCTAAAGTATTATTTCCTATTTTGTTAAATAAATTAGGACGTTTTTTATTTTATTTCTACGAGACGGTAGTTGGATATATTGACTAGCTAATATAATTGCTTTAAAAATTTATTTTATTGGGAAAAAGATTAGAATTTGAAATAGTTGTTATGTTAACGTACCTTCTGTGGGATTTAGTCTGCATGTTTCCATTTGAGGATCTGAGGAACTTCTTTCAGCTTTATCGAATTTTGAGCTTTCTTTGCTTTCCATGGTATCCGATTACCACCTGCTGCGTCCTTCTTAATTTTTTAAGCTAGCTTAAGATCATACTGAATTAAAAAAAAGCTCTAAGGAAGATATTAAAGAAGAAAATTTGAAATTTTAAAGGAAAAATGTATATTCGACCGACTTAAAAAATATTTTTAATAATCCAAGAATTTACCCATATTGAAGCAAATAATTTTAAAAAAACAAAAAATTTATTTTTTATTAAAAATGTATAGAGTTAGTTTATGCTATGTTAGGTTTTCGTAATATACGTCCGTCATGTACCTGTTTAAAACAAGGTATCTTTAAAAAATGGGAATACCCGTAAAAATATAAATGACTGATTAATTATATCAAAAAAAAATTTAAAAAAATTTAAAAGTATAAATTTTGCAATTATTTTGAGAAAAAACTTATTTTCTAATATTCTGCTGACCTAAACTGATTACATGCGCAATTGTAATCTGTTAATATGATTTGTGTTCTCACTTGTCTGTATTACTTTAATGTATAATTTTAGTCAAAAAAATCAGAAAAATTACCTTAATATTTTATTCAAATAAATAAAGTTAAGTAAATAAAAATTTACAACCAATTTATTTTTTGATGACATAATTAATAAGCAAAACGCTTCATGTTTACGAAATTGCGAAAAAACTTCTGAAGTATCGTTTTCTATAATTTTTTCTTAACTAAATTCATTAAATCTTAAAAACGTGTCAATTTTTAATTTTTCTTGTTTGCCCCTTTTAATTTTCCTCTATTTTTAAAATAATTATTACATCTTCGAATTAAAACTTTTTGTGTTTTTCAGCCAAACGCCGAATAATGGTTTGCTAGAATCCAACAGAGCTTCAAAGTGGCACATTTACAATATATATCACTGCACTACAAAGTATTTTTATCCTAAAGTAGAACTTCAACACTCAACATTAAATCATTGAATTTTTAATTGGCTGAGTGGCCAAGGTTTATATCTTTTCTAAAGGGCCAATAAAATTTTTATTAAAATCTTAAAGAAATAAATATATCTTAAATCAAATATTATCAATCTAATAATTGCCAGGAAATTTATAGAGTTATCTTACGAGATATTGTGGATTTTTACCTTGAAAAAAAATTTATTTAAATAAAAATCATTTTCCTGTGAAAACAGAAAATTGGAAATGAAACTAATTTGTAATTTAAATGTTAAACTCTTTTGTTTACACTTCTAATAACAATTAGATTGATGAGATTTTAAACGCTCTAATAGAGACTTATGTAACTAAAAAAATTTAAAATGTCCGAAAAAAGTAGGTTTTGTCTAACTTCGAAAAACAGATCATTTACCGTATTCTTAATTTTTTAGTTTATTTATCGATAGAATTAAAAAAAATTTGTCAGTAGCAGGGTTAATACCTTTTTTTAAATCTAACCTGCAGCCATTTTATTCCTTAACATTATATTCGACAGATTCATCTTTTTGTTGTTAAGCTATGGGTTTAATAATTATAGAAAATTACTGTGAAATATTTTTTTATTGTTTTCCTTATACTCCGACATAAGAAACAACACAAATTGAACAATTTTTGCTCCTCGACATTATAATTATGCAAAAAACATATTTTTACTTAAAATTATTTTCAAAATAATTCGATGATTTCAAAATTTTTGTGTCAATAAAGTTTTTTTATTTTTGAATGTTAACTCTCTTTTAGCACTTTATGACAAAATTTAAGAGTGTTTTTTTACTCGGACTTATAAATACTTTAAAATCATCAAACAGATTTGACTAATTTCAATGAGATCTCTTACTGTTATTTGCTAAACATTCAATGATTTTCAATTTAAAAATTATTGGCATAATTTAAGTCTTTAAATATTTTTTCCTCAGACTCTCGATTCTCTTGTTTATCTGCATAAAAAAAATTAGTACAAATATTTCACTGTTCACAGAAAAATCCGAATTTTTTGATTCTTAATCAGATGCTCATTTTCAACACCAATGATCTTGACTAATTAATGTGCTTCTTGTAAAAGTATCAGTATGTAATTGAATTTTCATACTTTTAAATTTGTTTTACTCTCAGAGTTAAAATAATGAAATTTTTACATCTTCTCATGTGCATAGTTGTGAAAAGGAAAGATCGTATCAAGCCTTTGTAAAAAGTAGTTGTTATGTTTCTCTCAATTTTGAAAAATGCGTAAAAGATGTAAACGCAGAATTCATGTTAATTTGATCTAAAATTTCGTTATTACCGTATTGTTTCATAGTTTAAACTGTTTCTCTCATTATAATAGTGCATCTTTCTTTGTTTCTGAAATTTATGTTTCTTCTCACAAGAGGCAATGACTCATTCCAACTTACATAAGCAAGTAATAACATTTAAATTTTACATGAACACTTAACCTAAAAATTGATAAAAATAGTTCTGGTTTGTCTGAATATCAACTAGAAATCTACAACTAACTCACAATAAATAACTTTTGCAAAAAATCACGAATAATTATATTTTAATTATTAATTGAAAAAATTACAAAAATTTTAACAATTGCCTGTTTAAAAAATACATAAAAATCACAGTTTGAAAATTTTACAAAAGTATGACGAATCTGATGATAAAATTGACTTGAATAATAAAATTTATTTAATCATATTTTTAGAGAGGTTTTTCTGGGTTCTAGTTAAATCATTTGTCGCAGTGAATTAATGAAATATTTTTAAACTTCATTCAAATAAAATCATATTGAATTACACCGATATTAATTTTTCCTGTTTGATAAATTGTAAAAGTGCTAAAGATGGATTCTATGCTTTGAGTAACGATGGTTAAAATCGACGAAAAATAGTCTTCGTTGTTTTTCCATCTCATTACAGTCCAACTTTTGATATGAAGTAAAAATTTTTTAAATATCTTGAATACATGAAAAATACTATCAATAGACTAGATAAAGAACTTCAGGTAATAAATGAATTCAGGTTGAAATTTTGATGATTTGCCTGAAACAAAATTATAACCCGGGTTTTTGGTTTCATTGATATAAGTGAATCAAGATGATGTATTAATAAGAGAATGAGAAGAAAATTAGGTCAAAATGCTGAACTTTAAGTTTCAGCAATATTACCAAATAAAATTTCTTGTTACGATAAATTTTTACCTGCATAAAGACATTATTTATTCCTAGAAAATGCCGAATGAAGAATTTCAAATACCACCAAAGAAATTAATCCAATCAAGTGAAAGGTATACAATATTATTGTTGCCATTTTAAGAAGATTTAAAAGTTAGGGAATTTAAAGACATGATTAAAGAATAGGAGATAAATAGGTCTATAACATAGACAGAACTTCAAACTTAGGTGAATGAGTTTTTAATTCAAAAAATTACCATTTTTAAAAATTGTCACAAAATTTTCATCTAAATATTGAAAAAAAAAGATTTAATACAAGAATTAAAAAATCATCTGCTTAACAGTGGTCAATTTTTAATGATAAAAAAAAAATACTAAGTTAAAAGAAAAACAGTCGCATATTCAAATCCATTCATCGAATTATTTATCTAATCTATTTGATCTTTAAATCGTTAATTTTAGAGTTCATAAAAAAGAAGTTTTAACTAAAATAACTGAAAATTTATCACACTAGTATCATTGTTTGTCAAAAATAAAGCTCTTAATCGATGTTTAGAATTGAGTAGATGGAGTAAAATAAATGATTTATTTTTACAACATTCTTTAATAACTATTCATAGAAATATAATCTTAATACTTGATAAAAAAATTCTGTTTTTTTTAATTAGAATCGGTAAAAAGTTATTTTTAAAATCAAAAAGTGCTGAAATTTAAAGCAAAAATTCTCAATTTTTTTAAATTTTTTTATACTGAACTTTTTACAGAAAAACTAATTGTGATAGACCAAACGTTTAAAAATATTATAAGATGTTTAATAGCTTTACAGAAAATTTATTTTAATTATTTTTTCTTATAATTTAATTGTTATTAGGAATTAAAATAAGAAGTAAAAGATATATTAAAATACTTTACATTTCGAAACTCGTCAATATTTTTTAAATTAATTACATTAAGAAAATTTTAAGCACGTCTACGATAACCATTTAGTAGTTTTTGGAATAAAATCTTTAAAAAAAATCGTTACTTTCGTAATAATTACGATAATATTTTAAGAAAATAAGAGTTTTGTCTTGTAAAAATACCGAAAAACCTATCCATAAATATATATCATGTTTTCGATTAGAAATAACTTTAAGTATATTTCACATAAAAATATAATTAAAATATTATCGACCAAAAATATTAATAAATTTACTTATTTCTTTAGCTATAATGTGCTTAATATATATTTAAAAAAAATTATCAGTGTTATGATAATGTGCATAACCAAGCAAAATGACACATATATGTGATCAAGTAAAATAATTATCTAGAACCGAATACACTTTCAAACTGATAAGTTCCAAGTAGACTACTCGATATATAAAACATATTTTTACAGAAAATAAAATTGAATCAAAACACGTTGCAATGATATTCAATAACAGATACAGGTCACGAGACAGAAAATCGGAAAAATATTTTTTTAAAATTATTATACACGTAGATGGAGTCAAGATGATTCTATTATACCTGAAATAAATATTTGGATATTTAATTTGAACTTTTAACACCTAGGATAAAGCGAATAAGGAATACATATTATATTTTAAAATAATATATTTGTCATTAAAATTTTAATTAAGAAAACAATCCATGATTAATCTACAACTTCTTTTTCGTTATATTTTTTACATATCATTGTATCGCAAATTTGAAAATATTAATTTATTATTTTTATTAGCACGAATAATATATTTATTATTTTTTTATAAATTTAAAGTACTTTTTTTTAGAATTTCTGTTGTAAAAATTTAATGGGCGTGCTCTGGACATATATCTTAGCAGAAAAAAATTTGGAATAAAAGAATATTTAGTGAAAAAAAATAAAAAATATTTATTAGAAACAATTATTTTTAAATAAATAAAAGTATTCTATATTGAATCAATCTTGGGTCAATGTGAGTCTTATACTCATGTTCTTTTATCAAAACTTACAAATTTACAAAAAATTACAAATATCTTTAAAAGCCTCAAAAAAATAAAAAATACTTAAAATTATTTTAAAATTAAAAAAAAATAAAAATCTATCATGATAAATATATAGAAATAATTTATTATAAAAATATAATATTGTTAAAGTTCTGGACCTTTAGAAAATTTAAGAAATAACAATTGATTTACAAACGAATATGTAACAATAATAAAACGCGTAACTGTATGTCGGAACTCCTTTCTGTGTCTAATTATAAAAAAACTTCTTACTTAGTAAGCAAACGATCTTTGCGAATTGCTGAAAAATGATTTATTCTCACTTAAGATTTCAATTTATTTTGTGAAATTGCATTTTAGTTTTTTTAAATGTCTTTTTTTGCTAATATAATCTACTGCATTAAAATGGAAATATTAAAAAAAAATCACAATTATAGAATCAGTAAATCTTTTAGGGAATTTAACCGAACCTTGATCTTTAATCGTTTTTTAGATTTGTTTTGTCATAAAAAAATAGCTTAGTTTTTGAGAAATTAAGTTAATATCTTTTTTTAAAAACCACATACATTTCTGAATTATTAATTTTATTGGATTACTCGGCATAAAAATAATGTTTATAATGAATCAAAATATTACCTATCAATTTTTGTATTTGAAAAAATACGGAGCAAAAATAAAACTTTTCCAGTTTACCTACCCAGACCATAGTCAAAGTGCAAAATTTGATCGATAGGTTCTCAATCAATCGGATTTTTTTTCAATAAATAATAAACTAAGACTATCATTTCTCAACAAACCAATAAAAGTACTGCAAACAACAACTTTGATTATTCCGATGAAACTCATAACTAATTGGACTTAAAATGAATAAAACTGACATCGAATAAATACATGACTGATAATTCTCCCAGAAACATCTTATTATTTTAATAATTTATTTTTAATCAATAATGTTTGCTTTCTTTTTTATTTCTGCAATGTTGTAAAGATTTTTAAAGACTAGTTGTAGCTCTTATTATTTCTTTTCGAAGAAATATAAACTTTTCCTATTTATTTATAACTTTTTAAATTTTTTAAGACGGGTTTTTTGAAACAGGTTGTCTATCGGAGCTATTAGCGTCAAAAAAATTTTTTACTGAATGCAGGGTAGAATCTTTTTTCACATATAGATATTCAAGTTCTATTCTTTTTGAAATTGTTAGTTTTATGGCCAGAATTACCAATCTGAAAAATAAAAACCTGTAAGTGAGGTCAAAATTATATTAAAAATGTGAATGATTTTGTTTATAAATTATCGTGATGTTAAACAATTTTTTTATTTATATTATCCTTTTTTAATTTATTTTGGGTTCAGACTTTTTCAGTGTCCTCTTTATTTATTAAAAAGACACTCATTATGAAAATATTTTTTGTTAATTTAAAGACGAAGGACTCAAGACTGAAATTTAAAAAAGGAAAACTACAAATTTTTGATATCAAAAATTTATTTTATAAACTAAATTATAACATTTTTGGCACAAACTAAGCCATACAAAATAAAATTTTTTTGATCTTCATTTAACATATAAAGGACCAAGGTTTTTGGTTGAAATAACCAATTTCTAATTATTTACATATTAATTATTTTTGATATCATTTTTTTCCATTTTTACCTACGGTAAACGATGTCAATCTATTTCTTTTAAATATTTTATTGCATTAATAAAAAATTTTAATTTCATCAACTTAAATGATGTTTTTCCTTTTTTATTTTTTATAACTATTTCGATAATTCAAGAATGAAGTTTTCAATTTCAATCATTCCTATTATTTTAGTTCCTATTCCATAGCTGACCGAGAAAACATTATACTTTAAATGAATTTACCTGTATTAACATCATTTTAAATATAAAAATGAATGGCTACCATGTCTTTATAATGTTTATTACCTTAATATAATGCTATAAGAAGTATCAATAACTAACTGATTTTTAAACATCTGTTAACCCTGTGTAAATAACTTGCTGATATTTTACTTTTTTAGATCAATACAATGTTTTATCAATTTTTACTCAAAACTATATTAACATCAACCATCGTTTAAAACGTAAACATTTTATTCTTTGTTATATTCTCTATCATATACGAGTAAAAGCTCCTTTTTAAAATAATATGATTCATAAAGAAATTTTAATAATTAATTATCCATTTAAATCATTTTTTACAAAAAAATTAGTCATATTGTTGCATTTTTTTCTAATTTTAAATTAAATTTATATTTCTTAAAAGATATTAGAAAAAACATAATTTAGAGTAAAAATTATCAATTAAACAGTGTTTTAAATTCTACTAGTGAATTTTTTTCTAACTTCCTAAGAATAATAGCGCCTCTCTTAAATTACACTTTTCTTTAAAATGCACCATCGCACAAATCATCAAACGAATGTCTTAATCTTCAAAATTTTCGGTATTTTGAAGGTAGAATCAGTTCACTCTTGCATCGTTGGTGCTTTTTATCGATTTTTCACATTTTATAAAAATTTTTTGTTATAATCCCATTTTATGCCACTATTCGCTCAATTAGGATTTTCATTAAAAACACTAGAAGTGCTTTCGGCAAAAAAATCATCATTGTCAATGTTTACATTTGATTTAAGTATCAGGTTTTATTATATTGTCACACTGTATGTTAAGTGAATAAGAACACAAGGCAAGAAGTATTTAATTATTGGAAAGAAAGTATTTTATTGATCAAAGTTATCAATTAAGATCATAAAAAATTAATTAAATTAGGTAACACTGTTAAAACTTAGAAAAATTAATCTTCAGTCAAAACATATATCGATAAAACAATTATTCTAGTTACCCTTATTTATTTTTTAAAAACCTAAATTGTTATTTTTAAGAACAACCAAATTAATTTTTGTGTTAAAACGACAAAAAATGAAAATAAAAACGGGTCCTAATTGTATTCATTTGCGTTACACTCAAACTCATGACAATTTTAAGATCCGACAGAAGTACGTTGGTTTTATTCTTTTTATTTTAATAATTAATATTAAACTTCAATGAGATATTAGATTAAAAAAATTATTAAATTTCAAATACCATATTTTATTTAATTACTTAAACAAGTTAACCATTTTACAACTTAACATTTTTAAAAGTTGGCGATCTTTTGTTATTTGTACGTAAATTAAAAAAAAATTTTCGAAAAAAAACTATTGTATTGATATATTATAACAGTTTATATGGGATTATAATGTTTGATCCAATCAATTAAATTCATGAAAGTGTTATCGTTGAGAATCCGTCTCCATAAAAATTCTTGAATGTAAGGGAAAAAAGATCATCAGACGTACCATGAATCATCCTGTATTTCGCTTTCGAATTACCACACGTACCTGAAATTGTGTTGGTGTAAATTGTTGGGTCGTTGGGATCCACAATTTTCAACTGATGGTTGACGATGGCATGATTTTGTACTTGGTTGTACTCTCGCCACCCATCCATTATCAATCGAGAACACGGTAAAATGTGTTACTAGATGATTGGCAAAAGGGTTTGTGCGGAACGATCGGGACAGGGACCGTGACGCAATTCCTAGTACCTCGCTCCACCATTCCTAGCACCCAGTTACGCTTACGGTACTGGCCTCGATGGTATTTCCGATGCATGAATTTCGATTCATCTAACTCAACTTCGCGACCAACACCTCCTAGCTGAAACGAATGATCGATAAGGTACATGGCACAGACATCACGAAAGTAATTGTACCAATTGACAATCGCTTTCGACTGAATTCGGACTTCTTTCATCACCACCTGCTGTTTACAATCGATGCACCACCAATACATTAGCTCCAAAAGTTTTTCCAGCGATAAATTAGAACCATCAAAAAACGAGTCCTTCCTTATTGACTTATACGACTTGCACACACGACAATGCCAGGCCTTCCCATCTGAAAGTCTTTCACGATTCACAAAGCCCATCTGTTCATTGCAACAGTCCATAGAATTGTGAATGAGTTGATGACTTGCCAGCCATGTAATTGTAGACTCTTTATTCGCTGTAATACGATGTATGTCACGTAATTTGAAAGTTAAACCGGTTAAAAGAGCAGGGTCTACAATATCGTTTGCATTTACATAAAAAGAGGTGCAGTTGGACGTCCACGTGCCATGATTATGAAACCAAATTAAAATTTTTGCTTAAATGTACTATTAAAACAAATTATTCTCGTTAAAGATGCAAAAAAAAACAACATTTTTGAAAAATTTGAATTTACGTACCAATAACGAAAGATCGCCAAAAAGTTTTGAGCGATCCGATGGCCATCATTAGATTTTATTTTAAAAGACGTTATAATCACCATTTTTTTTTACTGTGACCCTTTATAATTTTTCAGCAAATGGTTGTTTAAAATAGGGGTTTCCTTAATTTAGACATCTGATTTAAAGTTTCTCTAGAGGAATGAAAGAAAAATTCAATGAAGATTCCTAATTAGAACTCTTTTTAAGATTTTATGATTCCCAAATTATTTTAATTCTGATTAAAAATTATCAATATTGATACTCATTTTGATTGAACAAAGTGAGCCTTGTTAAAAGCACGTTTTCTCGAAACTAAAAAACTAGATGATTCTTAATGAATCAAAAAAAACGATTAAAAATAAAAAAGTCAAAAATTAGAGTAAATTCATCATATTTTGCCAAATTCTTGACCCAGTCTATAATCGATTTTTGTTTAATGTTGTTAGACGAGTAATTTTTGCACTTCAATATCGTTGTCAAAATAATATTTAATTAAAAAATTTTATTTTTTTCGAATTAGATTTTTTAACTGAAAAGTTTATAATTTTTATTTTTAGTTTTACTTTTGCAAGCTATTTTATGACCAAGTACACAAAGATCGCAACAAGTATTCTAAAAAAGTCATTTTAATGTGTTTTACCTTTAATATTTATCATGATTTAAGAGCTTAGTTTGCTTTCTGTTATTCTAAGAAAATATATCTTAGAATTATTAAAAAATTGGACTGTAGAATACAAAAAATCCTTATTTGTTTATATATAGTCAGAATTTCTTAAATATTAAAATACCTTGATTCCGTAAACAAGAAATTTTTCATATGAATATTTTGTAAGTGTATTAAACACCTTAACATATTTATCAACGCATATTTAACTTCATTTCCAAAGTTTTAGTTCTCAAGGAGTCAAAAATATGTTCAAGTTTTATTTTCTCGATGACTGCATTTAGGAATGATTTTAAAAATAATAAAATACGCAAGTTTTCCAAAACAAGAAATCAAGATTTTTGATTTTTAATAAATAATGAAAATCTTTTATTAAATATTTGAAAAATTAATCATTGTAAAATAATGTTTATGTTACTTTATAAACAAATTTATTTTGCATCATTTAGCTATAATTTTAGTTTTTTTACAAATCATATTGAAAAAATATCTTGTTCATTGATTATTCAAAGATAAACTTATCAAGAGATTATAAAATAATTTTTTTTAAGATATGATGAGAATGTAAAAATAAAAAAAATTCATTGTTTTATGATTTTATCAACTTTTTTATATTAACCCCAGTATCTTTTAAGATTAAAGAATTTTTAGGTAAAAATCCTAAAAAAACAATTGGCAACTAATCTTATAAAAAATAAAAGGATATTTTAACCACATAGTCAATCTTCTTTACACCATTTTGACATATAATAGATCAACGATACAAAATATCCTTTGTGTTTAGGCATTCTAGCTTAATAATTTAGTTGAAATCAAATTTTAATGAAATTAAAAAAAAAAGAAAATTTATATTTTGGAAAATATAAAGGAGCTTTTAAACAAAATGTGTCTAATAAATTGAGGAGTCATGGATTTAATAGAAAAATAGATTATGCCGTGGATTAATATTACAAAAGAACCTTCGGAAAAAAAAATAACTGAAGTAAATACGAATACAGATTTTTTTCGTAAAACTACCATTTTTGGGAAGAATATTTAACAAGATTACATTCCGCATGCTGAGAAAATCTATATCATGCAATTTTTTCACCTTATTTCTGGTTTAAATAAATAAATGATTAATAAAAGCTCTTAGTTTTGCTTAGAACAGAAAAAAAATTTTAATTTCGTAAAAAAGGCTTACCAATGAAAGCATTTTTTTTAAAAAAATAAGCTTAGTTATTAAAAAAAAGCCTCTTGATACATAACTTTTTGATTAAATTGTATTTCCTTCATGGGAAAACTGACAAATTATTAAAGATCAAGGCAATATTAAGCCTAAGTTACGAAAATGAAATTAATTTTGATACTTGAATTTTATTTATTTCCTTTTACCATTTTATTGATTTCTATTTTATATAAAAATATTTTCTTGGTCATTGATTCACAATCCGCTTTAATATTTAAAAAATTATTCGATGACATATAAGTATAAATCCAATCGCTCATTACTTCCTTAATAGTTGTATTTTACATGATTCTTGTTGGAAAATATTTAAAAAGAGAATAAGTATTCCTTAACTAAATAAAAACAGCAGTGATCACCTTATTGTTGATTAACTAACTACTTCGAAACTAAATATTAAATAAACATTTAAATTGTTCGAAAAAATTATCAATACTTCGATTATCATATAAACTGCTACGCAAATATCTTTTCTTTAGCTTTTTATTTTTAATCAAATTTTTTCTTAAAAAATGAAATGAAATTTTGATTGAATTAAAATTTAAACAACATAAACTGAACAATGTTTATCCGTAAAATTTAAAAAATGTTTATCTTTGTTAAATTTTTGTTATATATTGAGAAAAGTAATAAGGCAGAAGCATTGATCTATGTACAACACACTAAGTAAAAAGGAAGTTAAGGTTAAATAAAGCTTTTTTTAAAATAAAGAAATATTTTAAATCGTTATTTTAATTTTTTTAAACGCTAATTTTTAATAAAAGTTGAATTTAAATCATATCATAAATGGTTTCTTCAGTTAGACATAATGCGACAATTTAATGTTTAAGTATTAGCTAAATTAACAAAGTACAATAATAAAATTTTTAGATTGCGTAAATTAATTTTTATAAAAAGGTGAAATAACATTTGAAATTCGATCATCATATAAAAAAGCAATACAATAAAAAATAACGGTTTAATTTAATAGTTTCGCTTACCCTGTGACAAGGTAAGTCTCAATTTCAAAAAGATTATCTAAACGTCTTTTATAATAAAAAAATAAGAAAAAAAGATCAATAAAATAATATATTTCAAATAATATTTTGTCTTTTATTATCTATAAAGATAAAATTTTTAGACTCACATTTTCTCATTTAAAAATGAGAATTATTATTAAACTCGAAAAAATTACTGTGAGATACCCTTTAAAAAAATACGAAGGAAGTATATGTAGATATTCATGGTATAAAACAAGCTTACTTGATCGCTATTTTAAGTTCTATTAGATAAGTTTAATTCTCTTTTTTTTTAATCAAAAAAGTTTTTTGATAAATTGTGATCAATTTTTGACGATCAACGTCAATTTTTCTTTACTAGAGACTGCGCTAAGAGGGGTGTTGATTTACGCCCAAATTTTAAATTTTCATTTTTTGAACATTGACATTGAACATTCTTTTTAAATAAATTTTTTCATTTTAAATATTTATTTTTAATTTTCTTCTAATTTCTTACAGAGTTATTTGGCGAAATCATTCTAACTTGCTAATCGGAGAATTGCTAAACATTTTATGCTTAAATTTAGAGGAAGAAAAAATATTTATTATTTTCCGAAAAGAATATTTAATGGCTTATCATCATCTGTATTGCTTAAATATAACTTTCACAATTTCATGAAAGTCCTTTTATAGTTGTCTTAACAAAACTAGTTACAATTTTATAAAATATATATTTTTTATCAAATTTTTTATCAGCTCAGTATTTTAATTACTTAACGTACTCAGCCAATTAAGATTAAATGATTGGGGGCTCATTATATCTTTTATATTTTTATTGTAACTAGTTAACTCGATATAATTAGCATTACTTATGTGTTACCTATCATCCAAAAGTTCTTTATTCAAACATCAAATTTCTAGACGTTTTTTTAGTGATTTAACGGGTATTATTAATGATTATTTTAGATGGTATATTTTCAATATTAATTATTAGAAGAAAAAGAGGAAATTATATCCAAATTAATAAAAGAGGGATTCAGTTCCATACGAGCAGAATATGAACCTCAATACTCTGTCCCAAAATTAGTTCAAATAGCAAAAAAAGCCAGTGAGGGTATAGTTAAACTATAAACCAGATTTTGAAGAAAAAGAAGATGATATAACGAATTATATTTCTTCAACAATTGAAAACTCTGATACATGGTTATCTGAATTTAATGATCAAATTCATGATACCATACGCGAAGAAGCATTTGATACTACGACAAACTGTCTGAAAAGAAAATTTCATAGGCGACGTACGTGGATTACATTGGTTGAAATAATTAAAAAAACCAGAATTTCAATATTAAAATCAAAATTATTAACGATACTCTATCAGTTGAAGGAGCTTGTAATAGAATACGAGAACGAGCATAAAAATGTAACTGTCGATTTCAACTACTTAGATGGCTCTTGATTCTGACCAAGTTCTCATAAAAATATTCTCAGATTATGTAACTAGAAGTTATGAATCTCAAAGTAGCGATGATACAACTGTACAATCTTTGGAAGGAAGTTTACTTGAAAGCTATGTTAATTCTTTCAATCAAGCTTTTCCTGAGCTAATTATAACTGAAAAAATGTCTGTTTTGTTTCTTTGCTGCTTAACAAAAAAAATAATTACCCAAATCAATATCGAAAAACCAAGAACACTGTCAACCACGACGATGATCCCAAAATCTAAAAAGCAAGTTTTATTTCCAAGACATTATGCTTTTATTGCCTTGGGAAGCTTTGTTTTCGTAGTTATTATTGTTTCAATTGGCATATTCATTTATCTGAAGTTATGGAATAAAAGAGTAAATGTGTTTTTTTTATTAGAAAATTTTGGAACCAATATCAATTGGAATTGTTTAATGTAACTGTCAAATTATCATATTTATTTTTTTCTTTTTCTAAATGTTGAATTTAAAAAAAAAATCTTTCGTATAAATAAACATTTTATAACTTCTTAATATTACCTTCCACAAATAGATTATTTGTGAATTTAGTTTCATAATATATTTAATTTTTATATTATGGTCAATTCTTTCCAAAAATCTTTTTAAAAAAACTGTTTAAAAATTACAGGATTTTTATGAATCAACAGAAGTTAGTTTGTTATTCAGTTTTATCACTGTTAATATTAATAAAATTAAACAGAAGAGTTAGGGTTCAAAATCACAATATGCATTCATTCAAGTTACTAATACATCTTATTTGTTTTTCATTCTTTTCCGATATAACTTGTTATAAATCGAGCAGTGATCGATTTCTAGAGATAAAACATTTTAAATATACAAATATGTACGATAAAAATTCTCATTATTTTTGAGAGTAGACAATTACGAATATTAAAATATAATAAGGAATTTAGAGGTAAATTGAAAAATAAAAAATAACAATTTTTTGCACAAAATATTGATTAAAAATTATTTTTTCAATAAAAATATTTTAATGTTGTTTAAAAAAAAATAATTAAAGTTTTTCTTGTTATTAAGTTTTGTTTAGTATTATTTTATGGAAATTTCTTTTAAGTTTTCATTATTAATAATAAATGTGAAAAAAGTCAATATTCATTGAAAATTAGTTATTTATATGAATCAAAAGCAATAAATATCTCATCTAAGGTTGTTAAAATGAAAGTAAACATGTTAAATTATAGAAAGTATCGATACATATTCCACCTCCTGCAATTAAACTCTCTTACTTTTAATATGATTTAAAAAAAGGAGTCATTATCAATCTAGAATAAAAATAAAATCAAAAAATTCAAAAACTAAATTGAAATCAAAAAAATACAGCAGAAAATTTTAATGAATGCTTTTAAATTATTTTACAAAAATAATTATTTTATTTATTTTGGATTTATTTTAAATTTAAATTAAGATATTTTTAGAAAAAAGAAAAAAAAGTTAATAAATCGTTACTTGTAACCAATTGATGCCAATAAATTTTTATAAATTTAATACATTGTGTAAAAGTACAGAGTAATTGTCTTCCGACCAGTGGTTTATGCCAGGGCACAAATAATCTTGTTTTTATTGCTTTGATAACTGTCTCTACGTTAGGTTGATAATAGAGTTTATATCAACTTTTCCTCAGAAAATGATGTTATCCCTATTCATTTTTCAATTTTTTTATTTTGTGTATAGTTAAAAATTATATTAAATGAGAAACCAATATAAATAGCAACATAAATTATTTCAAATTTTATATCTTAATGAGTAGCAGCATACCCTCTGCCAATAATTACTATTCATTTTACCAAGATAAATAATTTTCTTTAAACTCATAATAAAGTGAAAAAGCATTAAAAATAAAATGCTAAATCTAAACTTGCAATTTTTTAGTAATTTTATAGTCATAAAAGTTTTGTGTTTTGAATTCATATATTTTTTGTCAAAAACCACTAGTAATAACCTAGTGTGGTTAGTTAGACTGCTGACTATCCTGTATCTGACGAACAATAGCTATAAAATATTTTCTTTTAGTGATATTTATTTTGAGTTATTTTTCTGGGTTAAGAACCAATTATAAGGGTCTATAACCAATATATACTTTTAATTTGAATACTTTGTTGAAATATTTTATTGTTCAAAATTTCATTTAAATTCGAAAATTTTTGTGTCAAAAAAGAAATTCGAGATTTGTAAATTAACTAAGATTGTTTTTATTAAATTTAGACTGATAATACTAAAATCAATTATGTTGGAAATTAAAATAAAGAAAAATATTTTTGAAAATTGGGTATCATAATTTCCCAAAAGTTTCTATGAATTTCTAATACAAAAAATAACCATGTTTTGAAATAATAACAAAAATTTTTCTGCAAAATGTAAATCAGAAATTTTTCTTCAAAATTATGTTTTTTATTGTATTATAGTTTAATATTTTCTTCTTAACATTGTAAGTTTCTGCTTTTTGATGATATAATTGATTAGCATACAAAAATTATTTAATATAAATTTTAAGACGTTTATTAATATGTCGGAAAATAACTCGTTTGAAACAATGACAATTATATTTTATATTTAAAGCTAATTACTTTCTGACTACTCTTAACAAAGATAAAACAGGAAATCAAAATAATTTTATTAGAAATAAGAAATAAATAATCTACTAAAGCTTTTTTTATTGATATTAACTATTTATAAAAAGGTTTCAACCAATCTATGAATTTTTCGAGATTTTCAACTAAATGTTCTGATTGTGTTTTTCTACATCTAAGTTTCATTAATTACGAGATATTTCTAGCTTAATTTTATTTAAAAGATTTTCATTTTCAGAAGGTTAATTCTGTAAAAATTATAAAAATAATTTATTATAATAATTGAGCTAAATAGACCATATCATTATCATTTTCCTAAAAATAACTAATTCTTTTGGTAACTGTTAATCAAAAATCTTTTTATTTTTAACTAGCATTTCACATTAATTTCTAAACATAAATAAATTTATTTTTATTCAAATCTCATACAAGCAAAAGATTTTTTTTCAGAATAAAGTATGTTGTTTTTTGTTTTAGAGATTTTTGTTGTAATTTAGGATAATGGATCCGATTTTTATTTTTTCCCATACCAGTGGCCCAGTGACAAATAGCTGTCATCAAATATTTACTACCTCTAAAATGCAATCGCTGGCTATTTTTTTACATCGTTTCTGTACTAGTGACTCTTTCAATTGTAGTCAAATGTGAAATAAAATTAATATCTTTATTCATGAAATATCTTATAATTGTTTTAAATCTCTAATTTTAGCATTTTTTCTAAATTATCCTGAAATAGCTTACCTAGAAATAGAGATTTGGCTATCTAGATTGTGATTCCTTTTATTATTTATTTAGAATAGTTTTTAATCACAATTTAATAGAGATTTATCTTTTCGATGGCTTTTCCAGGTAATTATTCAGAGTTTGGTCCATATTTAGATGTAAAAAATTAATAAAATTTTCTTTTAAGATAAAAAAGTAGTCAAGTTTGTAATTATTGATAAAATTTATTTTTTGAATATCAGACAAAACCTAATTAACCAATTTATAAATATATCTCCTTCGAATATGCACTGTGGTAATAAAAGTATACCCTTTGATTTAAAAAGAGCATTATCATATTGTAAAATACCTTTTCTATCAAAACAGGTTAAGGCTATTGTTTTAAAATACAACAGAGATTTTTTCATTCCTTGAACAAATATTTTTAAATCCGAACAAAAAACAAAAAAAAAAGTTTTTTCTAAAAATTAAACAGTGATAAGTACTTAATAAATCCAATTTCGTCTTGTACCTTTAGGTTAGACTTGTTTAAATGGACACGTTTTACCCTTTAACCGACATTTTGAGATTTAACTGTCGAAAAAGATAGTTTCATTTTTCTTTGATTTAAAATCAAAAGAATACATATTCCAGGAAATGAAAAAATATTATTTTAAAATTATGATTATTTTATTGAAAAAGGATTGGTTTTGACATGTCAAAGTCAAAAATAAAGTTCCTGAAAAAATCATATATATAATTTAGACTGTTTCAAATAATTTTTATTTTCAAGAATAATGTATTTTTAACTAACATGTAACAACTTTATTGGTTTTTTGATATTCTAACCCTGTGACATTAAATGGCTTCATCTTAAAAATTTGAGGGAATTAAATCAGGTTGTTTAAATTGTGCATGCTGCAAACGCTAATTTTAGAAAAGATACACAATAATAAAAAATTTTAGATCAAAAATATCCATCTTGAATGTTTTTTATTGGAGAAAAGAAGTGTAACAAAAAGATGAATATAAAGCATAAATTTTTTTTTTACATAACGATAATAATTAGCAAAAAATATAAAAAATTATAAAAAAAAATTTTCAAAAATTTAAAAATAATTGAGAAGGAAGAAAATAAATTTCTTAAATTTCATAAGTAAAAATTGTTATTTAATTCATCAATTATTTTGGATATTGAGATTGTAGCTCTTTAAATATTAAACAAAACTTTTGTGGCTCTGAGCCGCAGACGTTTGCAAATACCTGAGGCATAGCCTAATCAGCAAGTTCACTATCAAAGTCAGGCAAGGTTCTTGAAAATACTTAAATCGATTTTTAATGGTGAAGTTTCATTTTTTATGGATGATCAATGCCTACTGACAGTTAAGTGTAAAAGGTTTGATTTTAAATTTTAAAACAAGAATGGACTTTAAGTTGTAAAAATTGAGAATGCATTAATTATAGAGTTACTCAAATAAAGTCATTTAAATAATTCGGTTCAAGATATAAGCAAACAACCGCATAATTTGAATGGAATGTATTATTTAAAAACCGCAAGTATCGATTAAAAATACAAATGTCTGACAAAAACTCTCTTAAGTTATTTTTAAAATTTAACCATAAACTCTCTTTCCTTTATTCATGTGACTTTTTTAAATTATGAGTAAAAAATAAAATTTGGTTTAAAGTGAGTCGAATCTGGAATGAAACTTAAAAGTCAAAAATTAGTTAATTATCACATGCAAACATATTCATTTACACATGATTATTTAGTTAACAAAAAAACTCAATTTCTGATCTTATTGAGCGCTGAATTTTTCTAGTGATGTAAATGCAATTTCTTCGATAAATGCTTACCAGTCTCTTAAAGTGAGGTTAATATTTTGTCACAATATTTTGTTTAATTGTGTCTATTTTAAAAAAAATTTGGGAAGAAAGGAGAAATTTTCCAAATTTTGGTCTTTTAATTCAATGGGAATTTGATCGAATATATGAGAGAAAAAAATATACCAGGAAGAAAGTGGCATAGATATCAGCATTATTTATTAAGTTCTAATTTTTATAAAAAACATTAACATTTGTTAACTTTAAAAAATAAAAATAGATTGTTTAATTTAGAAGAAATTTTTACGACTCAAAAAGAATTTTAATAAAAAGGAGCTAATTTATAAATCTATAATCTTTTATGAGTTCATATCTATATCGCATTTTACTAATAAAGTCAAGCCCATATAAAACGCACTTTACACCGTTAAATTTTTTTTTCCACAAAGTATCATCTTTTAATTATTTTTATCAAATCACACAAAAAAAAAGATTTTAGTTTATGTATAAGAAAAAACTGCAAAAATCTGTACATAGGAAATTCAATATGTTACAAGTTGAACGCAAGCGCTTTCTATCTTATTTTTTTTTTGAATCTCGAAAATGTATTTTTATTTCATGATTTTTAGTTATGTGTTACTAAAATAACCTTTAAATTACAAAAAATATAGTTATAATCCCTAAGACGTAGATTGCCAATTAAAGTTACATTTCACGCATCTCTTTGCTAAAGTAAGGAAAAAAAGAAAAAAAATTATTAATGGAATTTATTAAAGAATAATGTAAGAAAATTTTATAAAAAAAAACGCTGTTTTTATCGGATTATCGAGCAATCCCATTCTAATCATTTAATCCTATTGTTAATTTGATCTCTTTGAACTTTTCTGTTAAAATATATATTTTTAAAGAATTTAAAGTATATTTGATAATATCGTGTCATTTTTATCTCTTCCATCATATTTTGATCATTTTTGCAATTTCAAAAATTCACGTATTTATGTGCAGAAAAAGGTTTTAAATTATTTATGGGTATTTTAACGATATGATGGTATGTCTGATCTATTTTTTAATGTCGTCATTTTTAGACGATGATGCGATTTTTTATAAAATTAACGAAAGTTGAGTAAGTTTGCTCACTTATCATTAGTGTTATGATTATATTTTGTAAGCCAATTCAACTTTGATAAAATAGCACATGATGAAAATATAGAGGATCTTTGTTGAAGATGTGAATAGTTTTTTTAAGATACCTAATGCGATGAAGAGGGAATTATAACTCAGTGAAAGCTACTCTAAAATTAAACAAAATCAGGTAGTGATGGGACGAATAGGAAATTTTTGAAAGAGAAAAAACACTTGACCCTTCTTTATTATAAAGACTAGTCAGAAAATGTAGACTGCGAAAACTTAATAAAATGTGCGAAAAATTACTTACAATGAAAGCAATTATTAATGTTAACTTAATTTTATAATTTGATTAATGAAGTTAAAATTTAAATTCTTGACATTAAATTGATAATTTATCATAAAAATAGTCAAATAATCCTCTCGTGAAAATCGAGCAATTCATTAAATTGTCGAACTGATGTTTCTTTACCATAATATCATTTCATGAAATTATCAAAAAATAATTTCTAAAGGGTTTTAGTTAAAGTAGCCTTTCCAGTAAACAAATCATGATTACAATTGAGGTTCGACATAAAATAATGATCTTATTAACAATAACTATCTCTCAAGGGAATTTAATAAACTTAAAAATGCTAAAATAAGCTTTAATGTCGTTTTAGATGCGCGAATGAATGGTTCTTGGAAAACAAAAGACGTTTAATGGGAATGGGACCGAGTTGAATGATAATTTGCTCAAAGGAAACCTTTGATTTACTTGCAAATATGCAGGATGCGTTTTGATTTATTTCATAATAACCGAAAATTTCCATATTTTTATTTAATAAGGCTTTTAATTAAGTTTAAAAGAAATTGTTGAAAAATTAAAAATTTTGAAAACAGAAAAGTACCTTGAATTTGAAGATTAGAAACATGATTTAAACAAAAATTGAATTTTTTAAGGGTTTCTACATTTTTTAAATCGGCTAAAATTCTGTAACTGATCGACGATCGAAAAATAAAATAAATTTATGAGCCAAAATATAAAGAATCATTTAAAAAGTTCGTAGAAACTTAAAAACTCAAAAGACAATCATTTGGTGTTGGCGAAGCGCTATTTGTTGCAGTGATAGATCCAAGTAGATTCGGTCCGCAGGTGGCAACATTTGTTTTAATCTATCGATACTTGTACATTGTGAGCTGAGAATCAAAAATCCTTGCTACCTCAAAGAACACTTTTAGTGTTGTAATTTGACACTATTTTGAAAAAACATTTCAAGATTACAATTTCAAAATGTCCGCTGTGATAGTGGTTTTGGCACAAGAATTTCTGATTTTAAAAATTTTATCGCACTTTAAAAATTACAAATAAAATTAAACGACAACGTTAGAGTCATTTTCTGTCAATACTGAAAACATAGATTTTTCTAAAAAACAACAGTCGACGAGGTAATCTTCAGGTTGTGGTTTTTATACAATTTTTTGTATGGAAATATCTTGAGTAATTATAGGAATTGAGAATTTTTGCATTAAAATCGATCAAAAATTTATTTTGTAATTTAGTTATGAGTGATATTTATAGATATCAATTCTATTTTAAGCTGTATTTTCGTAAAACTAATAAATTCAAACATTAAATGGGGGAATGCAATAAAACTAGTGTTTTATAACTCAGTGTAGGGGTTAAATTGCAAATAAAATCATGTAATGCGCAAAGTCTAAGAGATTTTATATTTCATTTTTCAATAAAAGTTGGAAATTTGAAAAAGAACTAATTATTTCTTTTAATTAAAAATTTACAAAGTAAATGAAAATAATTAATTCCGTTTAATTGGACTCTATATTTTAAATATTATGACAAAAGATTAATCGATTAATTAAAGGAATTTAGATGTAAAATAAAAGAAAATAAGGTCGGTGTTAGAATGATAGTTTTATGTCTTTGAAATGAGAGTTTCAAGAAAAAAAGGGAAAAAATAAAAGCGTTTTTTGTAAGATCGTCAAGAAGATTTTTAATCAAAAGTAAATGCTTTTTATTTCAAATTACAAATTTTGGAAGATATAGAAAAGCGAAATTTCACACAGGGAGCTGTTTATGATCTTCAAACTTAATCATCTTATGTGTGAGGATTGAATTATCTAACAAAAACAAAACACCCAAACATCCGACTTTATCTTACTTCAGTTTAGTTTACCGGTCTTAAAATGGTAAAAAACAATCAATCATTTAAACGAGATATAAATTAATAAATGAATCCAGATTAGAAGAGTAAATTTTGAGTTAAATATTAAAATTGATGAGAGAAAAAAATTCGAACTCTGATTAAGTTATTAATTCAAAGCAATATAATCAAATTTTCGTTGGCAAATACCACAATAACATGACTCCTAAACGATATGGATTTGATTTTTTTATTGAGTAAATTTAAGATTAGGAAAGTAATATCAAAAGGCACGCCTATTTCGAATATTTTCAAAGTATCTTCTTTTAAGTCAATTTAATGATTCTGTATTAACAAAGATCCGAATTCTACTGATTAGTCTGAATAGCTGCACAAGTTACTTAAAGATTTTGATTAAAATTTTTTTTAACAAATTAATCTGATTTTGAAGTAATTTTTCTGATTTTTGAAACCATAAATGGGAATTTCGCTATTAATTCATTGCTACTAGTGTGCCTTGATATCTGATCGAATCTTTTGAAAAAATAAAATTAAGATATAATATAAATAAAGGGGAAAAAGATTGAAATTTATATTCGATTTCTCCTGATATATCTGATTGGTTGTTTCGGAG
>CM043712.1:36926489-36952987 GCA_023969325.1 Oryzias curvinotus | reverse complement strand
ATTTCTCAAAGAATTATAATATTCTTCGTAGAAAATTAAAATTAATTACGGGTTTTGAAATTTTAAGGAATCATGATGCTAAAAGATTTGCATCTTTTAACTGAAGTTAAAAAAATAGAAAATTGGGTGAATTGCCCTAAACTGTGATGTTATTCCTTCTAAGTGTGATAAAAATTTAACGATTTGAAAATTCATTTTCTAATATCATAAAAAATTACTTTCTTGAATCACAACTTCATCAATTTTAAAATGATAAGCTTTTCTGTCGACTGAAATAAAACATCGCAAACAATGGGATTCATCTGATAATAAACCTGAATTGGGAAAATTTTTTTACCGTCTCTTATATTAACCGCTTCAGGCGTATAGTAGAGAATACCTTGCGTCTTACTTTAAAGGCATGTAAAGAAAATACCTCCGTGTGCTTCAAGATCTCCATTTAAAGCAAAACAAAAAAGATTGTTTGATAACAGCGATACAGTTGCCAAAATAAATATTACAAGTTTTAAAAAAGATTTAATTCTATGAAATAAGTATAATTTTTTGTTAGTCTAATTATAAAAATGCCGATCTTTTGTAAATTTTAATAAATAAATTTCCTAATTATAAATAAAAAAATATAATTAAAAAATATTAAATGCAGGCGTTTGAAGAATCTTCGTCAATAAACATTTTAAACTTGAAAAGACACAATTCAAATAAAAGTATCAAATTTCAACACACTTGATATTTTTTTGTCGAAAAATATTTGTAGATTATCAATATTTGTGAAGAATATTCTCAAATACTTGATAAAAGAAAAAGGTTGAGAATTTTTTGACAAAATTCCTTTTTTAGGTCTAAAAAAATAAAAAAAACTTAACAATAACAAAATGACTAAGAAACTTAATCGTAAAATTTAAAACGAGATTCATTAGGAAGAAAGGCTAAGAAAAATTATATTAAATTATCGATTTCATGATAAATATAAATATTGTTAAAATTTTAAAATTTATATTTTTTAACAATTTCATCACTACCTTTAATATCTGTTGTATTCTCTTAGATATGATTGCATAACAACTTAATTTTTTTAAATAGCTCTTGTCAAGACCAATAAGTTCGTAGCAATAATTGACTTTCGTAAGTGATCGCTAATTGTTGTGATCTTAACACTATTTGTTAAAAACAAAATTTTTTCGAAGAGATTTATATTTCTTACAGTGGAACTTTTCCAGTTGTGTTTATACAAGGTTTAAAAAATTCTTATTCATTCTTACAATCATAAAAAATTTTAAATTTTAGCTCAAGCGCAAAAGACCATTAAAATATCTTTCGAAGCTTAAATTTTAACATTATCTGTTGGTAGAAAATGAGGTAGTCAGACAACAAAAATGTTATTTATTTTAACGAAGAATAATTTGTTTATTTCTAAGAAAAATCGAAATTATTAATTCATAAACAATAATGCTAAATCTCTTGGATAAACTTCTAGCTAAAAAATTTAATGACAAATAGATGTTAAATAGAATTTTAGGTTAAAATAAAATTGAAAAAAATTAATCCAAGTTGAGTAAACAAATCGATAAAATAGAATATGATTTACATGTAATATTAACGTATAAATAAGCATTAATCGTAAATATATTTTTGGAATTGTTCAAAATAATTAATACGCGCATAATTATTTTTCGTTCCTTAATTTACAATCAAATATCGCTCACCTAAACCCAAAATATAAGGTACTTCGATCGAAGATTCACGAGATAAAATATAAAAAAAATATTGTATTGTATAATTGTTTTAATTTTCACCTTAATTAAGAGAAGCATATTGTATTAAGTTTTGTTTATTAAAATGGACTGAGATGTGCTAGGGGAAAAAATTATATTTTACTTACATTTAAGTAACATGACAATAAATGGGTTAGTGTTTATTACAAAAGGTTAACTAGGAACAGAATAATTAAAAATTAATTGGAGTAAAACGTAAGTTCTTGAAAAAAATTCTGAAAAACTATGGATAAGGATGACAAAATTAGAAAAGGTATTAGGTCTTAAAACAAATCCTCATCAACCTCAAAAAATATTTAAGGATTAGAAAAACTGAATTTTCGTAACATTTTGATAAAACCTTAATATCACTTAAAATTTTATTTAAAACAAAGACTTTTTGAGTCGACTTATCATGGGTTTTTTGACATAAGTTGTTAAAAGATACAAAGTCAGAGGTAAACAACAAATGTTTTACAGTTTTTTTGAAAATTCTGAACAAAGAACGAGAATGAGGATAAATGAGAGCATTTTTACATGCCATAGATGGTATATCTTTTTAGAAAGTTAGATGTTAAAAAAAGGACTCATTTTGTGTATAACGTATTAGTACAATATGTCCGATTTGTTAAAAGTGTACTAAAATCATAAATCATATAAAACATTTAAAAAATACCCTATCAATTGATATTTATAGTTAAGCTAATTTTTTAGTTAAATAACCTTTTATTAATTTTTAAAAATAATTCCGTTTTACGCCATGTTATATTGATTTGGGTATTAAGCATCAGAACTGTGAAGAAATTATTTTAAAAAAGAAAAAAATGTTTAACATTTTCTTAAATATATCGTGTAAAATCATTTAAGGTCCTAATTTAGATGCATCAAAGAAACCCATAAAGCTTTAATTAGTAGAAAAATTAGTTAATGAGAAAATTATTTTTATATTAACAAAAAAATGAAAAAAAAATACTTCAAAAGGAAACAGCGCTCATGACTGAAAAGTCGTGGTTAAATTGATGGTGTTGTGAATTAATGAATTTATAAGTATAAATTAAGTTTGAAATATTTTTTTTTTTCTATCCGTAAATGGGGTTAACTAAACCCTGCTATCTTAAAATAACCTTAAATAAAAAAATAAAGGAAACAAAGAATCAATATCGACTTGATTGATTTTTCAAATATTAAAAAATTTTTTATCTATTAAAAAAAGCTAAAGAGTTTATTCATTATATTATTTGGAATCGATCCTGATTAATTGAACTTTATTTTATTTAAACATGTTAAAGAGAGTGATCGAGTATTTCAGATTAATACACAAAAAATAGATTAGAAAAATTATAAAGTTTGAAATTCAATTAACATCTAGAATTGCATCACAAAAATTTCATCGATTCAAAAATAAAGAAACATAAGTATGTCCTTTGCATAAGTTGAATGAATTCGCTTCATTTCAGTCATTTAAAAAACGAGGTTTATTTAAGAATATAATTCTAAAAATGATAGTAAAAAAATTTTTTAAGCATTGTTAAAAATTTAGATAAAATGATAATTGGCATGTTAGAAAATTTTAATATATAACAGGTGAGATTTCATATCAAAAATTTTTTTATTGGTTCTTAAACAGATATTCACTTAATTTATAAAATATATTAATTAATAAAAACCATCACTTGTATTTATAAAAGAAAATAGCATTTATATGAATTATGGTTCACTGGTTAGAAGTCAATACTGAGCCTAATAACGACTAATAAAAACTTTAAATGCATAATAAAATAAAATAAAATCAGTAAATATTTGTTTTAAAATTCAGCCAAAAAATAATATTGAAATATTTCTAGTAGTTTGTGGAGTTAAAAAAATTAACGATTAGAACCGATTAAAAATGAAAAAAAAGACAATTACATTTATCTTGTAAAAATGTGGGCGTAGTTTGGATTATTTTGAAAGAATAGTCTAAACTGTTTAAAATATATTTACAGTATTATAACGTATTTTTAAGTTTAAAAAATCCAAAAAGAATATAGAATATTTATAATTTTTTAATAAGAAATTTTGACATAAACGATTTTATAATTTTTGTGCCGCAAAATAATTTTTTGAAGGCTAAATTCACCCCATGTTAAGATGATAAAAAGATCATCGACCCATTTATAAGAGAATATTGTTAAAAAATATTTTTAATGAGAAAAATAAGATTTTATTTTCGTTAATAATTCATGAAAAAAACTGCCTTTATCACAAATGGTTCATTAAATTATCTTCTAATGCAGTTACAAAAATTATCTTGCAAAAATTCAGCACGCTACATTTTTACTTCTTTCTGGTACATTTTTAAAAAATAACATAACAATATTAGCTTAAAATTCTTTTTAATTTTTTGTAAGAGATTTGAAAAAGGTATTCTTTAATATTTTTAAAGGTCCAGTTTTTATTAAGAGATAGAAGTTTCGTGATAATTTCAAAGTATAAAGGTAATTCTTTAAGCATTTAGGTTTGAGTATAATTATATTCAATTAATTTTTTTATTAGAAGGGTGTAAACCATTTTAAATTTAGTCTAAAATTATGAAAAAAAAGTAGAAGAACTTTTGATATTAAAATTTTCGAGTAAAAATAAAAGTTTTTGAAAGGAACGAGAAATATCTCGTTTATTAATAAAGTTCTGTCTTAATTGAGCCAGCTTTCTACATTAAAACTATTTCTAACTTTTTAGTGTGAAAAAATTTTTTGTTGATGGTTTTAAAAAATATTTATTAAACAGTCTAAACACTATAAATATACCTCAGATAATCATTACGGTTAGGTCAAGCAGTAAATCTCATAATTAAGACATGGTAAAAAATAATTTAATGATAAAAGTTTTTGAGTAGAATTTAAAAAATAAACATGAAAACAATTATCCTGTTCAGATTTGAAAAAATTACTTCTCATTGATCTAGACAATTATGTAAAAAAATTATTTAAAAATATTGTCTAAAAAATAATCATTAACAGTCTTTTATTTTATTGGCTAAGTGATAAAAAAATTTTAAACAATTAAAAGATTTATTGTGAAATATAATTTTGTTTTTTTACTTTCAAAATTTTCGTTACTTTCAGCAACTAGGTCTTTCTAAAAGAGTTTTGGAGAAAAATTAAACAATGCTAAATTCTCTGAAAATTTATTTTTTATTCATTAACATGATTGAAATTAGGCCCAAAATAACCACAATCTTTTTTCTGACACCACATCGTTAACATTATTTGGTAGCAAATTATTTCATTTTTTTATATTGTGAAAATGATGATTTAAGCCAACGACTCAAAGGATTTCAAATTCCAAAATACTTTTTAAAGACCATTAAGATTAATAAATAATCGAGACATAAAACATGTGAATATCAAGTGAACTCTTTTAAACTCCACAAACCAATGCACACTGGTCCTGTGACCAAGACGTATCGACCATAGTGTACAGCTTCCGTTAACTCATTTTTTTTCTGACAGAGTGTTATTTAACTGCTTCTTGGAAGGCACTCTTCGTGGCATTTTCTACCAAAAGCTCACAGGCACTTGTAGCCAGAAGACACCATTTGACCTAGAGGGGCAATGTGATGCAAGTCACTTATACATTGGTTGCATGGAGTGGAATAAGTTATCGATGAAAGGAAAATTCTTATAAATCGCTCTATTTTATGATAGGAAAAAACATCAGTCAATTATATTTAAATTAAAAAAAAAAGGTTATTTGAAGAAATAAAATGGAAAGGAAATGAAAAAACTGATATCAGAAACTTTTTAAAAAATCGAAATTGATTAAATTAATATTTCTTCTCTTTTAATAAAGATAACGTCAACTTTTTATCAACAAAAATCACTAATTTTGGATAAAATTATTTTGTTGATTTCTTAACTTAAAAGAACTGAAAATCGTTATAAATTAATAACATAATGGGAATTTTATTTAAAAAATTAATAGGTTATCATGCTGATCAGAATTTTAGATAAACGCTCGTATTTTTATTTCACATTTAAAAATAATCAAAAAATAAAAATTGATTTCATAATTAACGATAATATTAAAGGTAATGTAAATAGGGCTTTAAAAAATATTTCACCCAATAAAATTTCTTTTTTTTAAATAAAGTTAAAGCTTTAAGATAATGACAACTTAAAAAATAAATCAGGGTTTAGAGTGAGTTAAAAAGAATGTAATCTAAGAATTCAAAGTTCCTTATTTAAGGTAGGGGTGATATTACTATTATTTATTCTTACAACAAAATTAAAAGAATCACAAATAAATTATATGCAAAGGGTGACTTTAAGAAGTTATTGATGAAATATATATTTAAGGTGCTTTTAATATTAATTAAATTTATGAAAATTTATTTAGCATGGGAGCCATATCAATGTTTGAACTCAATATGTGGGTCGTGGCGATAGAGAATGACCGATATAATTCTTCACTAAGAAGGATAAATTAAATTACATTGTTAGAATATAATTACCTATAATTAATCTTTAATGGTCCGAAAATTAAATGCATATAACGTACATCTCACCTGATAAAACTCCCTTTTGCTGGTTCCCAGCTCATTTGAATTAGAGGGGTTAATTCCCTGCAAATGTAACTGTAAAATATTCTCAAAGTAAATTTTAGATAAATCTTGTCATGTCATTAATAGAAACTGATTGACTCTGAGACTAGGGTTATTTCCCGATTACTAGTGGTAAAACAAAGAAAGATAACCTATATTTTGTTTTTGCAAGTTTTAACAGTTGCATTTTTTGTAGCAGAAATAAAAAAAATATGCTTTTAGTTTAAACAAAATTAATAATTTTTGTCTCTTATTTCTGCGAATAAGCCTTATAATCGTTTAAATTTTTGGAACAAAATGACGTTTTAAATAAAAATTTTAATACTATCTACTTTTAGCATTTAAAAATTAATTATTATGGTTAATTTTCGTGGGAGAATACAAATATTCATGTTTTTATAATCGGATGATATCAGTTTTATTGTTATTTTAAAGTAAATGATGTTTAAATATAAAGTAATAAGATTTTCTAATTTTTTTAGGTTATTAATTTTTTATTTGAAAAAATTTATTGGGAAATAATTTTCTATTATCTATATTTATTCATAAAAATTATGTTGTAATGCGGCCACTAAGACTTAGTTGTGTAGTTTTAATGTAACTCTCACATTTTTTTCAAGTAAGATTTATTTCGTTTAAAAAATCTTCAATCTGAGAGTTTTTTATAATTATAACTCGATCTTCGCTTTTTTAAAATCAAGCTAAAATTGGTATTCAAAACATAATTAAACACAAATTAGAATTTGCTAATAGCCCCTTAAATATCATTTTTAAGCTACACAATGAAAATTGTTAAATATGAATTCTTGTAACTTTTCAAAGCAAATCTCCTTTAATTGAAGTCTCTTGGTAACTCAGGAAGGCTTTCGGGATTTTTAACCAGTCCAATTGAGCAGCTTTTGACTTTTTTCAATAATTTGCTTACCAGCGCCAATCTCTGTTTACAACAGTTTATGGTTCGTTTGGGTGTTTACTTAACATGCAACAAATCCCAATCTTGTGCTCGATGATCAGAATTTTGTCAAACTGAATGAACAGGGTTATCATGTACACACTTTAAGCTTAATTCTTTTTTCATTCATTTAAATATTTCTTATCTAAAGATATAAAAACAGATATTTTGACAGTAGAGTTTTTCTTGAAATGTTATTTTAAAAATAATTCAATGAGATACTTACACCAATAGAGAATGTTTCCTACCAGCCTGTAGGTAATTTTATCAGGTTTTCTAGTTTGTAGTTTCTTTCGATTCTCCTACTCAACCAGAAACTAAAGGTTGGCACTCTTTTTCGATAGTTTAGTTAGGCATGATCGATATAAGTAGCATAAATATTGAATCTAAGATATTTAAGGTGCATTTTAATCCTCTTATTCATTGATCTCTTTGCTGATTTTTCATAGTCTATTCTACTTTAGGATAAAAAATTTCTATAAACACTTCACAAAACGAACAGAAGACACCTCTCTAAGCTCTATCCGCATTAACATCAAATAAAATTCATAGTTTTTACTGTATTTGACGAGGTTATGGAGCAGATTGAATATTTTCCAAGTTTTTAAAATTCTCAGATCTTTAGTCTAGCCATCAGTGTCCAAAAGAACATTTCTCGAATCTCCTATAAAAATTACCCAGGTGATGTAGTTACTAGTTGCAACTATAAAGTAACTATTATCTGTTTTCCTAGGTCCAAAGCTAGCTCAAGAGTTTTTGCCTGACATCAACTACCTTGATCAATAATGAGTAAAAATAAAAATTTATTATTAGATTTGAAACATAAAAGAAGTAACTTTAAGCATTTTAAAAGGAATAATAAATCGTAGTTTGTTGAAAATGACACAGTTATCACAAATTTTTATTCAAGATAAGTCATTGTTAAGGTTAAAATTATCACTCATCTATTTATTATTATTTTAAAAAGCTTAGCAGTTGAGAATATTTATATCAAAAGATTATCAATGGCATTGGGTTTTTTAGCTATTTTTTTAATGTTAAAAATGTATCATTTTAAATTTACAATTTGGCCATGAAAGTTTCAATTTAATAAAAAAGGACCATTAAATGTTTTGAATTTTTAATTTATTCGATAATTTTTTATTTAAAAAAATCATGTTAAAGCCGATGTTTTAATAATCAAACTAATTAAATTGCATGTCATACAAAATTCGATTGATAATTCTTTGTAACTATCAATAGTGAAACAAATTGATGTTTAGTTCAAGTTATTTATGGAAAAAGAAATTTTGGATAACTCGTTCTTGTTTACGAATGTTACTGGAATTAGCAATTCTATTTTGTTTCTTTTGGATAGAAAAAGAGATTTGTTTATTAAAAAATTATAAATGTAATATAATACAGAGAATAAAAATATTACCTCTTTTTGATTCATCCAGTAGGGTGTTGTTCGGTTAGACTATTTTTTTATTAAGCAATTGAATGTTGTTTATTTTTGATGGAAAAGTTACATGTGTGTTTAGAATTCTGCTTACTTTTCTACGATTTTTTTCTTCATAAGGCTTATACAAGTGTTCTAAGGTATCATTTATCCATAATATCTTGTAATTTTTACTTTAATATAAGATTATTTAATCTCTTTGTTATTTTTATTTTTCAGCATTCTTTTTGCCTATATAAAAAGTAAATAGAGTCAATAAATTTAGCCCACGATGAATTACTGTTTTTTCATCCTATGATTAAACCTATACCAATATATACATTTTTTATTTGTTTTATCGTGGCTACCAGTATCAGTGCTCTTGATTTATTTTATTTTCAAAACTTCTTTAGGGATTACATTTAATTTTTTTTATATTTTTTTCCATTTCAAAAGAATTTTTTTCTTTATATCTTGGTCACTTGTATCACTTGTCAAAAAATCATAAAAAGTTTATGGAATATTGCCTCTTTTCAAAATTTTATAGAAAATAACTTATAAATGGTGTAATATTACATTTAAAAAATTCAACTGAAACCAACTGTCATGTGGGTTAGATTGTAAAATGGTGCTGGCTGTTCAACGAACTCAACTTAAAATTCTACCTTCAATGGCTTTTTCCCCTGTTCTCTCATTAATCTTGTACTTTTGCTATAAAATCAAGGTATTTTGGCTTTTTTGTGTTTATTTGTCACGGTTGCTTCTAACAGACAAGTGATCAGATTTTATCGACTTATGATAATAGTATCATATATTATAGCACGGGTTTGGAATTATAATAGAAGTAATGACCTCTCTTGAATTATCGGTTGTTACAATAGTATTTGCCATTCAATGACACAGCTTATCATAACGCGAAAAAAACTGTTCTTCCCTGAATTCTTTCAGTTACTCTTTACATGTTGTAGGAGAAAAATCCTCTTCGAATACCATTTTTATTTGTGGTATCAACAAAAGAGCTAGAAACTCTGACAATTCGAAAAAATGTCATGAAAAGTAATATTTTTAAAAGTAAGACAAGTGGAATTGTATCTAAAAACTAGGCCAAAAGGATAAGAAAAGCATTAAATTATTAATTTAACACTATATTTATAAAATCAGAGATGACCAAAAAATTTAAATATTTGTTTCATCGATAAAATTTTTAAAAAGTAAAATTATCGAATCCCATTAAAGAATTAATAATTGAATATTTTGGTGTACGTTAGTAATTTTAAAAATCGATTATTGTGGAATTAGAATTTGTCTCCTAAGAGTTAGTTGTCAATTTTTTGTATATTAAAAGTCCATAAATAAAAGAAATGCCTAAGAAATAATGAAATCAATGAACAGAATTGCCCATTTTTCTTTTATTTTTTCCAAAAATTAACTGAAACTAGCTTATAAATTATATAAAACGAATGTTATTTTAAAAGGTTTTATGCATCAAAGCGTTTAAGCTTATTATTAGGAGTAATTCTAACGAATAATACTGTATAATTAATTTTTTAAAATTTAATGTAGATTAACCACTAAGACCAAAGAACAAAAATATATCTCTTTGTAAGTGACGATAATTGACCTGCTTATTAATAAAAGAAAATAACTATTCGATGAATATAACAACTATATACTCACAGCGGTTTTGGCTATACATATCTCGAAGTTTCTAGAATATCCTTTACAGATATCTCATTTCTTCCCCTAGTAAAGTTGGACTAATCCCTTTCCATCAAGTCCTAAGAGTTTGGGTTTCATAGTATCGATCTTTTAGATTATTACAATCTGCTAGCTAAACGATTTTTTTCTTCTCCTTAATCGATTTTGTTGATGACAGGACCTTAAATCTCTAAAAACAAATGAAAACCATTATTTTTAGTGATAAAATTATGTTCACTGTCGCTTTTAAGTGATAGCAACTCACCTGAATAATCATTATTTTTCCTCTTGCTTATTTATCCTAATACTTCAAATTTGATTTTAACAAACTTCTTTCTGTTTTTTGTGCATTTTCCTTTATTTGCTCTGTCTATCATGTACTTATTTATAAAAGGTAAATTTATTATCATTATTGAATTTTTTATCGCTATTGATTATGCATTTATTAGGTCTTTGGGTTTTGTGCCATGTAAAATTCTAAACCCGACTATAACCTGTGGTCTCACCGGAAAGGATTCAACAAGCCATTTTTTCCTTTAATAAATTTTGGTCCTATAATTTTCATTTTTAGAAAAAAGGCATTTAAATTTATTGATTGTTGAATTTAAAAAGACTTCAATAAGACCGTTTTCTTGTAAATATTAACACCGGATCGTGTTTTGGATGTTCAACAAGTTTTCATAGATCCTTAACGATTTTTCGATTAAAATTGTGCTAATGGATCATTATCTAACATTCTAAGGCTACCATATCGATAAATTAAATTATCCAAAAGTGATGTTAAAGTGACAGAAACTGTCTGATTAATAAGAGGAACTCCCTTAATTTATTTAGAAAACCTTGCAACAAATATTAAAATTAATAAATTACTATTTTCGGAAGCTGTTATCTGTCCTATTAAGTCAGCGATGCGTTTCTTTTTGAACACTGAGGAGCTATTGTTAAAGCTCTAATCGTTTATAGAAATACTGATTTTTTTAAGGAATTTTAAAAATTAAATAATTATGTACGAATATTCTTTGTCAATCCTGATTAATTTATATAATTTTTACCATCTTTGCGGCTTTCTTATTTCCTGAAGGAAAGATTTCAGTTTATTGAAAAATTTTGATTATTTCGTGTTTTTCCTTTTCAGAAATAATAAAATCGTTTGTTTTTATCTTCATTGAATAATGATTTATTTACAATCTTAAGCTTCACAAGATTTAAGGATATATTTCTGATGTGTTTTCTTGGATTCGGCAAATCGGTAATTATTCCACAAAAATATTCAATAAACTGTTTAATGTAATGATTAGTCTGTTGGCTCAATCTAAGGTCCCCTAAAAAACTCAAAACTATTTAATTCACAGATCTAGAAAGAAAATCTACATCGTTCTTTTTTTTCTCCAATAAAATGAATATAAAAGTCATATTTATTGAAGAGTATCACCCATCTGGCAGTTTACAGTGATAATCTCCAAACGAGGATTTCTATTTGAGCAGATTAAGATCTGCAAAACGATTGAATTTTCTCACCTAGAGATATAGTCAAAAATTCTTCAAAAACCAAATACGACTGATAGTTCCTTATCTATTGTCCATTTTCCAGCTTTATATTTGGTTAGCTATCTGCTATCAACGAATAAAAAGTTTTACAATTTTTTCATCACCTGTGATATTGAGGCCCTAATCACAGCATCAGAAGCATCAGTTCGAAACAATTATCATTGAGTCTCGGCAAGGTTAGGTAAGGACTGGGATATTTGTGAGTACTTTCTTTATTAAAAAAAATGGCGATGGAATGATCCTCAAGTGGCTCAAAATTTATCGTAGTTCAAGTTAAAGAATAAAACAAGTTCAAAATGTTAGCATAATTTTTGATAAATTTATTTAAATAATTGCACATCACTAGAAATCGTTCATGTTCTTTAGGTTTTTGTACAAATAAACCTTCTGTATATCCTCTTATCTGTTTTCATTAACATGAAATTCTTTTTCGTCAGTAATATGCTTCAGAAATTCGATTTTCTCGAGAACCGAATTGGGATTTTTTATTCCCGAACTTACACCTGAAACTATCTTAATTTGTTCAAAATTTGAACATAATGGCGCGAAAGAGTCTTACAATATAGAATAATACAATTTTAGTGTTTAAATAACAATTAACATAGTTTTTGTTTAAAAGAGTTTAATCAAGCCTTCTTTGACATGTTAAACAGAAACCATTTGCTAATCTGAAAAGCATCGCACAAAATTTAGATGAATCTTAATCAGGAACCAAAGTAAAAAATGTTTAATCTTGGTAAACTTTTGCGATGCCAATTTTCCTGTTAGCTGGGTTCACCTCAATTAATATGTGCTTTTTTGAGTATTATAGCTCATATAGGACATTATCTTATTCATAAGCTAAAATCTATCTCTTTTAGTAACACATTAGGCTCTTTAAAGAAAACAAAGAACCTCCTTGGACCTTTTTTTAGTTCTAGAGTAAATGGGTTCTTCAAGGGCTACTAGTTCCTTGCATAATTTTAGCCTCAACCATATTCACAATGTTCTGTTCAGTTTTATCTTTTAGTCAGGGCTGAAAAGTGGGCATGGTCTTACACACAGGTTCTGCATACCCTCTATCAATTTTATGTTGACCTTTTAATACCGCCGAGATTGAAATTATGCTTTAAAAAGAAATAAGAGAAATTCTGCTGTTTCGTAAAAGTATAATAGTGTCCCATAAAAACTTCTTTTTTTCCTATTCCCCGAAAAATTGATTTTATGCCCTTATAATAGTCTAAATCCTTAAAATAAAAGACTTATTTTGAGAATGCATAAATTCCAATATGATAAATAGATAAAAAATCGCGTCAAATAATATTTGGATTAATAAGTTGTGAGATTACAAGCAAAGGACAGGGAATTATTGATTATTTAAGATCGCAAACAGTTAAATAGCCTAATTAATTTTCATTTTAAAGTTATTCGCTGTTATAAGTGGAAAAGAAAATTGATTTTAAAAATTACTATGCAACTAAAATGCGACGTTCTAATTAATGCTTTTGATAACTCAGTATCTTATAATATTTTGATTAGTTGATTTTTTGTCTTAAGTTCCGTTTTGTCAATTACTGACTTTGAGCAACTCTTAGGGAATATTTTATTACATTTTCATGCAAAATGACCGAATCTATTGTAATTAAAACATCTCATTCTCTTCTTTGAGCTCTTTTTAGGCTTTTAATGCTTAAATTTTAACACCTTCATTTTCTATATAATTTGTTGAGTTTTTCATCGATATTTTCAGTTTTTACCGTGGTTACTACCGATAATACTTTATCTTTTAAAAATTCTTGTTTTCAGTAAGCAAGAATTTTTAAATTAAGGTTACTTAAATTTCCCAATTCTCCCATCTTATTTGGAATAATCTCAATAATTATTTCATTAACCATACTTGCTATATTTTCTGGTGCCAATCTTTGTTCCACTCTTAGCCAAGTGCCTTCAAGTCTGGTCTCATAAGAATTAACATAATCATTTTGTCACATGATAAAATAAAATCGTCTAAATTGGCTGAAAAATCCTGGTTCATCAAATCACAACTTGTTAAATATCGAAGTAAAAAATCTTATTTGATTCCACTTTTTTCCTTTTGTGGAAATTTTAAACCATTTATCGTCAATTTCTGGTCGTAAAGAAAATAACAGTTTTTCCACTTTTAGATCAGTTGACCACTCTTTCGCCAATCCAACAAATCTAATTCTTTATTTCGCTCTTTGATAGTATCTTCCACTAATAGGTTTTTATAACTTTTAGGGTTGTAACCAAGTATAGTTCTCAGTAAAAATAGCAATAAAAAGTCAACGAATTCTAACAAATATATTTACACGGTGGTCCCGACAACGCATATCTTAAAGTTTATTAAATATTATTTCAGACATTAAATCGGAGATTTTTTTGGCATTCACCCGTTGTTTTCTTTTTAAATTTGTAATTTACAATGAGCTCCGTATTTAAGCCTCTCGTGATAGTTTGTAACTAAAATAGATCGTATAATTGTTAAAAATTATCCATCTCAATCGAATTCCCACTCTTGATTTTTTTCCAATAAAAATAGAAAATTATGTTTGATTTAAGAGTGGATGGCAGATTTTTAAATACCAATAAAAATAAATTCAACCACTGAAAATAAAATATTCTTACAACCATATCAAATGGATTTTTGAGGTATTTTACGCAAAAATATTCCCTATAATTATCAATAAAAATCTAGAAATTCGAATTTAACAGCAAATTTGATAATATTTTAACTTTCATCGGGTTGTTATGACTGAACCCTTAGAGATATCTAACTTAAATTCATGATTCGTTCATTAGTTATATTTGATCAATATTTTTCAAAATTTATAAAAATTAAATTTCAGTTGAGAAAATATAATTTTATAATAAAATATTCAGTAAATTATTCCTAAAAACAGAGTTTTGTCTGGTATATAATTGTATAAAAAATTTTTTAATAAGCCCTTTTCATCGATTTTTGATGAGTTAAGATCTTTTATATTATTTTTAACTTCATAATATTTCATTTAATTGCAATTAGTAACTCAATGTATATCGATGACTTTATATCAACAATTAAAAATTCTATAGCTATTAATTACGAAATATATTCTTCAGCGATAAATAGTGCATTTAGCAGGAAATTCTCTTCAGTAAGTTGAATGGAGTAACACATGTAATTTTTTGTGACACTATGTCGTGATTATCGTGAGATTTACCGTTGTATTTACAAAGTCCATCTCCCAAGTATATTAAAATTTTAAAAATCACAAGTTTTAATTCTTGTTCGAATTTTTTCGAATTTACTTTGATTTATTAGGTACTGTACATCCTGAAAAATTTGATTGATACCCATCAAAAGTATCACTTCTTTTCTTTGATCTTTTATTGCTGTGATCAAACTTGGTTGTAAATTATATTCTTATAGTTTTTACATTATTTACTGTAGCTAAAAACGCAACGTTGCAACTTTTTGCTAATCGCTTTTCCCAAAGCAACGACAAACTGAATAGCCCCATCTAAAGAAGTTCAGTCACCATGATAAAATAATATTTTTCCGATAAACCTTGTAATCAATGGCTAAATATAACACGTGAAAAAAACTTGAGGTTATTGTTGATCATTTAAAACCCCTTTTACATTTCTATGTGTTTTAAAATTTTTTAGACCATTTCATGACAGAGTAATCAGTAATTGTTAAAGTATGAATTTCAAAACCCATTTATCTGGGCTGTATTAAAAGATTTGGAATAAATTATGTCTTATAAAGCATAATTATTGTAACTTAAAATCAAACATTAAAGTACATCACAATAGGTAACAATTTTCTAAGGCTAACTCTTGTACTAGATTGATTCCTTCTCTAAAGATATATAATTAGTTTTTCAGAAAACAAAAAAAAATAAAATTTCGGCATTAATTTTTTAAATTAAATTATTACGATACCAATTACTTGATAAAATATATTTGATTATCGGGGAAACCTGATACAATCTTTAGATGACGTCAGTCGTGTATTGTTTATTTTTCAAACAAATTTTCGTTTAAATATCTGGAAAAATTTTCTTTTCAGTAAAAAAATATTTTTACTATTTCTTATTCTGATTAGTCTAATTGTATTAAATTGATATAAGAATTTATTCTTAGGTTAGCTAAACTCATTTAGTAATATAGTTAATTCCTTTTTGACTTGACCTTTGAAAAATAACTTACGAAAGAGACTTCGTAAATATTTATGATCAAAATATAACAAAATTATAGCCAATTAAAGAATATTGTATAAAACTTTTGACATTTTATCGAAAATTCCCATGTTCAAAGGTTATTCATAAAAGAAAAAAGGCTCTAAACACAAGCCTTTCCCATTAAATTTGGCTTTTTCAGCAATTTTTGAATCTAATAAAAAAAGCAAAGTAAATTCTAGTTGATTATTAAAGTCAAATAACTTTCTCTAAACATTCAAGAGAAACAGATGTTTCCAAACTCTTGAGAGTTACGATTTAAAGTTTTGTTATTTTTATGTGATCAAGAGCTCCAAAACCCTTTCTCATTATTCTCTAACACCACAGATGCTAGAAATTAACGAATTGATTTTTTTGTATCTGTATATCTTAATTTGCTATTAATAAGTTAATCTGATGTTATTCTCAAAAAATCTTTATTAATTAATTTGATCACGGCTTAGCCATTTTAGCCAAATTTCAATTAGTGACCAGTTTTACTGACTTTAACTTGACCCTTTATCAAATTTTTAAAATGTCATGCACATTTTTCATGTATTTATCAGTGGATCATTTAAGCTGCTTGTAATTGAAAAACTTTGATAAAACGTAAACTCTTAGACAAAAAGTGTTTCTATCCAAGTAACTCTTAGTCCTTTGTTTGTAAGTAAGGTTATTCTCATTGATATCCTTCTGTTTTTTCAAGTATTGCTCTTGGTGTTTTTATAATAAATTTAAATCGATGGCACATTAATTCAAAAAACCAAAAAAAAAGTTTATAACCACGATGAATAGCAAGAGAAATCTTAATTGCATCACGATATTCTGTAGAGATAAAAGGAGCATGAGTTTTTAGATATGTATCTGGTATTGGATTCATTTTTAATGATTTTTGGTGAGAATTAAAAATTTTTGAAATTCATACGATTTTCAGAAAAAATCCCACAAGATTAATTTAGAGGAAAATATCATGTATCTTTTTCAAAATAACGTAAAGTTAAATAGAGGTTTGATGAAGTAAAACTACCCATACCAGAGCAAAAATTTTCATTAAAAATAAAATCATTCGATTGCATAATGATTACTATAACTGTCAAGCATTGAAAAAGCTACGATAAAAATTTTTCAACTAATTAAATTTCAGTGAGAAATTACCCCAAAGACTTTGAACTTTAAAAAATAAATTAACTAGTGAAAATTATTTTTAGATTTATAAATAATCAAATGTGTAAATTTTAATCTAATCAAATATCCTTTGAGCACTAATTTTAATTAATAATAATGAATAAAAAAGAGTTAATTAAGGATAAATATTGTTATTTCCAAACACTCAATCAATAAATGCTTCTACGTCATCAAGTGAAATGAATGTCGACCCCTTAGAAATTTTCATCGCTGTGATCACATGATCTACTGTATGGTTATCCAGGCCACATACGGGCTTAAACTCAGAGCCAGAGTTGACAGGTGGCCGGTTCAGTTGTTAAAAAGTTCCTTCATTGAGACCTACTGTCGGATCTTGTACATGTACGCTAGCCCATTGTTTTGGTTAGGGTCTTTATTAATATCCCCTGCCAGGAAGTTCTATCTGGCTTCATAGAATTTCCTCCTTCATTTCCGGTCTACTAAACCGTGAAAGTTGTTATACTGGGCTCCAGTTCGAAGTCGCAGTTGCTTTTTCACTAAGTAACTGTGCCAAAACTAGTAGCCAGGGGTCATACTTTGACTTGAAGGCTTTATGTTGGGTGTCCCTGGTCCATAGAGAATTGGAAATAACCCAATCAGTGACGTAGTTTAAACACTCAATCCACCAGCTTCCAAACACTACTTGTTGAGACAGGTTTTGTAAGTTGACCGTAGATTGTTCCAATTTTATCTAGGAGACATTATTTTTTTCATTTTTGAATAAAAAATTGAGAAATTGTGTAGATCGAGTGGTACACACTGTTTTTGTGAGGCGTAAACACAAATGTACCATGTCCATTTCCCCTTTATCGGGACAAGTGCTAATATCGAAAAGAAAAGATAACAGTTTTATTTAACAATTTAAATTATTTGTTAAATTAATATGTGTTTTTATTTATTAAAATTGGATAATTTAGTAAAAAAAAATTAAAATTTATGACAATTCTTCTTTTTTTATAAAATTTTTTTTAACAATATGGCTGTCTTATTTCAATAGATTTTAATTATTTATTAAGTTTATATTCATATTGGCTTAACTCTGTTGAATTTTTGAATATCTTATGAATTCTTAATTTAAAAAGTGCATCCCTTTCCAATTCCTATCTCCTAGTTTAGGTTCTTCAAGTTCCTCTGCTTAAAGACAATTTATGTTAAGCTTTTTAATTGTCTGTTTTTTTTTTAAATAAATCATCGACTTGATTCCTCTCATTTAATTCCATTTAAAATTTGATACCATATTTTCGTTGATGATTGTTTAATTATTTGATTTATTAAATTTTTATTAAGAATGTCAAAGGATTAAAAATATCTTAAATTTAAGTTTTTAATGTCATTCGATATTTGCGTAAATTTCTGTCAAGCTAAGCGTAAAAAAACAAACAGAGATTTCCATTCCCTGAACTATATATAATTTTTAATTGATCCATACATGAATGTTCATAAGCCTTTCAGTTTGAGCAGGCGAGTTCCAAGTTTAGTTCAGTGCCTTAATTTTAATTGTTAATGAGGTCGTTGCCACTTTTTTTGGGGGAAAGTTAATTTATAATAATGGAAATTTTGTGAACATTTTCCATATCAATATAAAAATTAAGTCTTTGAATTTAGTAATTAAAAAATTATGTGATATTGATATTTTACATTAAAAAAGCTTTTCTCCTTGACTCATTTTCGTTTCATTTACAAAGAAGATCAAAACTATACTTGAAACTTGTACTGAATGAAAAAAACTAAAAATTGGAATTTTTTTAACGGCTCTAAGTTCTAATTGATTAATTTCAAACAAATTTAGCTATACCGACTGTGGCATTGCAAAATAAAAGAAGTCGTTAAAACTCGGGTAAGATTATAAATACAGCAGATTTCGCTTTATTGAGACAGTAAATTTAAAATCACATTACATATTATGCTACATACATTCTCAATAAAAAAGTTGTAGGATAATTTGATTTAACCTGTAGTCTCTCTCAGCTAGTCGGTGCGATGTAAGCCGATCATATTCAGTTACCAATACATCTGAACAGTTAGTGAGTTTATTTTTTGACAATTTTATTTTTTCAAAATTTGACTCTTCTTAAAATTCCAAGGACAGATTTGACATTTTCTAGTTAAATTGCTTTGCTGGATAAAAAAGCTCAGCCAATTGATACAAGTTATTGTAGGCTCGGTGAGATAACTGGTTCACCATAATTTACCATATCGCTTGTTTTACGACAAGGAAGTCAGCTGCATGAGGAATTAGTACTAAAAGAAGAACAAGCAGTAATATTCAAAAGAAAACACAGGGAGAATGATCTAGACGTCGAATAAGTTCGATATAATTCGTTTTCTATTGTAAGTCTCAAAAGCAGAAATATCAACAGCCCAACATTGAAGGCTAAGTCAGAGGAGTAAACCAAAAAAATGGGCCGCAACGATTTCAAAGCAACTGATGGTTGGTTATCGATATGGAAAACAAGATACAATATTAAATTTAAAAAAACAGATTGTAAAAAGAGCCACGTCAACAAAACAAAAGTTCTAAATAATGAAAAATACCAAAATTCATACTTTTATGCTGAAATTTTAGGCTTTTGATATTGAAGAAGGTTGTAAAACCGGCCTTATTATGTGCTACATCAGATGGTTAGCCATACTATAAACACCTTTCACTGTCTGGTTAGAAAAAAACGATGAACGGCATAAATGTGTTATGCTGTACAAATATGTCTGGTACTGATAAACGAAAGTTACTAATCAGAGGATAGAGTTATAGACCTCGATCCTTTAAGAAGCTAAGAATGAAGGGTTCACCAATGGAGTACCACTCAAATAAAAATTCGCTGATAACTCTAGAAAATTTCCAAAATTGGCTGACTCGTTGTGACCGAAATTTACAAATTAAACAAAGAAAAATTTAGCTGTTTGTTGAAGATTCGGCGGCACAAATTTACTTTGACAATCTAAAAAAAATTAAGCTGGAATTTTTTCCTCCTTATATTTTATCATTCATAGAACCAATGGACATGGGGATAAAAACTTTTTTAAGTCATTGTATCTTGGAAAATAGGTTAATTACATTTTTTAATCCATTAATAAAATTTTTTTAACAAGTTCCACAACATCCAGAGAGATTCGTTCAAAAATTTCCCTATAGCAATCAATATAGTTCGTCGCTAATAGTTGGCGAGCTATAAAAACCACCAAAATATAGAACTGTTATATTAATTGTAGCAATAAACCATTAATATTTCCTAAATTTTAAGAAATGAAGTAAATGAGGATATGTTGCCAGTTCCTATTATTAACTGTGAAAAAATTTCATCAAAAGATAAAAATTTATCATGCTACGATAATGATAAAGACTGTGTGAATTTAATTGTAGAAAGTTTTAAATCAAAGCATTTTAAATTTTGAGAAGATGATATGACGACCATGATTTACTTATGCCTGTGACTAACTAGGAAGGAAAAAATGTTCGGTGGTGTTATAGTGTTATTTTATGCAGGAAGGAAATGAAGTGAGTCCGATATCCGAACTCAATATCTCTGCTGATTTTGTAAAAGTTAAATGCAACAAAAACAAAAAACAGACTACTCTGAAATCATGTTTTACATTAAAATTAATTGTATTTACCTCTCCCCATTTATTTTTTTGATTTAATTTCTTTTCCTAAAATTTTTTATAACATAAGTAGTTGTAATTTATAAGATAATTTAAATAACCAATTTGTAATTTACAGTTTCCAAGTGTTAATAAAATAAAATAATTGAAAAAAAATGCATTGTTTAATTTTACGTGTGTATTATTTGATAATGGCCTTATTTTACAAAAACAAATTAATAAATTTAAAGAAAAGTGAAATTCTCTTTATTGGCACAAAATCCTCAAGTCTTAATTGTTCCATAAAGCGGAATCCACAGTACGCCTGCTTAAAAATATTTTGGCGTGACTTCATTTTTTAATTTTTCTTTCCTCTAGATTTTTTGTTTATGGACCACTACTGAGTTAAATAGGAATTTTCTCTTTTGATAAAAATGACAAATGCCGTTGACGTTCTCTCTATGCGACACCGACGTTACAAATAATGTGCCTAATTTTGCATGAAACCCACAAAATCCTTAAAATGTTGAGAGTCTTTCAGATTTGTAATTAAATATTCTCTGTCGGAAACTCAGCAATTTCGCACAATTCTAGAAATCTTAAAAATCATTTCTATTATGGAGCATGTATTTCTCAAAGTCATTTTCTTCGGTTTTTAATCAACTATCACACTTTAATGAAGTTCACCTTTTACCATTGTAAAAAACAAACTTTCTTCTGCCTATCTAATTTAGATCCTCAATGAAACTTAAACATGACCTGCAATGAATTAAAGGTAAATCCCAAAAGAAAACAACAACCCAATAACACCAATTGTAAAAATTTCACGATTTAAGGAGGTAATGGTCCTCCCACCAATGAATTGGTCAGGTCCCCTTACCCAGACGAATTCTAGCGATAGAACCTGATTCCCATAATCGAGAATTAGTTCTGATGATTAATTTTGACTTTCGTCTTATCCCATAAGCGATCACATATTATTGGAAACTAATTCATTTTTTAAACTCTTCAAAATACATCTTTGCTAACCAATAGTGTTTTTTTTATTAAGTGAAAATCTAATAATTGATTTGAATAAAAAAGCAAAGAGAGTAATGAACAAAAATTTTCTGCATGATCTAATCCCTTTAAAACAAAACACAAGTTCAATTTAAAAAAAAAAGAAGTCTTAAGATGAGAAGTTATTTGTTATATTTTGCAATTCTAACCCCCTTTAGCTTTATTTTTGGTTCGGATTTTAAAAAGCGCGTAACAAATCTCTACATATATGATTGAATTCAATGAATTTCACGATAAATTTAAATGCTAGAAAGAATATCGCTGTTATTCTAATACGATTACCTTTGACTCAACTCTTGGATTACGAGTTCGTCTGTTGCGACTTTAAGCCACGTGCGGCTTAACAATGACTCGTGTTGGATTTTTTTTAATATGACAATATTTTTTTGTCAATGAGTGAAGGAAATCAGTGCGCTGATCTAATGACAAAAATGGATAAGAAATGAGCCAAGAGGCGTTTAAACTGCAGATAGTTACAGGTAATAAACACAGATTAAAATAAAAGCTTCCGACTAGAACTCGAACCTCAGACAGGATTTCAATAGTCAGTGTCGCGAGCAATAAGACACATGCGTGTTACTAGTGATTCTAATTAGACTTATTTATTATGTGTAAATACTCCGGAGTCAAAGAATGAAGAAATCCAGTTTGTTGAACTAACATTAATGTTGAAGAAATGAGATGAATTAACAGGCGTCGATACCGCATAGAGTTACGGATTAGTAAATAAAACAAATATTAATTAAAGTTTCTATATCAAGAGACAAGAACTTCAGACCAAAATTTTACTCAGTGTCATGAGCAACAAGCCACATGTCGTTAATGAGTCACTCTTAAATATTTATCAAGTCACATTCCTTGATAATTTTCTTCAAACACATCAGAGTTAATTAAATGAATTTAAGCATCGAAAAAGGCTTAAAAGTCAAAATTTTAATTATCGTGAGTGAATTAATAAGGAAACAAAAACTTTTTTTAGCCTTTGTATTTTGAATCAGAAGTCAGAATATCAAAAATTGAATGGGTTTGATTTAATTGTTGAAAAGAAATGGAAACATTGTCAAATTAAAGAAATGTTAAAAAAACACGCTTTGTGACAAATAGAGCAGCTATCGAAAAATGGTTTAATTGTGTTAAAAAGGATTTAGTAATAAAAAGCGTTGTTTCCGCTGTTATAAGAGTAGAATGAGATTTTGAATTGGACTCAAAATTATGGACGAATATTATAGTTGATTTGCTTAAAGCGATTAGGCTTGAAAAAATTATCAAAATGATGCTTATCAATGAATTCAATTCAAGGACCAAAAGAAAGGATCATTTTCAAGAAAAGTGATAAATGATTTTGGCATTTTTATCAACTAATGAAAGTAAATGCAATAGAAACTTAAAGTGATGTCATTAAAGTTTATTTTGATGAGAAAATAAAGAAAATTAGTGTGGGAAACATTGATATATTAAATAAATTGCCTTGTAAATTTTAGTGGTGTGATTAAATTCATACAGATATAGAATTGAGGTACAGTGACGATAAGGATATCAGTATTTTTGACTTTTCGATGATAGTTAAATACTAAACGGTGGTATCATCTGAATACACATGAATTCTGGTGTTGATGCTGTTGAATATAAATTTTTAACTCATGATAAAACATGAAGTTGGCATAAATTGGGTGTAAAAACAAACGGTACGAAAACATGTAGAGTGAGAAATTAAGTGATTTACATTAATTTGATAAATTAAAGGAAAAATTATATTAAATGATTAATCCTGTGTATGATGCTAGTCTTAAAATAGCCAGGAAAAATTGACGCAGAATCAAATAGTTTGTAGGATATGGGTCGTCTGAGGAAAACTAGAAGTAAAATTAAAACAACTGCTGGGTTTAATTAGAAAAAGGCAGTTTTGCAAAACGAATCTGGTATAATTGAAGAAATGTATTTAAAAATGTTTAAAAATAAACGAAAAATTAGGGGTGAATTAAGAAACAAATAATAAATAAAGCAGTCGATCAATGAGGTATACTGTAACGAAATTTGCTATTACGATTCCGATGAAACAAGATAAAATCTTGATACAAGAATAGAATATACATTTTGAGGGAGTGGAACTAGCTGAAGAATAGAATTTAAGGATGAAGAATCATTGAGTAGCATTGAACCAAGGATGGAATATAGGGATAAGCATGCAAGAGTAAATAACTTGTTTTCAAATATTGATTTATTAAAGGGTAGACCCTAAAATTAGACAAGTGATATACACAAAAATTGACAATTTGGATGGAAAGCATTACGAAACATTCGTAGTAAAAGAGAATGGAATTATAAAGTGTTGGTTTATAAGGCAACGCAGATGTTTCGACACTTATGGGATCGGGGGTTGGAAATGGAACACCAAGAGTGGTGGATAGAAAGTAGACAGTAGAAATATGAGCAAGGGATTGGAAAATGGTTGAAAAGATAAAGTATGGATGAAGAAGACTTTTGATCGGCCGTTTTTCGGGAAGAGAATCGGGTGGCTGAATTAACAAACTATATTTACAGATGCAAGTAAAGTGGTGTAATATAATACCATATTGAACATTGAATAAAAAAACAGTTGACTATGACATTAGAAAACTCAATACCTGTCAGAAAATATTAGGCCAGCAGCATAATGGGTTGTTAACATATAGACATCGGTAATAGAACAGATTGTGGAGGTCATTACAATGTGTTGAAAAAATGCCAAAGAGGAGGAGCAGTATTTAAAAAAAGTTATGCAACGAGACACTTCATGTCCCCGAAAAGTAAAATTTGCAGCGACGGAAGCGTCCCCCATTTCAAATTTTTCATTTTCCATGTTTTCAGGAGACGAAAGTAACTTCTTGGATGAAGTAGCCTGTCTTAAACTCAAAACCTTATTTTCTGCAGGTTGAGAGGAAGTTGATTCAGAAGAAGTAGGACTAGATTGAAGCATAGCAACACCAACGTCAGAGTGTCTAAGAGCTCCAATATCGTTTGCTCCATCACCACACATAAATACGACAAGTCCAATATTTTTACAAGTTTTTATTATATACTCTTTTTGGTGTGGATTTACGCGGGCAAATACCCGCACAAAAGGTAAAAGTTTGATAAAATAATTTTCTTTAGTTTGAACAAGATGGTTAAGAGCATCTCCAGTTATGCAAAATTGATTATCTATTGAGTGTAGAGAAATGTCCTCTGGAACGAAATCAGAGACAAAATCGTTGCCATATCCAACCCATTGATATAATTTTGGATCTGAAGAAGATTGAGTAAGAACTAAGAGATTTTTATCGACAATGCCCAGTTGTTGACTAACATGGCATGCGGTTAAAGGATGATCACCAGAAATCATAACACACTGTTTATAATAAAAAATTACTGAGAAACCTATTTTCTGCAGAATATTTAGTGTATAATAAGAGTCTTGCTTTATTTTGGTTTGTGACAACAAGAACCCAGAAAATATTAGATCAGATTCAACAAGGTCTCTATTCATAGAAGCTTAAAATGGTTTAAACAAATTACCAAAATCATAATGGTTTTGGTCAAGCCGCTTATAACCAAGCGCAAGAACTCTAAAACCTTTTGATGAAAAATAATCGTTGCAACTATCGTAGGAATTAGGGGTTTGCGCGAACATTGGTTTAAGGGCTTCTGCTGCCCCTTTAACAACAGAAAAGTAATTTTGCGACTGTTCAAATAAATCACTTTTAACAGAAACAATAGAAGACATTCTTCGCAAGGAAGATTCAAATGGATAACGAATAAAAAAATGTATTTCGACTGGTAAAGGGGTGGAGGATCTCAAATATCCATCGTATATTGAACATTTAAATTCTTGAAGTAGTGCAATATCAATAGGATCACCAATAAATTCATCATGGAATTTATGGACAGATGTACATCCTAATAAGTTTACGACAGTTTCAATAGGAAGTAGATTGAGTTTTTTAATCTCAGTGGAACTAACATACGGAAATATTACTTCGCTTCAGCCAAACCTGAAATGAATATTTTGTCTTCAGTAAGAGTACCAGTTTTATCGAAGAAGCAAACGTCGACTTTTCCACCAGTTGGAATTTTTGGAAGGCGCATTGTAAATATTACTTTATCAAAACACTGACTTACATTTTTTTCGCAACGCTGCACCTTGTTTCTGTAGAAAAAACAAGAATTTGGCATTCATATCAAGTGGAATGGCAGATACAATCAGCTTAATACAATAAACAATAATAAGAGATTTATTTGCATTTGGAAGTAAACCGCCTAAATTAAAATAATAAAAACGTTTTATCCAAGTATATATAGCGGAAAAACATCCAAAAGCAAATAATACAGCTATAAACCCATAAGTTTCCCGGTCGTTAACATCTTTATTTGATGAAGTTAATAATAAGGAACGAAACAACAAGCCCTATTTTTATAAAGAAAAAAACCTTCTCAGAAAAAAATCCAGTTCGAAGAACAATAGCTTCACAAATGTTTTTATGGCCTATAATAGAAATAAAAAAAA
>CM043712.1:36857819-36925825 GCA_023969325.1 Oryzias curvinotus | reverse complement strand
TAAAATATTATTTAAGAATAAACTGTAACCGGGAATTGCGTTAGCTAGTGGCACAAGATAAATCATTTGAAAGCGATAATAAAATTTCCTATAAATAAACCGTTAAGCAGATTAAAAAAATAAAATAAGAATATGATTATAAAGATGATAAAAAATGAAAAATTAGCCAAGAAAGAATGCTATGAACTAGATTTGATATAGATGGGAACGGGCATACAACTCTTTGTTAACATAATCAATAGATTAGAAAGCGTTTTCAATTTTTTTTTTAATTTTACACTAAGCATCAAAAATGAGATATAATTTATTTTAAGTTTAAAATCTTTTTTTTTAACGTTAATTTATAATTTTTGGTAATATTTATTAATTAAAAAAGTTGTTTAAATTTCTCAATAGAAAATAATTTTTAAACATTACGAAATAAAAGAGTAGATTTATTGATTATTTTCATAATAAATATAAAATATTTGGTTATTTATGATTCCTATTTTGATGATTTTTCTCGCAATCTGACATGTTTTCAAAGTTAACTGTTTTTTTTTATGAAATTTTAAGCCTTTTTTGAGTTTAATAGATATTGCTTAACAATACTATATATTGTATAAGAGTGCCTATGTAAGTGAAAGTAAAACCTTAAAGAATACCCGCTATATATTTAACATCCTTTTAAATCCACCCCGTTAACCCATTTAAAAGTATTTAGGAGATGCAAAATGCGAAAAAGAATTAAAAAATTAATTATATATTTTTATTGTTAATTTAAGACATATTATGAAATTTTCTTGATGTTATAAGCAAAATTACATTTAAAATATCGTCATTATCACACACTACAGACGAAGTATTAGGATTGTTCTAAATTAGAAAAATTATTAACTTTAAATTCAGAAAAAAACTGCCAATTTTCTTTATTTTTAATTATCGAGAAAAACCACCAAAAATTAATTCCGTAATTAATCCTAAAATAATCAACAAATAATGAGACTTTTCCTTTTTTTTGAACCATCTCGGTTTAAAAATTTAAGTCTTTTGATATCTTAATTAGCATTGAGATAAAATTATCCACATTTTTTTATGCATGCGTATATTCATCAATTATTTGCCACTCAAGGCTTATAATAACTTTTAATTTTTATTCCTAATAATTAAAAAATTATAGGCCAAAAATCAAAATTTTTAAATCGTATTATTAAAAATTTCTCATTACGTCGTTCATATCTTTTGCTAAACTCAATACAAAGACTTTTATTCTCTATCAATTTCAAAATATTTAAATGCCATCTGTCAAAAAATTCTTCAACGTTGTTAAACATAATTTCAAAACTTTTCATAATACGATGAAATAAATTTAAAAAAATATCCTACTGATAAATAAGTTGATTATAATATGAATTTTCATCCTGATGGGTAAAAGTTAGAGATTTTGGAAAACAATTTTATTTGAAATTAACAAGATACAGCTAAAGTTAATGAATTCTATTGTAAAGATGTCTATTTTGTTTAAAATAGAAAATTTTATCGTTGAAATATGCGGTATTTTAGTAATTCTTTCTTCTATATTTTTCTTTCTACCATATTTTTTGTTACTAAACTCATGAATCTGGTAGAAAAAGTATCGTTAAATACATTATAGACTGATTTTAAAATAATGGATGGAAATATTGAAGAATGATTTTCTGAAAAAATAAGTAAACCAGCTTGATAAAATTCCATTAAGTTCTTTAGAATGAAATAAAAATGATATAAAAGAAAAAAATTACGTAAATAAGAACACAACCGCTGAATAATCTTAATTAAGGATGTTGGCTATGAAGTTTATATCGTTCAAAATACTCGTAATTCAACTAAGCAATCGTATTAAATGTAGTTTTAAGAATAATTTAACAAGGACGTCATAATTCTGAATTATGAACTCCGTTTTACGCTTTTTTTATTGTTTTGGGTGAATTAAGGTTAAGATCTTGATAAAAAAATCGAGAGTTTCTTTTTATTATTTCTATATGTGAGAGGAAGCTTGAGGAAATATTCGTGTTTGAAGGAATTTTTCGCTGAATTTTAAGAATTCTTGATTGATTCATAATTTTTTCGATATTCTTTTAAAGTATAAATAATTATCAAATAACAAATTTTTTAGTTAGATCAAGAATTTTTAAAATTTTTGGCTTGAACAATGCTGAAATATTTTTGTTTAGATATTTAAGTTATACTAGATTCTGGTTAATCAATCATTGTTAGAAAATCCTTAAAATGAGAAAAGCTTTCAATCTAAATAATATAAAATGAGCCAGAAGTGGGATTCTTATTCTTTCAGCTCTATCTGTCATTTCGTGATGTTCAATCGGGTTCAAAAATCGAACAAATGATGCTAAAATTTACGATAGTTAGTAAATACAACTGATTTTACAGACATATGAATTCCTACACTTAAAGTTTAAGAAAAATCAAAAGACGATATCCCCGCCAAAAAAGTAATTCGATAATTTCCTTCAAAATTGAAATCATGTAAAAGTGATTAATACCGATTGCGTTTTCGAAAAGCAGACGAATTTTTTTATTTGACCCTACACTTTTTGACATTTTTTTAGTTTTGTAATATATTGATCAAAAGTATTATTAAATCTTTACTTTTTTTCCGAAAAAAAATTTTTTTTTAATTACTTGTCAATATTATCAGATCTGTTAATTTAAAAACAAAAAATATGCAATGAAATTCCTTGGATTTTTCAAAATTTATGTAAATTACATTAAGTTATCAATGTTTGGATTATGTTATCGTCAAAAATATTGTTTTTATTCATTTTAATTTTTATTCGTTCCCATTTTTTATTTATCATTATTTCTTAAGCATCCAAAATAGATATTACCCTTACGTTTTGATGTATAGTTGGTCAACAAATTAAGTAATGTGTCACAAGAACGGATCTCTTTAAATTCAAAATAACATAAATCTTTTTTTCACTTACAATTCTTAATTAAACATAAACTAAACCAGATAACTAACGCCATGTCTTCAAATTTTTCAAATGTAGAGGACAAGAGTATTAATTGAGTTAATTTTGAAATCAAAATGAGCAATTCCTTCAGAATGTAACTACGCTTCAATTTAGATTAAATCATTACCTGTTGATCCTCAATAAAGTGTGCCTCGCTCAAATTACTAAACTAAGATTATCAAAAATTTTCCTTTTTTTCAATTCGAGATTGTCTTTTTAATAAACTGATTACCTTAAAATCTCTGCCTTCATTATAAGTATCTGAAGCCTTTAATTTACCAAAGCTTTTTCCTGTAATTATTTTAACATATTCAAAATGTTTTCTAAATTCTTAATGCTTTTGATTTGAAAAAGCTTTGATCGGTGAATTTTTTACAGTTCAAATTTTATTTTATCTCCTTGCTTTTGATTATTATAGTTAGATTTAACTTATCCAAATGATGCACTAGTTTTTTTACATGTACTAGTATGAGCAGAAACAAAAATGCTTTTATTATCTTCAATTAAGCAAATGGTTTTTTTTAATCGTCAAGTTCAAAATGAAACTAAATAAAACTTCCAAAACTTTTAAAGCCATTTTCGCTTTTATTTTTTTTTAAATTCTATATTTTCTGAAGTAATAGATCAAATTTCAAAATAACCTTATTCGAGTTTTGATATCGCACCAGTTACAGTAAAACTCTATAAGAATTGTCAAAATAATATTCTTGTTGGTTTATATCTTAATTATCTAATGTCATATTCATCAATATTCTTCTTTTTCATAGTATTTCAATAATCCCTAATTTCGTTACCACAACAATGGAATATTCTCTGTAGACTATTTATAACTAATGTTTCATAGCTCAACATAGTCATTTTTCACAGTTTTTAATCACTAAATCAATATTAGTGAGAAGTTAATTTCTCCTTCTAAATCTTTTTTTATAGTTAATTTACTTTCATGAACAAATATAACTGAATGAAAATTTTTTTGTTTTTTTATCTAATTTTCGGTTCAATATTCATACATTTATTTTTAACGGTTTATAAAAGGTAGTAAATATTTACTGATTTTTTTCCATATTTATATCAAAGCTAAAAATAACTGCATTTATCCAATATTTAAAAAAAATGTTAATTGTTGATAATTTAATTAACCTCTTAATAAGGCTTGATTAATACAGTAGAAATACCAGGTGTAATTTTTTGCTTCTATTAAATATTAATAGTTTTTTAAAGCGATTTGACAAAAAATGATAAATCACATCTCACATTTTTTAATTGAGAAAACAAAGAACAAACATGAATGGGCAATAATGATATACTTTGAACAAAGGAACAAATCTTTGCTTTTTTTCAAAACATGAAATAATTTTTTTAATATTATTTGAATAATTTAAATTAAAAAATTTATTTTTTTAATATCAAAACTGTACTATTGTAAATTTATAAATTTTATCGGAAAAACCCCTCAGCAATTTTATTTGTGATTAAATTAAAATATTTTTTATTTATAGATTTTAGGAAAAAATTTAAAAAAATATTTCTCAATTACTGCTTTTAATATATATCAATAATTCTAACTTGCAAGCTATTAACCCAACTTCACTTCATCATTAAAGCCATGACTAAATATAACCATTTACTGAAGATTCTGCGTTTATGATACTCAGTAAGATTGCTCATCTGAAGCACTAAAATAATTATTCTGGATGATTTCGTTCCTTGAACTCCAACTATAGAAGATTATTTTGTCTATTAATAAAATCAGCAAAATAAACAAATTTTAGCTTTTTTATTTTTTATGAAATATACAAACTAATTTTGTGAATGTAAAAAATTAAATATAACAATTCTAAACACTCATTTTACTGAAAGAATGTTAAATATCAATTAATCTACTTCATCTAAAGACTTTAATTGTTTATTGTAATCAGTTCTAAAATGTTTTAGAACAAGGGTGAGAATATTTTAAGTTGAGAGTTACAAAATTTTTCTTAAGAATTTGAATGGCCTCATTGTCAATATTTAAAAAAATGTTTTTAGTGAGATTTATGAATTTTTTTTTCGTACTCTATTTAGTAAAAATTATCATAAAAATTTTTGTTATAATATAATATTTTTGCAGATTAACCATAACTTATTATAAGTTTCTTGATTTTGTTTCATTCATACGTTTAAATGTTTCCTGTATATATATAGAAAAGATCTTAATAAGAAAAATATTAAATAAAAAGTATTTTATGTTTGAAAATTTTCTATCATAAAAGAATTTAAATTTTCTTGAATTGGCATTTATTTTAAATTTTCTGTGAGAGATGATTAGCCTATAGACTATGATGTTCCATTTGAAATTTTTCTTAAGACAAAGTAGCATCAATTTAGAATCAATTGCATTGGACTTTAAATTCATCTTTATCAACTCTAAAATCTTAAAATATTCTAGAAAACTTGTTCGAGAGAAGGTTCAGCTATTGAAATACCTACTTTAGTAATCTCATGAGAATTTATGGGTTTTTACCAAGGAAATAAACACCTCTTCCCCTAAAAGTTGATATAAAAAGAATACAAGTTTCGACTGAAACAGTTTTATTTCACTAAAGTATTTAAAAGCCAAAAATTCTTAACTTTGCAAATAAGTCTTCGATTTATTCATTTTTTAAACAAATACACAGTAAAAGCGAAATTGCAAGGCCATTCATTGCGTTGCAAGAAAACTAAAATATCGTGCTGATATATTTAGATCGCAATATCAAATCTATTTTGTTTTTTAGACTGCAAAAAATTTCAACATGTATTTCTCTTTCTACGCCAACAAACTTCATCATAATTAGGAACAGTAGCGAATTCTGATTTTATTACTTCAAAAAATGCTTAAAATTGAAGAATAAAAAGACTTCTTCCTCCTAATAAATTAATAACTATAAGAAAGACAATGAAATTCTTTAAATCTAACAAGGATTTGAAAAGTGATTCTTAATATATTATGCATAAAATGACTAAATATATATATGGAGAGCTAAGTTTGATGGCGTCACATTAGAGTTTGTAAAAGCCTTTTTTTCTAGTTACTGAAACATCATTAGTTTTATTTCTAGCTAGCTAGTTTAGAGGGATTTAGGGATAGACGTTCATAACACGTATGACGTAGACTCATGTAGATAGATCTGATTTCTTTTCAACTTTTCAAAACAGATTGAAATTAGTTTAATCCTGTTATTAATCAATCTAATGATTCTGATGACAACAACTACTCTAAAAGTGTGAAATAGGTATTGATTTTCATGATTAATTTTAAAACATCAGGCATATCAGAAATATTACTGATTATATCAATTGCCAAAGAAAATCACACAAAAGATTTTGATGGTGATCGAAGTTGCTCATAAATGTTATCCGCTATGAGCTATACACTTCTTATTATACTCCTTCTTGATTATGGGATATCATTAAATTTTGAAAAAAAAGATCAGCAAATAATCACTGTTGTTACAACGAGAATTTTTTAAATTTGGCATTAGAAAATGGGTTTTGTGCTATTTTTTTAACTTATTAAATAGCGAGCAATAAGGGAATATATCGTTACTAAAATAATTTATAAAACATTAATTTAACATTAATAGGAGGCTAATAGCACTTATAACAAATATTGGTTGTTATTTTTGTTAAATCTAAATAATTTTTTGGATTGAAAGTTTCCCAGTGTCGCCTAAAATTATAATCCTTTAAAGATGTCGTGAAATTGCGCAAAAGAAAAATGGCTTTTTCTGAAATCGACGCAAAAAAATACTTCTTTTACCAGTCTGAATTGGATGATTTTGTGTCACCGTCAATGGTTCTTTTCTTTGGTGTCATTTATGCTTTTGAGATTTTATGAAATAATTTCTGTTTTTAAAAGTATTGCAAAAAATAGAGTTGAGGATAGAATAAAAAGAAAAATACAGACCTCCATGCTTAAGGAGAGTTAATTATGAGCTACTCGACCTAAAATTTTTCAATAGTAGTTACCAATCAGCGAAGTTTTTTCATGCGCAATAAATCAAAGAATAATTTTTTCTCATTTTTTTTTAAAAACTAAGGAATATTTTATTTAAAAAAATATCACCATTCTAAAGGTGTCAAAGACTTTTGAAGCTTCCTACTTTTCCCATTCCTTGACGATATACTTGCTAAAGATAAAGAGTTGCAATCTGTTCTAATTTTATTGACTCTTTACATTTATCATTTTGTACTTTTACTGTCTTAATTTAACACGTTTACTATATGACTGTTTTTAATCTTAGTACTTTTCAACATTCATCACTGTCTACAAATTTTTAATTTGACGTTTTAATACAATAATAATCAATAAAATTTTATTCGACACTAAAATTAAGCCTAATCCAAAATTATTTAAAAAAGATAGAAGGCAGAAGCCACAATAATTCTTTAAGTATGACATAATTGTATAGTGCATGGCCATTAAATAGTAGGTGATCGACGTCCAAACTGCATAATCTCAGCTTAGGTGGTCAGGGACCTAAATATTTTATTGATACTGTTAAATATACAATTAATAATTCAGAAATAAAGGTTTTTTCGAGCGTTTGCTTTGATTATTTTCACTTGTGCTGATCAGTGAATCGCCATTTAGAAAGTAGCACAGTAGTGTAACGATCTAAATACTGATTATTATTCTATTAAACCCTGAACTATAAATTAGTCATAAGTTATTCGCTCGAAAAAAATATAAGGTTATTTAAGCCTTTTATTAAACATTTTAAATTAAAATAACAAAAAAAAACTTTTTGTAACATTCCATGGCACAATATACTATAAAGCAGTGTTCTTTGACATAAAAATGAAATCATAAATGAGCATTTTTATAACATCAACATTTTAATATAATTATATGGATATTGTTTTTAATAAAAAATAAAATACAACAATAAAAAATCAAATATAGATTTATAAAAATAACTAACAAACATTCTTAATTTTCTAATTCAACACTTTGGCATATCAACTTGCTTTAAGACGTGAAAACTTTTATCGTAATATCTTCAAAAAATTAACATAGTTGTAGTGTCTTTACCTTATACCCCACATGTCTATAGTACTTCAAAGCCATTTCAACGTCCTTTACTGAATGATCTAAAGTTCTAGTAGGAGCTGCTGGGACGGAATCTTATTCTTCTTCATGGTTGTTTTTGTCAGCAAAAATAGATGAAGATATTGGGAAATTATCATCAACGGTGAATCATACTTTCAAGATCTTTTTTGCAGGAAAATTATAGGTCATAAAATTTTCTTCTGCCTCTATAAATTCTTCAGAAGGGAATTCGTATAAAATCATTATGTTTTTCTTTTTATATTACTTCTAGGTAATGGGACCTCCGTGTGATTTATTCAAACAATTTTTAATAGTCTCTGGGTTTATGACTTTTCAGGCAGTGAGGGAAATTTACATGAATCCTATACTTCTGACAATCTTCAGGAACAAAAGAAAAATATCATCTTCTTCAACATTTGATTTGATAATCTTCACTCTGTGGTTTGACTTTAGCATTGATATGGTGTCTTTATTCATTGACTAAATCAATGAAGAAGTTTTTTCGCATGTAATGGACGAATAACTAGCCATTTCTCGAATTTAACATTTCTATATAAGTGGAATGGGCAATAGTCTAAAAGAAGACAAGTGCAATCTTTTATTTCCTTGCTTATAATTTATCTAGGGTCACCAGGGACAAACATCTGTTGAAACCACTTTTAAATATCGCTGCTTTTATCAATGTACTGTTACTCTAGCCATACTCTACTATCAATGAGGACATTTAAGTGTTTTAATAATATCGTAGTGATCTGAACTTGTCATTACATAGAAATTTCAGCTTGTGTTTCTCTTACAGTTGCAACAAAATAATATTATCTACCTCTTTTTGACTTGTTTATAACTTTTTTTGCCGGTCTTATCTTTCTTTACGGCTAAACATCTATCAGGCACTTTTTTGTAGTAAAGGCCCGTTTCATTTAAATTCTAAATTATTTCTAATGTAAGCTGCTGTCTTTCTATTCATTCTTGAAACTTGGGAATAAATTCTTCTTATACTATAATGTCTTCTGATTTATTATAGCCATTGATCTTCCCTTATGAAACCCCATGCAGCTGTTTTCGCCTTTTAAACCAGCTAACTGAAACTCTAAACTCAGGATCATCGACACCATGGATTTCTTTGCCTATTATTCTTCTTGTACTTTGATGACAAAGCCTGTTATGCGACCCCATAGTTCTTTGACTTACAAATTAAATAATAAATTTATTTTTCCAATTCGGGATCTTTAGCTTTTTTGGCTCTCTTGTATCTCAGACCACCTTCATCAAACTCATCAATGAATGTTTATAATTTGTTTAGATCTGTGAGCTATCCGCAGTGTTTACTCAAGAACACCCAACTCTCTGCTTAATTTTGTGTTATTTTTGGTATTTTGTATTCTATCAATGAGATCCAACTTTTTCTTAACATTATAAGAAGCGTTTTTTGTTCTACAACTCATGGCGAAACAATATTTATTAAAACAATATGGTGTGTAAGAAATTGACTAAAAATATTAATTGAATAACCCTGTGCTTTTGATACATTTTTTTGCAATATTTATTTTTTCGGATCATGCTTATCAAAATTATAATTTAAAAAATGATTAATATTTTTGTTTATTTAACACTGATTAACTTTGAAGAAAAGTGAGGTTTTCATCAGTTGTTAGGAGAAGTTAATATTGTCGTTACTCAGAGTAAATAAAACAGATTAAAGAATAAATATAATTTTAATTTGCTTTATTTTTATTTGGTAACTAAAGAAAATCCTAGATAAATACCCCTTTGAAGTTATGAGCCAGGATTTTCCGAGTTAATCCGTGATAATCCGTGATCATGTTCAATACATCAATAGCGAACATTCGAAGTGCCAAAACTGGAAAAATAACACCTTTAAACACCTTTCTTGAGTGTTTAGAATACCTATTGTGGTAAAAAAGGAGGTCAATGCGTTTTTTCGTTAAAAAGGAATTCGTGAATTACTGATCTGCAGCTTAATGGGTCTTGGCTATTTAATCACTTTAAATTGAAATTTCTGTAGCTATTTAGGCTTAAATGTTATACTAAGAATAAGATATTTTTGCCCAACTAATTTTTACAAAATTTTAGAATTAAATTAAATTTTATAAAAAATGTCAATTGTATTTATTATGTAAATATATCCTTCAGTATAATAATATTATTTGACAGCAGCCGCTACTCAAAAGCTTAAGAATCAATTGAAGATTGAATATGACAATATTAAAACAGGCAAAAAAAAATTTTTAATTAGATTAAAGAATTCTTATTAGGAGATCAACCTAAGCTACACTGCATTTCTATTATAATACTTGAAATTCTTGCATTTACACTTGGGTAAAAGCTTTATTATTATTAATAGCTTTATAATTACAGAGAATACAAAAAAATTTAGCTATTATCCTCCTGTCATAAGGTAAAGATTTTTTTTATTAGTAACTGTGCAATCGAGACATGGGCACGTCCATTGCTTCAAACTTTTCACTTATTGTCTATCTTTTCTTGCCTAATCTATCTAAAAGCAAAATTTTTTCAATTAAGGAAATTAGGTTGGAGTGAGAAAAAGAATTTTTCTATGTACTTTTATTGGATTGGTAGGATGTATAGAATTTCCTATTATATTTATCTTCGATGTAAAATTTATTAACTAGCTTAAGAAAGCAACTTACCCAAATACTCACCATTTTTTTACTTTTACTTGCATGACATTTGTTACAATTTATTTTTTGATTCATTCATTTGCTACGAAGTTTTGCATAGTAAAAAATCCAAAAAATTCATATTTGTATACAAAACTTTTCTTCATAAGAATTGTATTGAGTGTAATTTCCTTTGGAATATTAATATTTCAAATTACAGGTAAACAAAGTATCTAATTTTTGGTATTATATGGAAGCATTCAGGAAAATATTATAAGATAGATATGAATACTCGCTTACAATTATATCCAGTAATTATTTTTGAAATATAAGGCATTTATTATATCTACATCAACAACTGAATGGATAATAGTTGTCATTCAATGGATACAATTTTTTCTTGGAACAATAGAATTTGATTCATCATCAATCGAAAGTTGTCAAGACGAAAGTTGAATCTGCAAAAAACAAAAAAATATTGCTATTTTTGAAATTTTTTATCAAATCAAAATTATTTTAAAATTATGAAAAATATTCCTTATTTTTTATCTGTGATTTCTGATTAATATTTAAACTCATAATGTATTATTCCAAACGTCGTTTTGCATTTAACTTTTTTTCTCAAATATAATTTTTTTTATATTTAATGATCATTAACTGATTATATTTCAAATTAAACCTCAAATAAGATTAAAACTTTTTCAAAAATTTAAAACATAATTCTATTGAGGGATATTCTACAAAATCTTGTTGTTTTATAAAGGGGAACTTACAAAAATCATGGATATTATTTTATGTAAATTTAATTTAAGTTTTCATAGATTTTATTGGATGAAATTGTAATTTTAAACAGTTCTAATTGAAAGAAATTCTTAATATAAGACGATATTGGAATGAAATTAGAATCTTTTTCTTCCATTATCAAATGTAATTAGACTCGTTTAAAAATTCCTTTAAGGCAAAAATATACTTAATTTAATAATTAAAGTTTTACCTTTTTAATCTATCTTAATGACCCAGGGAATATAAAATTGACCAAGTTTAAATTTATACTTTCATTTTATAAAAATGGTAGCTAATTTATCTTTAAAAAAACTACTTCGATATTCACTAAAAACAAATTTTGATTCAAAATGATTAAGTCATAAAAAATTAAGAAAATAATACAGAAATGATAAGGTGGTTTTTGTCTAAATTATTTTATATTTAAGTAGTTATTGAATTATACAATCAAGTCATTATTGAATATAGTTATTAAGGTGAAATTTAGATGCTTTAAAATTATTCTTTTGTCTAGTTTTTCAAGCATTCAATCATTCCTATTTAAAAAAAAAAGATTAAAAAAAGCAAAAAAGCAAACATTTGTGCTTTTATTTTTTAATCTCTATTTTTGATCTTATATCCTAATTTTTTATGTGGACAAGTAGAGAGTTTAAAACAAAAAAATTATAATAAATCAAGATGCTGCTACATAAACTCTGTTCGATTTTCTGCCTCGAAAAGATTTATGAATGCTCAAACTTTTTTGTTTTATATAAAATTCCAGAAGTAGATATATTCATCGACAAAATTAAGCAATAATATCCTTGTCAAAATAAAAAATATTATTGATTGTCTTTCTCATCGAAGTTTCATCGCAGGGATTTGGCATCATAGAATATAATTAATTTTCTGGTATAGCTAAAAAAGGGAGAATTTATTTAAGTCTGGTTTAGCACTATTTTTTAAAGGAAAACAGTTGTAGCATTTTCCCTGCAATAATTTCCTACACAAAAAGCTAGAACTTTAAAAAATGAGTAGATTTTAACAAATTAATGTTCTTAAATAAATAAAAATTGTTATAAAATAAATTTTAATCAAGTTATGAGACTGAGTTTTTTAGAAGGTTAAACCATTTTGTTAAATTTAAGATTTTTCATTCATCCTATATTATATATTGATATGAATAAAGCAGTTTAAAGACCTAAAGTACTTGATAAAATATTGTTGGTATTTTTAAAATTTTATGTCTATGGTTTTAATAAACAATCCCATATTTCTGATTTTTAACGCGATATTATAATAAATAAAATAAAATAATGGATGATTAAGACTAGTTATTGTTATATATTCAACCACGACAATGAAACTTTACATTATAGAAAATCTTAAAATGGTTAATATTTAAAAAAACAGTTTTCTTTCGGTTGAAATTTTTTTTATTTATTGTAATTTTATATGATAATTTTTGAATACTGTCATAAAAGGATTGCTAATATTATATTTGCTTGATCTCTATATTTTATTGAATTAAGCTTTCAATATAAAATAATGTTATATTTATCTGAAAATTAAAAGCGAATTATCGCTCTCCTTAGAATATAACTATAACATAAGACAGTGCTTAGAAGAGTTTTTCTTGGAGAGAGATAAGATTAAAAGACATATAATGAATAAAGGTCTATATATATGACTTATTAATAATATTTTATAAAACTCGATTGTTTTTAAAATATGTATTGTAAATACAAAAGAATATTTTAAAATATAGTAGATTTGAAAAAAATAAAATGAGTTGGATTGTTGTATAATTTTTAATTGAAGACAATTTAAAACGACAATTTATAAAAAAAAAATTTTTGAGTCACCCTTAAAGTTTTTCAAATCAGATGTAGGTTTTGCATTTTTAATTTATAAATTACCTTCTATAGATGGCTTTTTTTGGAAAATAATCTTATTGGTTTGTGTTAAAAAACGAGTTAGTTTGGGATTTGAACGATTAGAAAAGAGTAGCTATAATGGATTTTACATTGAAGTTAACATCAGAGTGTAGAAGTTTAAATAGAAATATAATATACACAAAATGTTGTTTTTAAATTAAAAAAATTTATATTTTATAAAATAAGAGTCTATTTTTATGCTATATTAAACTAGTTTTGCAAAAGTTTTAATACTTTTCAATCAATAGCTAATTTTTCTATCCCAAATTTATTTTTATCAATTCCAGAAAAATCCCAATTGTTAAGCCCTGAATAATACTAAATTTTGATTAATCGTAAGTAAATAATTTATGTTTAAATATCTAAGATTATTGAATCTACAACTTTATTTTTTAGTGAGCAAACTTAAATGGAAAAACTGGTGAGTCACAAGTGAACATTAATTTCCAATGACTTATTATGAACTCAATAAAACTGTAATTCAAATGAATTTTCGACCGATTTTGAAATTTCATATGACTTTAAGCACTTTCTTTTCTTATTCAGTTTAAATTTTAAATATTATTCACTAAAAAAATGAATTATGTTATAAGTTCTCTTGTTCATTGTCAAATTTATAATATCTGGCGTGAAAAATAACTAGATAAATAATATTCTTTTTCTTATCCTGTCAAAAGTGACTTGTGATTTCTATCGATAATTTCTGAAAATAATACTTTACTTTAAACATTTACGACAATTAAAAAAAAGTCAAATTTAGTCATAGGATAATAAATAGTCTTTAAAGTAGATAAACAGTTATTAATTTTATAAAACTTTATAATTACCGACATTCAGGTAAGATAAAAATTTATTAAAAGAGCCTAATGCATATAGTAAATTTTAAAAAACAAAAAAGCTATGCTAATTTTAAATTTGACAATTAAAAAAAATTAATGTTTATTTTAAATTCAAAAAATCGGAAATTACTGATCTATTTACTACCCGTTCTACTTAAGATTGTGACAACATTCTCGATTTCTCTCTTTAAAAATTCAAAGATTTCGTCTAAAATATATATTTCAGTATTCTTACTTTTATCAAATCCATAAATTTAAACAAATTTATCCCAAACCTTCTTTAAATTAAACATTGTAACAAAATTTTTACTTGTGAATTGAATTAATATTAAAAAATCACATGAAAAAAAAACTCTTTTAATAATGACCCACGAAAATAAACTTGTATCATCAATGCTTAACGGTAATTTTTTACAAATATAAACAAGTTTTTAACCAAAAATTATTATTTAGATTAACAAAACACTTGAGAGTTTAACACAATCACTTTCTTTGGTGTCTTGCTAAATGAATTTAAGCCCCCACCAAGTCCAGATCAATTTGAAAATGTCAAAAGTTTTCGGATACAAATACCTTCTTGCATAATTAAAAATGCTAGTAGATTAATTTAAAAAAAAGAAAAATATTTTCTATTTTCCTCATCTAAAGTAATCTGTAAACAAACATCCACAGACATACTATTTCATCTGGTTACAGGGTTATTTGTAACTTTTATTTGATCTGTTTTTTAATTTCTTTAATCTTAAATCGTTTGTTAAGTGTTTATAAAAACTAGCTAAACAACTTTGAATTCGATGAAAATTTTTTTTTTTTCTCAAAAAACAAAAAATATAATTCATTTAAAGCGGTCAGTTTACTATTATTTTAATTATTGGTTTTAATAAATAACTACTTTTAGTGATTTAAATACTCATTGTTTATTATGAAATACCTTTTATTTTTTTGATTCAAACTTGTTTTTCTAAAAAATATTTTATGGTTCCTGGGATAATGTCGATTGATATTTTAATTATAAAGTTTAAAATAAGATGTCCTAGCCATGAGACAGAACTTTTATGTTGCTATGTGGGTCTGACATATTGATTGATACATTTTGTATGCTTTTCATCTTTAAATTCAAAAAATTTTGAACTTTATGGTAAACTATTATTATATTAAAGTCATTATAATTTTTACCTTTTTGATAAAATACCTGGCAAAAAAATATAAACTAACATCAACGACAACGAATATTCGATGTATGTTAGCGATTCTAATTGGGTAAAATAGTAAACTGTAGAAACAAGGCCAACGAGTTTTTATCTAATAATAAAGAAATAATATGCTCATAACTATAAATTAGTAGGTAAAAAAAGGCCTAATACTCTAAAAAATTATGTGTATTCCTTAAACAAGTTTAGCTAAAATAAGTTTCTATGACACCTTTGGAGCTAATGATAGAGTTTTTGATGCCAAAAATACCTATTAATTACAAGAAACCATAGACCAGACAATATATTGGTGATGATTAAAAGCTCATTTAATTGTACAAGAATATTAGAAAATTTTAAAAAATTTTCTGTAAAATATCGTTAAATTTTGATAAATTAATACTTCCAATTATATTTTAACTATATTGATCTAAAAATGTATGTACAGTTTTTCTAAGTTTTTCATTTATAAATAAAAAATCTTTAATTTATAATTTTTTTAAATTTACATTTAAAAATATCATCAAGAATTTGTGAGATAAAGCAAAAAATAATTGTAATATACATGATTGATTCATTGTTTCGGTTAAACTAAAATCGATTTTTGAAGATTATATACTGATAACGATGATTAAATTATTTTTATTTTTGACGAAACTAAAGGACGAAATCGATTTCGTTGTTAAAAAACTCAAATTTAATTCTAATAAAAGACAATATATACTATTTTTTAGAATTTTTTGTCATGTGAATGAATTCTTTTTACTTAAAAATTTTTTTTAATTTCTGTTTTATAAAATTTAATACATAATATAGCGATGTATAATTCAACTTAATTGCGCTATACTTTGAGCATAAAATATTTTAAGTATCTCACATTAACAATCTTTTAGCTAAAAAAACAATATCGAAAAAATTTTTTATATTTTTTTTAAAATTAAGTAATATTTGAAAACATTGAATAAATTATTTTCATTTTTTTGAGTATAAATTTATTCAATTGGTTAAAAAAATTAAAATACTTAGCTCCTAACGACATAAATCTACCTAAATAAAATTTGTGTTTCATTTTGACCTTTCGTGTGCGACTTTTAAAATTTTACAAAATAAAAATATTATCATAAATAAAAAGCTTAAAAATGTCTGATTATTATAAATTAAATATTTTTATTTATTTACAGTATTTTAGTGTGCCAATTTAATTTATTATTTAATTTTCATTGTCTTAAAATCAATTTCTAGTATTATGACCACAATTTTGATGTACTGTTGGCTAAGATGTTTTTCTTGGTAATAGAAAAACTTCTACTTTATTCATGGGTTGTAAGAGGTGTTAAATTTGGTTCATAACTCTTTTTTAATTCATGAAGATATATTATACATAAATTTAAGAGCTCTAATTTAGCGGAATCCAATGTTAGACCTCTTTATTGGAGTATCAAATTTCGACTAAAGTAAACAAGCAATCTTGTTACAATATTTCTATTTTTTATCAAGATGATAAATTAAATCATTTGAGCATAACGATATCTATGATAACCTCAGAATTACTAAATTTAGTTGAGTTTTATATAAAAAAATTGCTGAGATTTAACTCGCGTGAATGTTGTTGAATATTCTTAAAGTAACAACTGCCTAACCTTGAGCAGGATGTTTCTTAGGTGAACTTTAAAGGGATCCTGTTATTTTTTCTAATATTTAAAGATAATTTTACTCAAACAAAGGACTTCATGGAAATTTTATCAAACAAAGAATTTACAAAAAATTTTAACACGGGTCTTATATCTTTAACTTTATTTTTTATTAAAACTAAAAATACTTTAAATAACCAAAACTTAAAAAGTAGAAAAGTATCTGACAATTTCAATTTATATTGTTCTTTTCTAACAGAGTCTTAAAAGTAAGAAAAGAAGATTATTGGTATAAATCTCTGTAGACAATAAAAAAAGAAGTATTTTACAAATTAACTGAAAATTAATGTATTCACTTCACTGAAAATCTGTTGTTTGTTAACGATATTATTTTTAAATGAACTATGAGCCAAACCAGAATAACCATTTATAGTTTTACAAAAAAGTTATTAGTTACTCTTTCAATAAGAAAAACAGAAAAAAATTTGACAAAAAATTTTTGATAAAAATAAAACAAACCTATTGCTCAAAGATATGGTAATTAATTCAACATTTGATTTTTAAAATTCATGAATGTGTTGAGAGGGTTGATTTGAAGAGGATTCGATCTTAGTATCATAAAAAAGATATTCCCGTATAAAAATCTCATTTTTTTATTTAGTTTCTTCAATAAATGGCATTTTATGAATAAATATTAATAGAAATGAAGTTGACTTACATATGTGGAAAACAAGTGAAATTCTTGTAATGTTTTAAAATTAATATTTTAATAAAACTATAATATTATGGTAAATCTAAAGTTAAAATCAACCAATTTTGATTTTCCTCATGGTTTGAAAGAAACTTAACGACTTGATTCTTATGAAAATTAATCTCATCAACTTATTTTAAAGTAACGTTCTAAAAAATTTAATTTTATAATTATTCTTTCATTGAAGAATTTTTAATCGAAGTAACTCTAAAAGTAATAATAATGTAGCCTTTGAATGTTGAATTTTTATATAAAGTTGTTTTAAAGGTAGGTGGCTATTTTACAGTTATTAAAAAATAGGATAAATGCATTTAAGTGTCTAACGATGGATTCTTTGACACAGAAAACGTCAATATCAAATAAATTAACAACTAAATAACTCAAAAAAATAAACTATTTCAATTTACTTCAATTAAATACCCCCACAATGTTCTGACATAACATATTACAGCTAAGTAAAATATTATTCTGTCAAATGATTTAGAAATTATCTTATTAAAATGAAATAGTTTAACGCAAATAATTAATGTAAAATGGTAAAATTAAAAAAATATTTTATCCTGATAAAAAAAAATTGTTTTCAAATTGCTTATCTCTTAAAAGAGTTGTTTTAGACATATTAAGTGGGAATATGTTGTTTTAAACAAACACGACATCAGGAATATTTTATACAGAGCTTATCGACAATAATTCCTTAGTTTGTAAAAAATTTATCTAAGCTTGTTTTTTTGCTTTATGCAATTCATAATGACAAACTGAGCGGATATAAAGAAATCTTGAAAAATTAATTATCCAGAAAATACTGAAACGATAAAAATTATTTGTTCATACTAAAATCTCCACAATAATACTAAGCCTAATAAATCTGTTTTAAACAAGATATTCACGAAAAACAATTATAAATGAAAGTTTAAAATTTTCTATTTGAATTTTTTACAGCCCAAAATATGTTCTATTTGTAAACCTTTGTTTTATTTTTGAAAGAAGTAAATTTTATAAAAGGTAACAGTCGAATAAAAAATATAATTCTATTTGTTAGATTTTTATTCATGCTCTAAATAATTCTTACTTATAGCTGTATTTTGAATTTAGGCATGCAAAAACACTGGAATCTTTTTATGGATAATAGGTTAAATTCATCCAAATTTACTTTGAGTTAAATTAACTAATAAATCAATTCACAAAATTTGTGAACAATTTTTTTATAGTTTCTATTGATATAAGAATGATGATTGATTAAAAATTGTTACTGTGTTAATTAAAATATTTAAGAAAAAATATGAAAATTTTAAAATTAAAAGTAAGGTATTTAAAATAACAAATAAAATAATTCAAAAAAAATAAAAATATTGATGAATATCTTTAGAAAAAAAGTTTGACATAAGTATATTTTACAATTTATGTTTAATGACTAAACAAACAATCAATGCCGAATAGTTTATATTCTTATATGATTTTAATGAAGTGTAAAAGAGTTTCAAACAAATAAGATTTTTCTGGATATTTTACATGTTCAGGTATTTTTTTATTTTCTTTTTTTATTAAATACAACGATTTACAAAAATTTAATAAATCATACAGTTTTGACACTAATGGTTATTTATCTTCAAAATATAGTAAAACTTTTATGGCTATTACATAAATATGGTTAAAAATGAGGGTTTACAGCATTATTTTAAATGCATAACTGGCAGTGTTTAAAAGTTGAATTATCGAATTTTATAAATAATTTTCAATTGTAAAATACTTGAAGAAAACTAAGTACAATATTTTTAAAGATAAATTTATTGCTGGTTTTATCTTTTAAAGAATTATTCCGAGATTTACGGATAATTAAAGATTTTGCTAGCCATAAAATTGATTTAACCAATGATGTTTTGTTAAAAACTTTGCTCTCTTACACTTCTAGCTCTAATCTTATTCATTTTTGCTTTTCTGGAACGAAATACACTTCTAATCGGACTTAATTATGGTGAATATAGGCTCAGGTAAGTCAATTATGTGTTTAATTAACAAATAAAATTTAAATTTTTGTAGAATGGAATATTTTAAATTATTAATAATGACAAAAGAATTTCGAGGAGAGATATTTTTATTAGTTCCTTGATTTAGATACAGTAAAATTTATCTTTGCTGCAAACTACATCAATGATTTTATAATTCTGAACACTTTAACTTACGCTCATATCACAGATGATATATTTAATCCCGTTAATTAGATTGAAGCGAAATAGATTCTTTATTACTCTATGCGCATTCATAAGATATCGAAGCATCTAAGTTACATCCAGTGTCATCCAATAATAAATTATTATTTTTTTAAATAAAACTATTATTATTCAACATCTTTCATCGTACGTTAAATTTTTGTTCGTTAATAACAAAGCTGGTTTTTTGAGTAAAGTTTTTATTTTTTAACCAGCAACTTTGACTTGCTTGCAATACTGCCTCTAAAAATGTGATTGTTATGGCGATGTAATTAACCGACCTCAGTCAACAAATTATCATTGACAAATATAATATGTATCTGAAGATGTATGAATGATTTATTTTTAACTTTTCTACATAGTTAAACATAGAAGTGCTTAAATACAAAGATATAAAAAAGTTTTTGGATATTGCAGATACCTGAATATAGTGTTTAATCTAGATTTATGGTTTCGAATCATTAAATTGTAATAATCTCTTTCAGACTATTTATTTGATCAAACTTATTTTTGATCATTAAAACTGTTTCCTTTCTGATATTAATCTTTTACTTTGTAAAAAAAATAAGATAAAAATAAATTTAAAAAAGAATAGTATAAATATATGTTTTATGTATTTTTTTGAATATTTTTATGTATGAAACATGGCCATTTATTAATGAAATATTTTGTTAACACTAAAGCTAAGACCCAGGCAACTTAAGTACTCGCGGTCATTAAAATAAGATTTTAAATTTTGTCGGAAACATGGCGCTAATATTTCAAAATAATTTATGATGATTAAAAACACTTTGATTTTGAAAATGTTTAAAGAAAAAATACATTTGTTCGTAAATATCGAAAAGCTACTACTTGGATTCAAGGTTTTAGAAGTTTTAAAAAGCTGTATTTGAAGAAGGTGATTTTATATTTTTTCATATATTTTTAGCACATTGTAGCAATGATATTTGACATATTATGTCATGTATGATATTCACCAGCATCTGATGATTTTAGATAAAAAACGCACAAATATTTGAATAAAAGATTGAAAGGAAAGCTTTATTATTGATAATATCGCTGTTGACAAGATCAAATAATTTTAGTTGAAATCAAAAATAATATTTAAAAAAAATACAGTGATCGATATATTATTTAATAAAGAGTGATAATGGAAATGATTTTTTGTAGAGAATTTTAGAAACATAAAATACACAATTTTATATTACTAGAGATTTTCCTTTGAGTTTCAACCCCTATGTTTTCATTCAAAGGAAAAGACTATATTAAATACAAATAATTGTTAAATTTAAATAGAATTAATTAAATTTTTGAATATAAGAAATCAATTATATTTAGTTTTTTTTAGTAAATACAAAAGCAATTATAGTGAAAACAAACGAGTAAATAATTTTTGTCACTTAAACAAACTATATACACAATTGTTTCTTTATTGATTTATATAAATTGAGAATCGAGCTTTTTTCCCAAATAAGCTCATTTCACATTTTTTTGATACGTTTATGTGGTTTTAACAACTAAGGCCATAAAAAAATTACACACATAAACATAAACAATGCTTTTTTCAGTTATTTTATTTTATTAACTCATAGAAATAGTAAATTACATACAGAAAATATAAATTATGATATAACTTACAAATATTTATGTAATATTAACTTGTAAGAAACAAAATAAAATTTAAATAAATAAAAATTGATAGAATGGTACATACAATTAATTTAATCCAAAAAATTAGTCAAGTATAGTCTGTCTTTTGTTTTTGAACCATTTAAATTCTAAAAAATAAGCAGAGATATTCGATGCTAACGTTAATAATCTATATTTTCTTCTTCCAGAAAATTAGGCTAAAACATGGTCATACATTTTTCCCCTGTAGTTAGTCACAGACACAAGGGACTTATCATTATAATCATCTTCAAATTTTTCTTGCTTTGATTTAATAACTTCTACATTTAAATTCACACAGTCTTTATATTTATCGTAACATGGTAAATTGTTATCTATTGTTGAAAATTCTTAATTGTTAATGATAGGAGCTGTAAAATTATCATTTTTTTCTTCAATATATAAAACTTCAAATATATCTAATGGTTCAAACCCACAATTAGTAAAACAGTGCTGTATTTTGCGGGTTTTTATTGCTTGCCAACATTTAACTAAAAAATACATTGCTTTGAAAAGAGATATTTTAAACTAAACTCTCAAGTTATTTTGGAACTTTTTACTCAATTTATCAATGAATTATAACATGTAATTAACCAATTTTAACTATACAATTTTTTTAATTTTTTTTTACTTTATGTCTAAAGGTTTCATTCACTATATGGTATTAGGTGAAAGAAATTCCGATTGTATACTTTTTATATTGTCTAAATGAGAAAGTACAGCACAATTGTCATCTAGCAGCAAAAAATTTCATTGTTTACTTTTTTAAATTTCTGTCCAAACAAGTAAGTTAATTTAGAAAAATTTATAGAGAATTCCCCGTAATTTTGCTTGCGTGATACTCCACTTATTAACCCTCCATTCTTAGCTCCTTAAGCATCGAGGTTCTGCAATCTTGAATAAATCATGAGCATTCGTTTGATAGTATCAGAACTTTTTGTACAGCCAAAGACATTAATGCTGTCTATAACATTTTTATAACCAGATAGTGCAATCGGCTTAGAGGCTAAGGAACGGTCTGGCGTAGAATGATAATTTATGCCGGTTTTATCAGGATTATAAATGTCATTAACACAAAAATTGTCTAAAATCATGGAAATTTTCTTCGATTTTTTAACTGTTCTACACTTTCGTTGTCGTCACCTCAATTTTATCCTAGAATCTTTTTTTAATTTGATATTGTTTCTTGCTTACATCTAGATAACCCACCATCAGTTTCGTAGAAATTATTGCGATATGGTTTTTATCAAACTCCTCTGACATCGCCTTCACTCTTGGACCGTTAAAATTTACCCCTTTGCCACTTACAGTAATTAAACCATTGATCTAGTGCTCTTTCGACATCTGGATCCTCTCCCTTGCATTTTTTTGAATATTTCTGAATTTCCTTCTTGTAATATAAATTCCTCATGCAGTCGACTTTCTTTTTTTTAAAACAATCGAAACTGTAGATTTTGACTCAATAAGTTATTTCAGCAAGCCGACGAAAAGTTGAATTAAGTGGCTGACCTTTTTTTATCTAGCAAAGAAATTTAACAGTAAAGTATCACATAATTTCCCGGAATTTTAGGAAGAGTTTAATTTTAGAAAAATAAAATTTATTAAAATATGTTGACGCACTTTTAACTCGCAAGGTGTATTAGTAACTGAATTAGGTCAGCTTACGTCACGCCGACTTGCTGTGAGACTGTACATATCAAATTCTCTGTAAAGATTTTTTTTAGAATATGTAATGTGATCTTATATTTACTGTCTCATTAATCGAAATCAACTTTATTTATTTCCATTGTAATGTAAACTGAAACAAAACGTTAACAACCTTAAACTTTAATAAACTTTTTCAACAAAAGTCAATTAACTTTGAAGAGGTTGATAAAAATTTTTAATAAAAGTTAATGATCTACCAGTGTGGACTGAAATTATGAAGTAGCAAACAAGGAGAATATTTAATAAATAATACAATTTCAGATAAATCACTGTTTATTTAAAGTCAGTAGTTATTATGTGAAACTGTGAAATTCTTACGATATCATTAATAATTGAGTCACCGATTTCATGTGCAGAGCTAATCGTTTAATATAAAGAATGACATCATTCATCAAAAACAATCTTTTAGCGTGAAAATTTTTAACACAGTTTTGATTAACATAATGAATCAAAATTATTTAAATAGCAAAATAAGTCAAATGTTCATGTTTGAACAAAATATAAAATTTTTGTTCTCATGAAGGATTGAAATATTTTTTAAGACCATAACTCGTGTTTTTAACAAAAGAACTGGTATCTATGGGGGATGGAATCAAGAATTTTTACATGGGAGGTTTTTAGTTCACTCTTAACGGGCTACAATTGATGGGTATTATAAAGATAAAGAAGCTGGAGATATATTTATTTTATATGAACGAATAAGTTGAGTGTTATCATGAAAAGAGTACAAAGTAAGATACGAAGAAAAATAACGATTTAAAATCAAAATAGTTCTAAAATAACCGAACATTAAAAAAAAGATTTAAACTTTTCTTTAAAAGGGGACGCGATCAATAAAAATAATTTAATGACAACCATAACTAGAAAATAGGATCATTTTTTAATTTCTAAATGGAGTCGAGAATAATTAAAAAAAATTTAATTAAATTTAAATTTTTTCGTTATATCAACAATGAAAGTTTGAAATATCGAATTCTACAATTAAAATTTTTATCGAATAAAAAATTATAATTTTTTATAATGAGCTGCAATTTTATATAATTCCAAAAAATTACTTAATATTTTTTGGAAATAGAAAATATATAAGACATTCGTTATCCTTTAACCCTATGAGAATTTAAGAGATTTAAACCGCTGTTCGGTAAAACAGCTAGTATGACAAGTTGAAAACTGTAGTAATTCAAGTTAGCTTGACAAGAATGTAAAAATTAGAAAATAGTTTTTCACCGAATACTAAATTGAGTGTTTAGTTTGCTGATTTGCGCATTTCCAAAATTGCATGGTAAGTGATAAGAAAGGCTATCAAAAGTTTTTTCAACAGAAAACGTGTGTTTATTCTTCTTAAATAGGTTTTCAAGGGCCAATAAGGGTTATCGCAGACTCAATTTTTGAAATAAATTATATGGATTATGATTTTTATCAACATAAATATATCGGTCTTCAATTATACTTAAAAGCAAGAAAATAGACAATAGTATAAAATTTCGAAGTGTTTACTTTAATTTTAATAGTTTTAAGGATCGATAAATATTTTTAAATATGGAAATTACTTGGAAATTTACAAAATTTTTAGTTTACCTTAGCATACACAGTATTATGAAAATTTTTAAGAGATATTATTTACATATATGTATATTTTATCGATTAATGGCATTTAAATAAATAGAATAAGCCTTTATATTTATGACAGATATTTTTTACTTTGATTAGCCAGAGTTACCGATTAAAATATGAACAAAAATTATCGCAATTAATTATTAAAAAAATTTTAATTTTATATCGAAATATTTTTACATAGATTATAACAATCTGGGTTGTTCGTAGCAAAACGATTTTTTAAATCAAACATTACAAATAGAAGCATGAGTCTAAACTAATGAGAACCTGGATGTATTGTTCAAAAGATACAGCCTTTTTTCAAATTTTTTTTTGGTTTTTAGACAAATAATATATCAAAGGTAATAAAAATAATCCAAGTTAAAGCATTTGTAAAATAGCAAAACCATTTAAAGATGGTCTATAAATTCTAAGTTCGAAAATTTAATTTTTTGTCCCATTTAAAGATAAAAAATAAAAATAAAAATCTATATTAGCTAAAATTGAAACAAACCTTGCTTGATCATTCTATTAGCATTTTATTTAATATTAATAGTAAGATTTAGCTAAAATTTTTACACTAATTTAAATATTATTTTTTAGCTTGTTTTATTAACTTTTTTAAGGAGACAATATTGGTTATATTTGTTTTTCAAGAGCAAAACCAAATAGAATGCGCATGATCCAGATCTGCATTTTATTTATAACCATGAAACAACAAAAAGAATCAAAATATAAAGTAGATGCCGTCTATGTTGTAATGAAAAAATATGATTTAACCGACGATATGTTATTAAAAATGAATGCTCGTGAACTTCGCTGTATTACCGATAAAGCTTCAAGATCAGAGGGCCTTGTTTTAAAAACTCACCGAAGAACACTTAAGAGTAGATCTTTTGGTCTTTCAAATAAAATGAGAAAAGTTTCTAAAGAAGATTTATTAATTAAAAAATGTAATGAGTTTTCTAGAAAAATTCAAATAATTACGTCTCAAAATATGGCTCTTCGGGCTGAAATTGAAAAATCTCAGAATTGTAATCTTAAAAATGCAATTGATGATCAAGACGATCCTTCTCAATAACCTTCATTAATTTTTTTATTTAGTTTTAGCTTTTTTTAAACTTAAGTATACAAAGTAAATTTTAAGATCTTCAAACAAATAAAAAATTTCGACTTGTCTTCCTAATGTCTTTTTTTGACAAAAAATTTTTTTTTAACATAATTAATCGTTATAATTTTTTCAATTATTATTTCTTCTATAATTTTACAAAACTTCTGACAAATACTTTTTAAATCAACAACAGCTTCTTTACTACTACCTCACAAATTATTTAAAACACCCCACTATATTTTTAATGAGATAAGCTTCTTTTGATTATTTTGAGTAATAAAAAACAAAACATATCTTTATTCTTGAAAAACTCTGTTATACAGGTACGTTGATTTCTGTGTATTAATAGCCTTTATTTTAAAATCATTATTTAATGCTTTCTTGAGATATTTTTTTATTTTTTATATTTTATCTAAAGTTTTTAAGACAATACTAATATAAATTTTGACCTAGTAAAATATCAAACCTTTTCACTAGCGATATGCTGCTATGTCAAGGCATTTTTACAATTTTAACAGCATTTTAGTACACTCCACATTCATTTTATGTTTAAACTTGACCACATCATCAACTTGCATTCAGCAAACAATATTAAGGTAATGATTTTCGACTATGTTAAATATTAGCTTGATTAGACATTAATATTTTTTAAAATAATTTTGAATTGCTTATTACTACATTTTCTGACCGTTAAGTAACTTTTTAAAAACCGGCATTACCTCTTTAATTAATAAAAGGAAAAAATAGAATTTTCAATACGTCACTGAGCTTATTTATTTAAAAAATTGTTCTTTGTAGATTTTCTTCAAAGTGATATACAATCAAATTTAATTTGATATCCATCATTATTATGATTTGTATGAATAAACCAATTCAGGGCCTCAGGGATAGAGTGTAAACTAGGCAAAGTCTCACAATCAAATAATTTTTTATCCAAGGATTCTCACAATCAACGTTTCATATCAAATAATATTTCAATCGTGTTTACACTTTGTCAAATTCACACCTCGACTGCAACTCTTAATGAATATCAAAAATTTTTTAACTGAATAAAAACAAAAGTTCCTAGAAAACGGCATTTTAGATAGTGAATAATTTTCACCAAGTTAAGGGAGAATAAAAATTATAAAAATAACTATTAAATGAAGCAAGGTAACGACTGTGGAGGATTTAGTGTATTGACAGAAGTGATAAAGGCCTTCCATAATAAGTTTTATCCTTTGTTAAAGAATGTCGGTTACCTTCCTGAATAACTTTATAATCCATGGAACAAGCCTTTTTTGAAAACAAGATTATTTAAAAACTTTTACGAATCATTAAAAGTGTTTTTTATAGCACGTAAACATTAACAACATACCATTTCTTTTGACTTTCAGAATTTCTGTGGCAACTTCTGGCACGTTCGTATACAATCTATTATTCGTAAAACTCAAGATATTTAAAAAACAGAATGTGATGAAAAATTAGCTGCTGAATCAAGTTAGATAAATTTCAAGTATTTTACTTGTCTATCATATGGGTATGATAAAAGGAGATGTTTGGGTGAAGTGGAAAATTACTTATGGAAAATATGAAAATTTATGATGATATATGACCAAAAATATTCTTTAATTTTACTTCGTTAAATTATAATTACGCTAATGATAAGATACATTTGATTAAACTTAGATTTCTTAAAATTAAACACCTCTTATTAATTCAATATGTTAAGTTAATAGTGCTCGAAAGCTTTTAAAATAGTTGTGTTTTTATTGAATAGTAAATAATAACTGATATATAGGCCAAAATATCCTCAATATTATGTCAAATACCTGCTGCAAGATGTAACTAAAACAAAAAATTATTTAACAACATTCTTTTTAATGCCTTTTATGCTGTTTGTACTATTTGTTATTTTTTCACAAAAAGGAAAAAACTAAAGAAATGTCACTTTTTATTAAGGATTTCACACTTACGAGGTCGTAGCCAATTTCAAGTGTTGGTAGCATTAGCATATTGAGTCGTTTTTCGAAGTAAAATTATTCTTCCATCATTCTGTAGGATTTTAATCACTTTCATATTCGTTATCTTACCCTTTACTGCTACTCAATAAATGGCTGGTCACGTCACATGGTCAAATTTTAAATTTTGGCATTCAGTTGACTACACAACTTTGGTATAGAACTTGAAACTAAACTAACTTTTAGTTTTCTCTTCTTCATTTAAACCCTTTTACTTGTGTACCTTTTGCAAGAGAACATCTCAGCTTTCTGTCAAATATTTGTTCTTGTAATGTCAAAAAAATAGTAAAATACCCGGTTTAAAAGGTGAAATATATATTTTTCGTCAGGATTTCATTTATTTAACAGTCTTGAAGATCATATTGAACATCACGATATGCATTATATCAGTAGCTGCATTGATTTTTCAAAGTCTTAAATACCCTTGAAGCAACTTATCCAATTAACCATAAAATAAATAGCTGTTAGCAGACCTGTATCAGATAGCACACAACAACAGGTAATAAACTGTCTTTAAATGATATAAAATTTAGGAGGAACGATTGTGACATTTAAATGTTGATGTCCTATGATATTTGACTCTTTATTGTAAATATTACATAATTATATTAAACATAAATAAAACGGCTTGTTAATTTTATTTTAAATAAAACTGATTTTTTTAAAACCATGTACTAAGTTTATCGAACTATACCAATTTGTAACACTTGAATCATATTTTACTCTGCATTGCTAGTTGAACCAGATTTTATAGTTAAAAATACTATTTTTTTGATTCAATATAATCACGTTAAATGTAAAAAAATTACACCCTTATTCAACTTTCCTTTTAATTAAGAAGTAAAATAATAAATGTTGCGTAATTGAATACTTCGACTCTAAAACTTTTTCTTGATACATAGTAATGGATTCATTACTTTTTTATCCATCCAGTCTATTCAGATTTATAACATAAATAATTACATGAAAATTATTATCAATAAATTATCTTGTGGTTTTTTATGTTTGATACCAAAATACAGAAAAAGTAAGCGATTACTCCAGTGAACATCCTGCGATATATAAATTCTTGTTTTTATTCAAAATTCTTTAAATATTATCTTGCAGAAAAGATTGCTTTCTGAAAAATTATAAAAACAATACGATTAATCATAGGATATTTATAAATTTGATTTACCTAATTTTACTAAAACAGAGAAAAAATTACAAAAAACACCAGATTGATGTTCTCATAACAGCGAATTTATTGAAGTGATATAATTTTTAACTTTTATTTTCATAGTTCCTTTTATGAAAACTAGCAGAATGATAATTTGAAAATAATTATTTATCGGTCTGCTCATGATTTTTTTTAACTTTTTAGATGCTCTTTTAAAATAAAGTTTATTTTATTCAAATCCAATATTTTGATGATGAGTTAAAGTCCAACAGAATGAGGTAAATTGTGGTATATTTTAATTTTTCTTATCAAATTTTAGTTAAAATGGACTTTACAATTCCTTTTGTTTATTTATACACTCATATTTTTTAGTTTCTTTTTAAATATATTTTTTTAAGTATTACTTTGGTAAAACATTAAATTTTAATAATTCATAATTTATAAATTTTTTAAATATTTTTTGAACACTTAATATAGTTTTTGTTTTATTTAAAAGTCGTACGTAAAATTGGAAGTTTTCGATTTTCTCTTCATTTCACTATTTAATAATAAAATATTTATTAATATCTGTAAGTTTATTTTAAAAAATTACACTTTTTATCGTTGGAATGAAATAAAATTTTTTTCGTAAAAATATTTAAATTTATGCAAAAAACATCATTTGAATAAGCATTGTTCATCGATAACAAATTTTGATACAATTTCTAATAAGTAAAAATTTTTTCTTAAAATTATCAAAAATTGATTTGTTGTCAAAAAAAATAATTTATGAACTAAATTTAAATTAAAAATATTATAAAGGTTATTTGATTGCTTGAGGTTGGAGAGTTAGTGTGGAGTTTTATGATGAGAACTGCTATGCAGAAATTTTTGCAATGAGCTATTTTTATTAACGATATTTGTACAATCTAAAAAATTTAATTTACATTTTTTCATTGAAACTACCATAAATAAAGAGAGACATAACATAAGTTATAAATTTTTAAATGAAAATCTGTGCGATAAAATAATAATACCGATCGCAAATAAAATTTAAAAAATTCTCGTGGAATAGAGATTTATTACTTGACAAAAATTAATTTATTTAACAGACACAATGATTTTTGAAGACTCAAGGTCATGTCAAAATTAATTTAAGTTTTAATATATTGATAGACGAAAACAATGGTGCTAATTATTCTTTTACTGATGTTTGCAGTTGTGATTCTAGCCTAATAACATGTGTTTATTGTTTTGAGATCTTATCATAGCCATATTGTATATTATTTGTTGTAAATGAACTACACAGTTAAATAACTGGATTTTAGAGATTTTATTTTACGATTTACTTTTAACGGATTAAGTTAAGGAAAAATATATTTTGTAATTATGACTGGTTTGAATCATAATAAACATTGTAGTATTTACCATAAAAGTGCAGCAGAAATTAGAACTATTTTACGTGTAAGTAATTATAAACATAATCTTTTTTTTTGAAAAAAAATTAAATTTTCAAATTTCTTTAGTATAATTCATATTATGTTTATTAGAAAAGAATTAAAATAAACATGTGAATCATTCTGTGAAATTTTTAATGTTAGTAAAAATCTTTATCGTTAAAAAATTTACGAATTCTGTGTAAAGATTTCAAAAATATCTCCTCAAGTCTCATAATTAAAATAAAAATTTAAGATATTATTTTGTATCATAGACACTTCAAATATTTTAAAATTATAATTTTCAAAAGTAAATCAATATTATTAACCTTCTCGAGAAATAAACATACATTTATCCTGTTTCATGGTTTTTAAGCTTTATCCACTTGTCATTACCGTAAATAAATTTTCTTCAATTAGGAGGGAAAAGTATCGTTAAATAAAAAAAGAACATTAATAGTTTTTTAATTTAATTATTATAAATGAAATACATTTCTCATAATTATTTATTTCAAATTACTTGGAGTATAAATTGAAGATTTTTGTCAATCTTTATATTTTATGAATCATATTTAATACTTTTAGGAATAAGTTCAATGATTGTCTTACATCCATACACGAGATTCATTTTGGTTATAAAAAGGTTCTAGATGAAGTCTAACTGTCTTGTTATGGCTTATAAATTTATTGCCCTATAATGATTCGTTCGTTCTTGTTCTATTGAAACTGTGTTGGAAAATACTTATATATAATTTTTAATGAAAGACAAATCTTTATGCAACTCCAAAAGGTCAAAGATCTATTATTGATATGTATTAAATTTATGGAATTTCGAATAGATTGTTTTAAAATCTGTAAATTGATATGATATAATTTCGAGACATCAAATTTAATGATATCTCTCACTTGAAAACTTTTATCGAGTTTTTTTTACATTCTAAGGAAGAAGAAAGAAAATAGTTTTTAACGAAAAATTCCGCAAAATATTATATTAAAAATAAATTGTATCACCGTTTCTTTCACTGCAGAACTCAGATATAATCTTTAGGAACGCCAATCTATAATTATATTAGTTAAACTAACCACTTCCCAATCTTCCCAATATTAACTATCAAAAAATCCTTTATTAAAGTCTATGAATTCCCTCACTACACACTTATAAAATTAATTAAGCATCATTTATATCAAACTTGATAAAATTCAAAAAAAACATCCTGATTTAAACTTTAAAATTAGCTGAAATTTTTAAGAATGTTACTCTTGTCTCGGCTGTGACAAATGTGAGTACTCAGGGTTCACTTACAACACTCAAAAAAAGCTAGTCTTATTGGCAGATGCAACCATTAAGTTTAACACCAAAAATATCTTAGCAGTAAAGTTAAAAAATTATTCAGATCTAACTATAATTACCCTTTATCAACTTATATTGTTACAGTCAATGTCAGAGACTTAACTGTGAAATGGACTTTGATTAACTACAAACCTTAAATTGTTTCACAAAAATGTTAATAACCCAGGAGTCTGGAACTATCTCTATTTATAATAATCGCTACTGACGGTAGAAGAATACTCGCCAAATGACAAATTACTGCCAATATCTCAATAAATATTTCACCTTTATAGGTCTATTCCAGATATTCAGAAAAATTTTTTCAAACTGCTTATTAGTTATTTCATTCAAGACTTTTTCAAACTTTTGAGATGACCTTAATTTGTATAGATATCACAACAAATTAACAAAAATATTTTTTAAGGTCATTTAAAAAGCAATTGAATTATAAACTTTCACTCAGAAACAAAAATTTCTGAGTTCTAAATTAATCAAAATTTTTTAGATATAATTACCATTTACGATTCTTCTGTTCTGATAATTTTATTTGACAAAAAATTTTTATTAGTGAAGCACAACTGGTTGTCCTAAAGCCCTTCCAAATTAAAATACATTAAGTGAATGAATTTCGACACAATATATGTTCAGGAAAGAAAATATAATGAGAAGTAAAAGAACTATCCTTTAAGGTATCTCAATCCATTTTGCAAAGAAAAAAGAAGGAAATGACAATTTTGTACAGATTTGAAATTACATAAGTTAGTGATATGATTAAAATGAATTCATAAAAAATATCGAAGAATTCTTTGACAATGTTGAGCGTTAACACGACTTTGCCACTTTGATATAAATATCGATTGATCGTTATTTTCCTTAAAAAAGCATGTATGCAAAAAATGCAACCATACCCTGAATAAAGAGTTACTCTAAAAATTAATAAAATTCTTTGAGTTTACCTAATTTACCCGAAATCTTTATGAGACTTATAAATAATGTGTTATGAATAGTTGAAAATTGTCAAGCTTACATTTACGGCGTTTTAGCAATATTCAATATTCTATTTCCAACAGATGTAGGGTAGAAAAAATAATAACAACTTTTCTGCAACTTGTTAAATCTTCAATCCTTGTGAAAAGAAATTATCGAAAAACGTATCATATTTAAAAAGAGTATAAATTTCAGGTAATCCTGATTTGACTAACATATGAAAGCAAGTAGAATCCTGGCTAGTTCTTACAAAATCCAAAAATTAAAATCCTAAATTCGATTTTATAAGCATGATTAGTGCTTAATCTGAATTATCATACAATTTAACATGGCTCTTTAATATTTTTTGACAAAAATTTAAAGAGAAAAATACGAAAAAACACTAATGACCTAATAAGAACATAAAAATATTTTGCGGAACAACAGATTTATCCGTATTTTATCTCTATTTAGATATCCGATATATTTGTAATCTAATTTATATAAATAGTTAAAATTCAAAAATTAAAAAGAAAAATTTCAAAGTTTGTTAGATAATATCTTTGGTTAATGTTGGATATTTTACTTTTTAGATATTCTTGTGTGTGAGAATTTTATTTAAAAAATGAAAAAAAAGAACCGTTTTATATCAAATCAATTAAATTCTCTAAAGATAAAAAGATAAGATTTTTTAAGACATAAATCAGACATGTTTCTAAAAAACTTAAAGATTTTACTATTGATCTATCACTAATAACTGGAATATAATACCCTTCTCAGTCATTTTCTAAGTCTTAAGGATCAGAAAAAGGTCTTGTTTAAATCATCTCACCTCTAGATTGAAAATTATTGTATTCCCTTAAAATTTCTCTCCAATCTACACCAAATAAAAACGTTTGCTCGTTTTTAAACTTAATAGACGATAAAATTTGGCTTGAATTCAAGAAATAGAAAGGACAATCATAACAAAACTTTGAAATCAATCATTTTCCTAATTGTTGCGACGGCTAATCGTTAACGATCGTATTATAATTATTATTCTCATTTTATTTGTACATAACACTGGCGCAGTCGGCAGGATGATAGGATCCATTGAAAATTTTGACGAAGCAGTAGAAACTTGGAGTACATTTTCGAAAGGTTCGGAAACTGGATAGAAATCAATAATGTCCTTGTCGTGAAGCAAATGGGAACATTATTGGCTTTGATGGGACCAAAAACATATTCTGTGGTCAAAACTCTTGCGAAGAACGACAAACTCAAGAATATGCCATTGAGTGATATCGCAACTCTTTTAAAACAGCATTATGATCCCGAACCTTTATTTGTTAGCGAAAGATATAGATTTTGGTCTGCCAAACAGAAAGATGATGAATCTTTAAACCAATATTCCCTAAGAATTCAATCACTTAGCGCTTCTTGTAATTTTGGAAGCTTCCTAGATTAGGCTCTTCGAGATTGCTTTGTTCTTGGAATACAAGACAAAGATAAAAATATTCGACCATCACTCATTATCGAAAAACAATTGAGTTTCACCGATGCGGTATCAAAAGCCGTAAAAATTAAAAGCGCTTCTAAGGACAGTGGTTAAATTCAAGGGAACGGAGATCAACTCAGCAAAATCAAATCTTTTAATAGCAACTATTCACCTCGACTCAAAAGGTGCTTTAGTTGCAACTCGACGGAACACCTCAGAGAAAAGTGTCCCTATCAAACTGCAATTTGCGACTTCTGCGGTATCAAAAAACATATTAATAAGACCTGTAGAAAAGCTTATTTTCAAGGGAAGCTAGATATAAAAAAATCAAACTATTAATTCTATAGACAATAATAATGATTTTTCCCCATTCTATGTTACTGTTTTAATTAATAATAAATCGATTCGCATGGAGATAGATACAGGTTAGTTGAAGAAACCCGCAAAGACAAAATTCTATCTAGAGTTATTTTGCTGCACAAAAACGGGTGGTTAAATGCTGAAAAATAAGACTCCTTAAAACCCTATGTACTTAAAAGAAATGAAATTTCAATGCTGAATTAATGTCTAGTGGTAAATGACCGACTAATCGTTCTCAGAGTTCTGCGAAAACTAATTCTAGAAAAACTTCACGAAGGTCACCTTGGAGTCGCTAAAACGAAATCGCTGACAAGAATTCATGTTTGGTGGCCTGGAATAGGAAAACAAATAGAGAAAGTGGTAGCCAACTGTCAACTGTGCCTGCCTAATAAAAGCAAGAATCCCACTTCGGCTCCTGTTAAAGCGTATGAGGAAACCAACTATCCCATAGAACGGGTACACCTAATTTTGCTGGACCAGTAGCGGGGTATATGTTTTTGGTTTGTGTGGATAGTTATTCAAAGTTTCCCGAAGTAATAATAAAATCTTCATTTACTTCCAATGATACAATAAAATCTTTAATCGAAATGTTTTCCAGAATAGGTCTTCCTAAAAAAATAGTAACCGATAATGGTCCACAATTTTCTTCAAAAGAATTCAAAACCTTTATATATCAAAATAATATTGAGTACATAACATCGCCTACGTATCATCCATCATCAAATGGATTAGCAGAAAGATTTATTCAAACCTTGAAGGGATCTCTGGGAGGAGCAAACGACAAAAATATATTCGAGCGATTACAAACTTTTCTATTCTCTTATAGAAATTCAGTCCATTCAACTCTAATGATGTCACCATCAAAAAAATTATGGGGGAGGAACATAAGGAATTGGTTCAACAATTTGGGCTCGAACACGATAAGAAACCAGCAAGTAAAAACCAGTCGTCATTTTATTATTGGTGAAGCAATACTAGTTAGAAAATAAGGAAACAAAAAGATCAAGTGGGAAATGGGCACGATCACGAAGGTCCTGGGAAACCAAATGTAGCAAGTAGACACAAAAACTGGAGGTATTCTAAGACACGTTAATCAAATACAACGAAGAAAATACTTGGAAAGGGTTGAAAAGAATCGACCAGCTGTGATTCATTTGTACAATGAGCAGAACAAGTTGGGATCGAGTGACAAAGTTCCAAAAGAATCAACATTGGATTTTACAACCGTTGATGATCCTAAAGACTTAACCTACGTTCCTTCAACAGATGTTTCTATGGACCAAGCAGCACCCACGCGTCGGTCTCAAAGATTAGAAGAGAGAGGGAGAAGTGTTGCTACGGCTAATCGTTAACGCTGGTATTATAATGATTATTCTCATTTTTATTAGTACATAACATTTGTGCAATTTTTCAGCCTGAAATTCTTGTGATTTAGTTAGCTACAGAGATTTTGAGTTAAATATGACTGAAGAAACAATTGAGAATGTTTAGTAAAATAAAATTTAAATTTCTCACACTTCGCAATAAGCTAAAAAAATTTATACAAAAGGCATCTACGATGTGTATTACATAAACTGAACGAAACTAGTCGTTGGAGCCTCCCCTTCACTAGCAAGTTGCATAAAATAAAAAAGGATGAAATATATATGATGGTTATAACTTTACATTACAGTTTATGGCTCAAAGCACTTGGGATAAAAATTTAGACACCAAATCATCAATTAGCAATTACTTCAAAAATGAAACTACCATTTTTAATGATCCCAGAAATATTAAGGGTCAACAAAGACAGGAAATTAATTATCTCATGTTTTTAAAACCTTAACAATTTTATTGAAATTCAAATGTAGTTAAGCAATAATTATTCATAACCTGCATTCGAGCATGTTGAAGGTTCAAAGAGAACCCTCAATGTTTTTTTTTCTTTTTCTAAAAAAATTATCCTCATAATTAAACGACATGTATTTACAGGGTAATTTTGGAAATTTCAAATGTCCTGAACTGTTCTTTCTTTTTTTACACTAAAATAATATTTTTTAACTGTTAATTATTCATATTTAATAGAAAATGTAGAAACCGAAGATTGTGTCACACAGATAACTTTTCAACTTGTCGACAAATAAAAGACAAAATGAATAAAAATTTCTTTTAATTAATCATGAAGCAGAGAAATCTCATTAAAAATATATTATAAGCTAAGATTAAAAAACATTTAAAAAAATCTATTAAGGAGGATAAAAGGTAGTCTTGATCGCATTAGGATTCACAGGAATGCAAACTACAATGGTCTGTGAATTATGCTTAAGAAAAACATCTTAAGATATAGAATTTAAAAAATTTGATGACATTAAAAATTAAAATCACTAATCACAATGTCCAATACCTTCAACAAACTATCGAAAATCAAGTACGGAACTAGTGATCTGGCACTTTGATATTTCTCAGATTCACAACAACCCTTTTGGAGAAAAGGCAATTTTTTGAGTTCAAAAAGCATGACATAACGATTAAATAAGCAAATTACAGGGTATTTATTCTCGTGTTACATCGATAATTTTTTTCTAACTAGCATAGTGTGAATTTGTCATAAGAGATTTTTTTTAATTTTTTTTCCACTCAAAAGCCAACCTTATCAAACTATGACAAAACTTTAAAATCATTTTATTAGTAATAGCTCAACGCACTCAAATATTCATTTTTATGAAAAACGATGAGTTGTGATTATATTTTTTGACAGTAATTTTAATGTCAATAACTTGATCAGCTGAAAATATAAAGCGTAAAATTACTCATTTACGAAATTTAATAAAAACTTTACAAAAATAACTTTAAACTTCCTATTCTGATTGAAATTTATGTATTAGTGTAAACTAAAAATTTATTAGTTATAATCAAAATTGGATTTTAATTGTTATTCAACAATTGGGTGAATTTCTTTAAAATTTAATAAGTTAATAAGAATGATTATTGTTATTTTTTCTAGGTTTCTGGCAATGAAGAACTAAATTCAGACACATACTCTGGTTAAAACTATCAAAACCAGTAAACTTCAAATGATAATTTCACATATGAATCTGATGCACTTCATCGATTATTTTGGGTAATTAAGTCATCTTCAAAAATTAGATTTTATGTTGTTAAGAAAATTACCTATTTTATTCTTTATTTTCAATTCTGAAATAAATGAAATTTTTCATTAACGAAAAAATAAAAACTTTTCAATCCACAAGTTATTTAATGAATACCTTTTTTGATGAGAAATAATTTCAAGAAGAGTTTTTTTGTATTTAATCTTTAAAACAAGAGCATTTGGTAATACATTTTTAGCAATTTTTTTCTTAAATTTTCCCAAATATATATTGGCAAATTAGAAAAAATTTTAATTTGTATATTTTAGTTTGATGAACAATGACATAAATGCAAATAAACTTTAAAAAAAGTTAAAATCAAAAACATTTCAATTTACGAGACTCAAAAATTTAAATGTTGACTTTATTATCAAGTTGTTTTAAAAAAATCATTGATTCATGAACTCTCAAATTCTCATATAATATTAGGAGATCTTTAGAGATGGATGAAAGCCCTTCTAGTTAGTATGAAAAAGTAAATTAACTAATGATTTCAACTTAATTTAAATCGTATTTTCGTTTCTACATTGACAAAACGCAACGGTCGTTACGGAAGTTGAGAAACTATGCACATGATAATTAAAAAAAAATTTAATAAAGCCTTTTAAATTTTATTTTCATAAATTATTACTGTCTATTCAGTTTAATTAACATTAATTGAGACATTGATGTGTTCCCAATTAAGCGAATTTCACTTTTTTCAATTCATTTATTTGTTTTTAACAACTAAGGCCATTAAAGAAAAATCCACCTTAACTTAAACAATACATATATATTTCAATTTTATTTATTTTATTAACTCTAAAAGTTAAAATGACATATTTATTGTTAAATTATCACATAAATTACGTATACTTTTGAAAGATAAACTTTTTAAAAAAATTTTAATATAAAAATAAGAGGAGATAGGTACAACAATTTATTTTAATGCGAAACTTGAGTAAAATTTGTCTGTCTTTTGTTTATGTTGTATTAAGACTTCGACAAAATCAGAAAATATGTTGAATGCTGAAGTAGGACTGCTTTATGTTCTTCTTGCAAAAAGAAACGTTGTAAAATGGGAATACATTATTTTGCCTCCTAGTTTGACTCAAACAAAGCTGACTGATTAAAATTGTCATTTTAAAATTTTAATTGTTTTTATTTAACACATTTGACAATTATTTTCTCACAGTATTCATTATTATCGTACTGAGGTAAATTGTTATCGATGTTTAAATTTCTTAATAGTTAATAATAGTGACTGGCAAAATGTCCTTAGTTTCTTCATCGCTAAAAATTTTGATAAATTTTAATGTTTAAAGAGGAAGTTGGTAAAAATTTTCTCTATTTTTGTTGTTTTTAAAGCTCGCCAATCTTCAGCGACAAACTGTATTGCTTGAAAAGGGAAATTTTTAAACTAATTTCTCAGGCTCCTTGTAACTTTATAATAACTTTCATCAATGGATTCAACTATGTAATTTAATATTTTGCCTCCATAAAATGTCTTAAAATTTTTTATTACTTCTCTGTTAATTGGAGGCACTTAGGATGTGATAATATAAGGAAAAAATTACAGCTTTATATTTTGTAGAATGTCTAAATTAGGAGGTACCACACAATTGTCAACAACTAGTAAAATTTTTCGTTGTGTAAGTTTGAAATTTTGGTCCTAAATAGTAAGCCTATTTTGAAAAATTTATAAATAAGCCTAAGTCTTTTTTTTTGTGGTACTTCACTGGTAAACCCCCAATTATTAGCACCTTAAAACATCGAAGTCATGCATTCTTTTCTCTGATCAGTAGCTTTTTTTTGTGAGTACCAAATTATAGTTGTACAGAATTAAACAGAAATTAGGTCTATCGCCTTTTTTGAATAGACAGTGCAATGTGATTCAGCAAAGGAGTCATCTGGTGTATCATGATAATAGAGGCAGGTTTAATCTAGAATCTAAGTGTCACCAGCATTAAAATTTTCTATTAATGTAGAAATTTTCATAGTTTTTAACTCTTCTGCACTTTCGTTATCGGCGCCCCCGTTTTCACCGTGCCGCATTTCCAGATTTAATATTGTGTTTTGCTTTCAATCGCCTTAATCAACCATCAGTTGCTCTAAGATCTTTGCAATCTAGTTTTTGGGCAATCTTCTTTGATTTCACTTTGAATATTGGCGCATAGATATTTCCGCTATTGCCACTTACAAAATAAAACTATTGATAAAGTGCTTCATTGACTTTTAGATTTTCTCCCTTACGTTTTCTTTTGAATGTTTCTGATTGTCATTTTTGTTATATAAATTTCTCACGCAGTTTAGTTTCTTTTAGTAAAACACGCGATATAAATATTTTGGTAAATTAGTTAATTTAGCGAGCCTAAGATATGTTTAATTAAATTGCTGACATTTTATTTTAATATACAAAGAAATTTTTCTAGAAAGTGTCAAATTTAAGAAGAATAAAATTGTCAAAAAATAAGTTGACTCACTGTTTACGTGGAAGGTGTATTGGTGATTGAATAAATACTCAAAAATTTTGATAATCATCACATTCAAGGTTTATTGGTAACTGAATAAGATCGGTTGACAACACTCCGATTAGCTTTGAGACCGCACATCATCAAATTCTCAGTACACATTATTTCGTGAGAATATATGTAACATAATATATAATTTAATCTTAAATTAACTGTCTCAATTAAGAGGAATTTTGTCCTTATAAAACCATATAAATTTATAATTTTTGTTTGTTTGGTTTCTGTTCTTCTAGATTTGTGTCAATCAACTGGAATCGACACTTTTTTCGAATTTGATACAAAAGTAGAAAAATTTTAAATTATCAACCATGCATAAAACTTTAGATTCAGAAATTAAAAAAATTTGAATTATGCGTTGAATTAGTAAGTCATTCTATTCATATAAACTGATTAATATTATAAAGGATGTCATCCAGAAATATAAATTTGTGTGAGTTCTTTAATTAAATAGTCTGTTTTTATTTTTTATTTTATCATCTAGCTCGTTGTAGATATTTTTTAAATTTCAAGATGGTATTTAATTAAACGATTTTTCCATAAATATTAGAATCACTAACTCACACCTTGACAAAAGAAATTAATTTTTGGATTTTGTTTACTTCATTACACCGAAATTGAAATTTAATATGAAGCATACGACTTCAGCACAGAGAATTAAAATACAGGAAATTTATTTCATTGGCATATAGAAGATTTTTTACTTTTAATCCTTTGAAAAAGCATGTTTTAGATATTAATTGACTTATAATAATACAATAAAGTAAAATTTTCATCCTTTCATTAAAACGTGTTAAAATGGCTGGAATATACTGTTCTATGAAATTCTTAAAATTTAACGTAAATATGTATTTCAAATTTAAAAACATGGATAATATTAATGAATATTTTTCCAATTTTCTGCTACATAAAAAATTACTAAAATAATAAGAAAATTAGGCAAAAAATCTTTTTGTAATTTTATAACTAATCTATATTGTCTGATTTTCAGCTGTTGTATCGTTGGTCCACTTTTAAGTCATCTTTTCGCTATATATTAAAAAATATAGGCTTTTTAAGAAATGTAATCATTAAATTTTTGTTTTGGTGTTAAAATTGGATTTGTATTTTTAATGATATTTTCTTTTATTTCTTTTAATTGTAATTATAAAAATTTTTTATCCTCCCACACTAATTTCTTGAATATTGCCTGTCATTTGACTTTTTTAACCAAAAAAATTTTATCATGATTCCCAATGTAAAGTAGTAGATTGATGATTGTTCTTAACTGAAATTTTATAGCAAACACTCAATCCTATTTTTAAAACAAAAATTATATCGTAAATAACTGTTTTCTATTCAAAATTATCTTTAAGTCGAAAATTGCACCGTTTTGGAACATAACGGTAGACTCAAAGGAAACTATGATTTAAATTATTAGTAATATTTAAAAAAATTACAAAAATAATAAAGGTTTTATGCTCTTAGATAGATATCATTAAGGCTGATATGTCCACTTTTACTCCCGTCATATCAATTTTTTCTATCAACACCTTTCTAACTCAGTAATCATTAATTTTATACTGCCATCTTAGATTTAAAAAAATTTAAATTATCAAAAGAATGAAATGAAATTGAGAATTAAAAAATATTTTATTTAATAAGAACAAATGTCAAGAGGTTATATAAGTCTATGTTTATGATTAGTTGGTTAAACTCAATTTTCCATGTTCAAGTTATCAATGAACGGTAAATTTTCCAATTTTTTTCAATATTTAACGTCTTTGAGTCATTATTGTCAAAATATTGTCTTAAAATACCTTTTAAGAAAGATATCATTAATTATTGATTTGTAATTTTGTGACCTAGAAGATTTTAAGTCCTTTGTATCGTGTACTATCAAACTCTTTCAACGAATTCTTAATTGAAGTTTGTTTTTTTAAAAACAATTTTTTAAAAGAAATTTGGTTTATTTTTTCGATAATTTTTTATTTTCTTGAACTTTCACAAAATGAGAATTATGTTGAACAAAAAATTGTCATTTTTTAAAAATTCACATCATTATTTAGCCTGTAAAAAATAAAATTACTTAAAAAGATTTCTGTTAATTAACTGTCAGATAAAGATTAGTAATTTAAAACATTAAAATAAATAATGAGATTTCCAAACTTTAAATACCTCAAATTAACTGATCGGTATCGGATGGATAGTTTACCATTAAAAATAATTTATTGAAAATTTAAATTCAAAAAGATTTTTACCTTATTTAATATTTTTAATATATTTTCTTGAATCAAATTCTTCAGGACAAATATTCGAGTTAACGAAAAAATTGTCAGAGTTTTTGAGTAAATTCGTGAAAAAATGTGAGCTTTAGTTAGAATAATGTGAAAATAGGTGCTTAATCTCATTTCAAAATAAAGAAAAACAATGTTTATCAACATGCTAAATTGTTTTAACGTAAGAAAATTTACTTTCTTTTATCATAATTTTCTAAATTTCGATTACAATAATTATTTTTGTATTTTTTAAAACGTTATTATAAATTCATTAAAAAAGAAAAGCGACATAAAAAAAATAAAACTAATTAAAGAAAAAAATTGGCTTTGTGTGATTGAAATTTGGTCACGAAGATTTAATCGAGCAAAATTTTTTCTGCTTAAACTTATAAAGTTGTGAGTATTCATCGTTGATTATAACTTGGTAATTCGATAACCTAATAATAAGTTTTGAAAAAGAAATAAAAGCTACCTATTAATGAATAAACTATAATAAATTCTTTAATTATAGAAAACTGTAATTTAAACATAGATGCATTGACTGGGATTAACCAGCAATTTTTCCTCTCATTTTTTTGACTACGAAAAGTTGTTGAGAATATTTTAAACCAATTTTTATCTATTCTATATTTTATTAAACCTGAAAACAGGAAAAAAGAGCATGATCGAAGTTTATCAAAACTATTCTATTAATATTCTAACTTTCGTATATAAATCTGAAGATAGTCAAAAACATTGAACCTTTAATCAAGGGAAAATAATTACCTAAAAAGTTTGTTTATGTTTTGCAGAAGACTTTATAGTTCAAATAGATTTTAAAAAATATTTATAACAGATTGAATCGAGAAAATTGACTTTAACATGAATGACACGTTATAATCATTATTTACCATAAATCCAAGCAAAGAAATATTTTTAAGTGAGTAAATGAAAATATAATCTCATTTAAATTTATTAATTTTTTAAATAAACATTAGAAAGATATATAAATAAATACTAGTTATTAAAGACTTACATCCAATCAATTTAGTTATTATTTGTGAGATTTCTTTTTATTACATGATATCAGTAATATGTTATAATTCTTCGTTTAAAAATAAAAAATTATCTTCTGAATTATTAAAAATGAAGCCAAGAAAACCTTTACTATTTATTCTAAGATTTCAGTAAAAAATAATTAAGTCCAACTATCGTTAAATTTTTGAACAATACTATCACTAGTTAAACTAAAAATGTCAGAAAATGTTAAAAAAATAATAAAATAGCATTATTTTAGTTTTTAATGTCTTTAAAGGTCAGATTTTGTTAGTTACATTGCGATTTTGTTAATTTTTTCTAATTTGTACATGATTATTATTTTGCATCGAAAAGAAAGAAAAAAATTTAATCGAAAATTGATGTTTAAAAAACTCAATCAAAATGAATTATTGATAAATATTCTCAACACAATTTTCAGGTATATTTTTTACAAGAGACATCCAGTTACGTTATTTATTAGCTTTTTACCAAATGAAAAATTTTTAAAAAATTTTCAGACTTCTTTTCCAAACATGCTTGTTTGTTTAATCTCGGAGTATTCAATTACCTCTAGTTTAATGGAAAAAATCAACCGCTCCAAAGAAATAAATTTTTTAAACTTTTCAAACATACCAGTGTTAATAACAATAAAGCTAGGTATTTTATTAACACCAAAAATTAAAAACCATTAGAAATCTGTAATTCTTTGCTTATAGGAGTATATATATTCTCATTATAAAAGAAAGGTTGAGCCGTGGGCTATCTTGTTTTACTTTTTACAAATCAACAATATCTAAATATTTGCCTTAAACAACAACAATTTTTTTTCCTGATCAAGTCAGAAATATTAAAAAAATTATTTAATAAACACATAATAAGGCTTAAATTTTTTAATTTTTATTTAACCTTATCATTTAAATTTTCACGGTAAATATTGAGTGGATTGATTAAGATGGCATCATCTTAATGATATTTTTACCATAATTCTTCAAAAATTTTTGTATAGAAACGTTCAATTTATTATTAAATCACATTTGGATAAAAATTAGCATAATTTAAAAATAAATAAAGTAAAATTTCTCAATCTTTTTTCATTCTTATGGTAAACCCTCTCCAATATAATCAGTGGTATTGTTTTTGATTCAAAGATCATCAACAGTTAGATAATTAAAAATAAGTTTCAGGAAAAAGTTTTATAGCCATAAAAATATTTTTTCTCAGTTTAATTTTTATTCAATTAAGGTCAGATAATTTTTATGGGAAATTACATATGGGGCATTCTCATTTCCCTCTAGCAAGATCATAATATAAAAATCGGACTTGATGTCCAAATAACTTTTAATCACCCAACTATTGCACTAAGATAAAAATTAATTAGAAATATTCATCAAATTCATAATAAAATAATTTTATAACAATTAAAAATCTGCTAAAATTGAATAAAATCCATCGTAAAAACCAACTAAAAACTTAAAATTATGTAATTGTCTATTTATAATTTTTGCACAAATATCACAAGGATCAATTATTGATAACTTTTTCTTACTTTACTCATGACAAATAAGTGAAATTATGAGAAATCCAACCTTTAAATATTTTTCAAGTAGAAAATAAAAGTAAGATTCAGAAGAATATAAAGATAAAAAACTAAAAATAAAGAATTTTTAGAAAAAATATCAAAGAAGCAATGATATTTGTGTTATTTTCAACTCTCGAACATATGATGCAATAAAAAAAATTTTAACCTTAAAAGATAATTAAATTATAAAAAAATCTAAAATTTATTTGACTTTATTTTCATCATCAGATAAAAAAGGCAAATGATTTAAGTTTAAGATATTTTAGAACAATCTATTACAAACGTGAAAGGGATAACAACACCAATTCTCAATTCTTTTCGAACCTCAATAAAACGAAAATAATATTGTTAATTTTAAAAATAAATGAAAATTAGGAATAATTTTAAACTTTTTAAATTGCATAAAGTTACTGATAGTAGAATCGATCGACCTTAGCAATGAGATCGACTTTTTATACAATGTTACAACCAACAAGTCGGTAAATGATACAAGCCTTCTACAATATTTTTGTTAAGGTAAATATTTAAATATGATAAAAAAAATATTGGCTATTTTATTTTTTAAAGACCCTATCTTTAATAAAATTTTGAATTAAGAATGACAGAGGTTCTTACTGGTATTAATAGGAATTTTACTTTCATATTAGAAGGTAAAAAGGCTCTGTAAAATTTGATTTTGTAAATATATTTGTAATTAGAAGACTTTTAAACTGAGGGATAATTATAAAATATTTTGAATTTAAAATTTAAGAAATCATTTCTTTTTTTTTGATTTTATAAGAGTTTAAATTTTTAAAAATTAAATCAAACCGATTTGATTTTACTTCAAAATACGAAATATTTTAACAAAAATTTATTGAATAGTTATGGAATTAAAAATATTACAGAGATTTATAATAAAAGAAATTTAAAAATAGAGATTCAGTGCCGAAAAAACTTTTAACAATATTGACGATGTTATAATGGATTTAATGTGTCTCATTAATTTATTTTTATAACATCAAGGTTTACTGAAAGAACTTAAACTGCAAAAATTAGTCTGAAAAATACGGTGTTTATTTGCTAACAGAAAAAGCTCAATTTTGTCCGGAATAAAAATTAAATTTTCTGCATGAAATTGTAGCAGAATTAATTAAATATTTGCAGTTTAAACCTAAATTGAAATTTCCGATATTTACAAATATGAATTTTTAGCAAGATGAATATTAAAGATGAAGTTATCATGATTGATTAATAAGTTTTTTATGATGAAAATTGTTTTAACATTTATTCTTTTAATATTCTAAGTGAAAATGATAAAATTTATTTAAACAAATAAATACGATTGATTTTAATATATCAAGAATTTTTATTTATTTTAAGCCCTCAAATCAACTTATATCTGAGTATATTCCAAATGAGATCAACAGTTTTACCGGAGCCAAATAACAACATCATGATCAAAAATATTTTGAAGTGTGTTAGTCAATGTCTGTTACTCCGTTTCGTTATTTATTCTCTAATTTTTATATTTTACATAATTTTTGTAAAAATTCAGTTTAAAAAAATTCATTATAAGGTTTATTCGAAGAAAACTATTAATATCATTCATGTGGACGAAATATCCACCACATAATGATGAGTATGAAAGAAGAATTTTTTTATTAAAAATTCAATTTAAACGATAAATTTAAAGAAAAATAGTTTTTCGAGTCACTACTGAACAAATTATCTCGATATATCAGTTCGTGAAATATTTCACAGGTGGTTAAAAAGAGCAATACTATTTGTTTTACTGATTAATCAAAATATTGAAAAAGCTAACACATTGTACACACTATAAAAAAGCTCTAAGTCATACAAATAAGTTAATTTTTCTAAGTGAAATGCAAAAAATGCTCCTAAAGTTTCTATTTATAATAAATTATAACGTATCCGTTCTCACCTGATTGTTAATATATGACATCATAATATAAAAACATTGATAATTAGCATTGATATAAGTGTGGAAAATAGGCCGTGGTATCTTTTGAAGAGTTAAGCACGATTCAATACTGCTTCATGAATCAAAAAATGAAGCATGATATGCTTCGATAAAAAAGGTTAGAAGTTAATTTATGTTCACTTGATTAATTATTATATCTTAATTTTAATTTACAGTAAAATAAAGCTTCTCTAAAGAAATATCATTCTTGCTCATTTTACAATTTTTTTCAAAAATATCAAAAAGATCAATTTAAATTGTGATATTTATTGTTATTTGCTTTATTATTTTTATTATTAGCCAAAAAGTATTTCAGATTGCAGTACTTAACAGTATGTTTACTACTATAAGTAAAATTCACTATTTCTATTAATCAGACACTATTTCGAAGTGAGTCTACTTTAAGACAACACTAAGAAAGGTTTATTCAAATAATAAACCGATAATTGACGTGATGAGAACTTACCTCAATTAAATTTTGAGCCGAATAGAAGAATTCAATGATTGATTTTTCAAAAAGGAATTCTGTAACTGATAAATAACTTTCGATATTTTAAAAATATATCATCAAAAAAATGGTCAATAAAAATTCCAAATTAAACTTCTATTTATGAAAATTTTATTTTTATATGAATTTACCAAACTTGCCACCTAAGAACTTATTTATATTGGTAATATAATTCCCATTGATCGGATTAAAACTTAAATTTTTCTTAAAAATTGTTTAACAAAAATTTTAATCCAATTTAACAAACTTAACACTTTATAAAAATTTTCGATATTGGTTTGTGAACTAAAAATAATTTTATTTTATTCTTTTTTCAAAAATTGAAGTTTTATTGCAAACTTTTAAGTTATTTTCCTCTCATATTGATTGCTGATTATTTATTAAGAAAAAATTAATATCTGTAATAGAATGATTAAAAGTGTAGAATTGTATTACCGATTTCCACATGTGCTTTAAAAACAGTAAGAATTTATAATAAAACAAAGAAAATAAACTTTAGATATATTTTTGATCAAATTAATTAAAAATGCATAAAATAATGAAACATTAACAAAACAGGTTCTATCTTTACTAAACCACTTTTTCAATAAAATTTAATAAAATTGACACGAAAAATTAGCGTTAAAAAATGGAACAAAGCTTTGATCATATTTGAGGAATATAAAATTTTATTTTTCTGAAATTTTTATCGTCGTTAAATTTTTTTTGAATATCTGACATCCATAAATTATTTTTTGTTTCTCTATCAAGTCATAAATTCCAATATTTTTTCAGGATGATTTTTGCTTTTTTAGTTAATTTATTTATTGCACGCATATACTTTAAATGTTTTTTGTGTGAATATGGAAGCATTCTAGATAAAAAAATTCTTTGTGCAACATTTAAATAAAAAAATACATTTTTAATAACTTGGGATAGCTCCAATTTGCATTATTTAAAAATATTTTTTCTTATAAATTTTTCTTGCAAAAAATAAGTCGAATAAAAATAGATTTTTGTTTAAAAAATGAATACCAAATTTTTAATTACAAGTGAAAATTAGTGAAAGATTCAATGCCACATTATTGCCTGACATGGCGAGGAAACGTTCTTCATTATACCTCTGCTTGGTCAAAATATATTTGTTTATTTCAGATTTAATACATCGTTAGGCCATTTTTCTTAATTTGAATAGTAATTGTCAAAAGTGAAATAGTTGGAGAAATCATTTAATTCAAAAATCGTCTTGTTGCTAAATTAAAATTTCATCTAAATTTTCTTTTATATTTATCTTTAATCAAACAACAGGTAGTCATAGATGTTCTTTGAATAAAAAACTTTTTAATTTAAAAACATAAATCTTTAATTTTTAGTGTGTTCAGCATTTCCACATTTCAACGAATTCATTCTTTCTGCATGATTTAGTATTATATTTGTACTTTTTACTTTTTTAGAGAATTTTAAATAATTGTTATATCATTTATTAGCTTAGTAATCCTATAAAATTTTAATAGTTTTTCTTTACTCTTACACGAAAATTTTACCCAAATAGAGACTTAATGTGATTTTTTTTTGAAAAAATAATTATTGGTATCAAATAAATTTTTAAATTATAAATCTCTGTTTTAAAAGGGTGGATATGTTCTTAGCCGCTAATGCCATTGGTTTTACTACTTTCATCGTGTTCTTGTATAAATCTTCATCTTAATGTAATTTCCTATTTTTGGAATAAAAAAATAACTAAAATCCATTCAAAAATTTATTTTATCTTTTCGATCTAATTTCTTTTTTACTCTTAACAGTTTTAAATTGTTATAGTTATCTTATTGTCTTTGAGCAGCTCGTTTTATCTCTAATTATCTTAAACTTCTGAGCTGTTTTTTTTATTTTATTTAAAATTAAGGCATATAAGTTTAAAAAAAATGTGGATATAGCTTGAGCTGATGTTTTTCGTAAATATGCTCCAATTTGGCTCCTATCATAACAAAACCGCAATAACAGTTTTTATATAAATGGTTTATCATTATTGCTTTTTCTGTTAAAAAACAAATTCAAAATACATGCAAAAAATAAGATTAAATTGTTAAGAGTAATCCGAGATATTACGAATTATTCTATTCTAAATAATGCCTTATCTTTGTCTCAAGACGAATGTCGATCCTTCTAAACTTTCTTCTTCAGTTGTCAGTGCTTTATCAAAATCGGTCGCTCAAGCTACTGAAAAACCCGAATCAGTATTTTAACCTTTAATTGAAGAGGGTGATGGTGTCCCTAGAATATTGTGAGCATATGTTGTTTGGAGGTGAAAGTGGTCCTTGCGCAATAATGCAGCTTTTAAGTCTTGGAACAATTAGCGATACTTCGACTGCTACTCAAACTATTATGAATTCGGTCACAACTCTCCTTGATATTCCCGGTGACAGGTCTAAACTATCTTAATATTAGAATGTGTCTTTTGTTCTCGTTTTTCCCTGAATCTAATGTTGGCTACAACGGACGTACAGCTGAGCACTTCACTTCATCAGTGGAAAAACCTGAGATAACCAATTAGCTTATTTTAATTTTTTGCCAAGTCACAGCACTTATCATTTTTATTACCTAAAGAAAAAAACTTAATTTTTAAATTAAACTATTCTCAAGATGTGTTTTCTTAAATTTAATAATAAAATTATCTTATTACAAAGTTTACAGCAAACATAAAACTGGTTTTGGTAAGAATAATATACAATTTTCTACTCAGAAGCTTAAAGTAAATTTTTAAGTAAGGTTATTTGTAACACTGACACCTAAATCAGTTTGTTATGAGAATTAATCGAACAATATTTTTTATTCTAATCTTCTTATTAATAAAAGGAATAAAATTCATGTGTATGTTAATGAAATCGTTTTCAAGGAGTTAACCATATCTAGTTTTGACTCCTTTTCAGTTAAACTACCATTTTAATTTTTTTATGGTTGTTTTCTCCTGACCAAATAGTCTGCCCTATTTTTGAGAGAAATAAACTTATTTAAAATTTAATTTTTTATTTTTGTGTTAGTTTGGCTAAATTTTACGGTTTTTTAAATCATTTATGCAATATCATAAAGTTGCAATACGATGTTGTTATTTGAATTAATAGTATGATCAGTGACTGTGACTCGGTTTATTTTTGCAAAACTTCCAACTATACGCCTTTCATGCTAGCTAGAGGTATCTTCTTAAAATCAACCCTGTGATCTATTTTTATCGAAAAGATTTTACCTTCTTATTCAGAAACAAAAGTGTAAAATGTTATGTTATTTTAAAATATCAGAAGTTGAGTAAGTATTACTTTTAACATTTTGCAGATATTAGAGCTTAAAACTCCCAATAAATCGGTGTTTTAGCAATTTTATAATTTTTCGCAATAAGCAGCTTGGATCCAATACAAATTTTATCGACAGATATAAAAAAGGGAAAACATGTTGAGAAGGTTTATTAAATGAAATTTATTTGATAAGGGATATTTAAAGTTTAAATTTTCATTAATTCCTTTTTGGGTTCATTTTTGAATGCTTAGTTCACGAAAGAGTAATTTAATCAAAAGAGGAGAAGTAAAATATGAATCAACCGAACAATTTATTTTCCCCTTAAATCGAAATTTAGGCATAATAGTTACTCAGCAGTCAAACCAAAGCATCTAGTATGTGGCGTGGTAAACCTTACTGTAACTAAGGGGTCTCAAGCATGATATCCGCAACGCATTTTTTTCTACCTATGGCACTGACATAATTATAAATATTTAAATTTCATTTTTCAATTGTTCTATTGTCGTTGTTTTAAATTTTGTTAGTAACACTGGGAATGGTTTCTTTATTAAAAATCAAGACTTATATTGATGCCCTTGTTGACACAAAACACAGCCAGGTCAGTCAGTTCAGAATTTGACTGAAGTTAAAGTTACCCAAACACAGATACCCCAAATATGGTACAAATTGACAACATTACATGTGTAATAAATGAATTTTAGAAATTTTGTAAAATTCTACGTTCTTATTATGTTGTCTTATTGATTTACTTTAAAAATTTTTAACAAGTTTTGGCAATCCGGCTCTCGAGGTACTTTATAATTTTTCACTTGGCCCTAGAAGCAATTTGAGAGTGATACCCTTATTGTAAATCATACGATCACAGCAATGAAAATACAATAATGAACTTGTTTAATTAGAAATCTACGTTCATTCTGCGTGAGACTTAGATTCATCGATTCACGGGAAAATATTACATTTTCTACGTCCATAAAATTCAATGAAATTTTTGACGATTATTAGATAAAAGTGAAACGTTAAAATTTGAAAATTATCACAGGATATTTTATAAATGGTTGGGTATTATAAATAATACTAAAAAATATAAACGGAAAAGTTTATTAAATATAGATTTTTTATTTTCTCTTCATTTTAATTAATTTTTCTCTTAATGTTTATGCAATAATATCAGAAAATAAAATTATCAAAAAAATTTCTATATATCAAATATAAGTTCGATAAAATTGTGCATCTTTAGACAAAGAAAACCTTAGAGGAATTGATAAAAATAACGAATTTTGAAAAAGAATATTTCATCGAGAAATTACGGGAGTTCATGAATATATTTTCTGGGTTGAAAAACAGCACAAATATAATAGCAAAAAGAAATAACTCAAACTATTTTTTACAGAGAAATTTATTGTTCTCTTAATTCTTGAGACACTTGTTCCGAAAATGATCGATAATAATTAAAGTGCCAGACATGGCATCTATTGAAAGAACGATGTTTTGATTTAAAGTTTGAAAAAATAAGGCTATCTGTCTAATTCTATTTATTTTCCCTTTTATATCCAAAATGTACTGTTAATCTGGCTTTATATTTATGAATTTGTGCCACATAAATCAATTTTTGTGCTATAATGAATAAAATCCGTTTTAATTTCGTCGAAATAAAAATTTTTTGCATTTTTTTATAATGGTAAGAGAAGTTTAAAGTAAAATATTGGCATTATTTGGTTCATTCCGACACAATAAAAGTTATCTTGTGCATGCCCCATCAATTATTTTTTAATTCATAACTTCTCGATTTGAAATTATAACGCACATCAGATAATTTTGCTCTTTGAATATGGCTGCAAGAGAAGGAGATTTTTATTAGTCTGTATGCGTCTATAAGATATGGACATGTGTAGGGTTACAGTCATTCAAAAATAAATTATCGTTGTTTCACATCCTGCGATTTTTTTGCAATGTTTTTCACCTTTTGTAACATCTTGGTTGGCTAATTAAAGAGTTGTCTTATTGAGTAATATTTAAATTTTTAAACCAGCAGCTTTAACTTTCTAAAAATGTGGACTCTAATATGTTAGTGTTTCGGCAACTCATTTAACAAAAAACAGTCAAAAAATTAATTTTCATAGATATTACTTATCTGCGAATGTAACTTTAACGTAATTCAACTTCACTTCCCTGCTTACCATAAGAGCAATCAAATACAATGTCTACTAAAGAATTTTGCACATTACTGATAATTAAATTAACTGATGATTGAATTTGATTGGTTTTTTAAATTATTTATTTATTTTTATTTCTTTGTAAACACCCACAATTTATTATAACTTTTTTGGATCATTAAAAGTATTTCCTTTCTGATATTATTCTTTGACCTTCTAGAAAAACTTAGATAAAAATAACTTAGGCTAAAATTTATATTTTAAAATATATTCTTTGAATAACTTGAATTTAAGTTGTTGTTGAAAGTTAGACCATATATTTATGAAATACCATATAATTTAAAAAAAATCCTTTTTTTGAAAAAATTAGTAAAAAGAATAATAGAAAATTAATTTGCAAAATATCAATAAGGGTTATAAATATTTGAAATTTAATTTAATAAGCCATAACATGTTAAATTCATTTAATTTTTACAATCCCTAAATTCTGTTGAGTTTCTTTAAGCTTATTAACTAAGTTCATTGACACTTATCTTCCAAAAATTAAACTCAATAAATGCACCTATGAGTTTAAATTTCCAATTTCATAAAGTATTTAGACGAGACATGAATATAACAAAAAACGTGTTGATATAAGTATGATATTTACAAAAAATCAACATTCTTCATCAGAATTATCTTGTGAGATGTCTAACTCATTAAGAAGATCCTCATGCTCAAAGAAATCATCTTCGGTTTCGATATCTTGAGAAGGAAAATCCAAATTGCTTCCAGAGCCTGCATGATCTGAGGTCAGAGAAGGTTTATTTGGAGATTGGAACACATGAGGAGCAGTTTTTGTTCCAAGTTGATCTTCAAGTTGAGAAAAAAGAAGATCATTCTAAATAATGAAAACACTCACTTTTTCAACCTTCTTCATTATATGACCGTGTAATTCATGAGCCATATTTGTAATTTGATGATTTTCCCCATTATATTTGATACAATTTTTAAGGATTAAATCAACATCATTGAAAAATCTTTCACGATTTTGATAATGATTAGTAATACACTGATTTCTAATTGTTTCTAAATCCATCGGTTTTTGAACATATGTATAATAGTCACGCACTAATTTTGTATTCACAGGATATATAAAAGGTACTGCAACTGCAAGTGTTTTAGCATTAGTTATAATATCTTCAAATAAATGGGACATTTTTATTTGAGGATCATCACCAAGTAATGGATTGATTTCTTTTTCAATTGAAAAAATGCATTGGTTTCTTTCATCAATGTATTCTTGACATTTATCAAGAATTAGCTTTGCTGATTGAGTTATTGGATGATCAAGCCCATTATAAATTATTGAATTAGAGTGTATTTGTTTCATATCAGCAATAAAATCATCCCTGTGTTTATAAAGTAACGTTTTCGATTTTTCCTTCATGGTTTGAAAATCCATTGGCTGTTTTATGATAGTAAGATAATCAGGAACTTTTTTTATGCAAACAGGTTGATGAAATAGTATACTTTCTGGGATTTCTTTTAATTTTGTGATGATTTCCTCAAAAATAGCGTTTAAAGATATAGCTGGATCTGTTCTTCTCCTAAATATTCCACGTGGTTGTTTAGAAGGTAATTCACAATAAAAATCATCTCCTTTCTTTCGTTTTTTACCCGAAAAGTCTTTTGGCATTTTAAGAAGTAAATTTGCTTTTGTAAGCTCATCTGCAGCTTCAACTAGAGCTTTTCCAACGACAAGGCGTGTGCCTTCAACCTTAAGAATATTATCAGTTGTAATGGGTTCTGGATCTTTAATTTTAACACTTGCGTCTGAATCGGATGATTTATCAAAACATTTTGGTTGGCGAGTTTCTATGTATCTTGGGCATATTTTATTAGTACGCATATGGCCAACATCACCACAGGCTGTACATTTAACCGAAAGTTTAGTCTTGTTCTTTTTTTCTGGAACATCCAAAGTTTTTTCAAACTTTTCTCCTCTTTCTTCGTTGCGCCTAATTCTTCTAAGTTGGTCCATAACACGCTTCTTTTCTTTTCGAAGTTCTTCCATAGTTTTATTATCATAACGAGCATAAACCTGACGATAATTGGGATTTTTTGTTATACGAAGGTAGGCAGCGATTATTCGAGGATCATTAACTTCTTCAGTCCTTACAAAAACACTTTCGCCTTCTTTAAACGTGCGGTGAATTGAAAGACGAGTGACCTTATTTTCAGATACCGAAACGGCTTCTTGTTCGGGACGCTGATCTAATTCTTCAAGTAATGTATCGGTGTCAAGAAGACGCATTAAATCAAGTCGGGCATTCTCTTCTTCGTCGAAGTTTTCAAATGTCGTTTCTTTTTTGTTATTTAACATCAATTCTAAATTTTTTGTAAGTTCATCTAAATCACTAACATCTGAGAGATCTTCTTCGTCCGAAGAAACATCCTGTGTTGATGAAAGGCAACGAGTTTGTAGATCAAAAATAGCTTGACATTCATCTCGGTACTTATCAATACCGTCAAAGTTTGAGAAACGAGAACTTCTAGCAAATTTACCAAGAGTATCCTGAAGATTCCCAGCCTTTGAAGAAACTGAACCAATACTTCGAATTAAATTAATCATATCCCATCGCTGCATTTTGTCAAGTTTCTCATTGGGGATACCAAGTTCTTTGAGAAGATGACGACATTGACCCACACGTAATTTTCTAAGATCAGCATCTGTTCCTGTTATTGTTTTTGATCGACGATTTCCAAATTCAGCTAGAAGGGATTTATTAATTTCTTCGCGAACAGATTTATAGTTATGGCGTACAAATGAGAAACCCTCACCACAACCAGTAGGATCTGCGAAGCCATTAATAGCTAAAAGGCATTTACCACGCTGAGCCAATAAAAAAGCACGAGTTGTATGCCAAGGTGCACAAAGTATTTCTTCATCAAGGGTTTTTGTGGTAGCAACATCATCGTCATTTTCATCTTCGGCCATAAATAAGCTTTTCTTGCCATATCCAGCATCTTTGAGTCGCCGTTGGGCAACCAACATTGAATAATAGGCACAGATGGTTTCCGGCTGTAGTCTTTGATGCATATCTTCATGTGTTGGTAAACGAAAGTCATCCCGTAAAACCCACCAATTAGATCGTCCACCACCACCGTTTTGGCGTGAGTATTGAGCACATATTTTTAGCCTTTTTCTAATGCTATTTTCAGAATGTTGTTTAAATGCACGTCTGATTGTAGCGATTTTTAGTCGTTTGGGTGTCTCATTACTTTTTATAAGCATTCGAAATATATATGTCTGCAACCGCTCTCTTGCACAACGCATAGCAGCTTTTGAATTGGGACCAGGAACTTCAATTTTTGGGTGTAATTGTCCGACACAAAAAATAACAGGTATCGAACGTATAAAATATCCATGTGAGTTTCGAATTACAAGAAAGTCGGTGCTTTTGAGTGAATGTTTAAATAATGGTGCACGAAACATGTTGTTTTCTAAGGCGGCAACAGACTCGCCGGGTTTAATCAACCCCAAAAATGGACTGTTATTAGGAATAACCTCGACAAGATCTCCGTATTCAGAATTCGGTTGTTTATTGCTTGGAACTTTGTTTAAATATACTCTTAGCAAAGAATTCATTCCAATTTGAGACAAAAGTGGTGGGAATTCTTCAAGATATTCTAGCAAAATCAAATGACCGTTCATGCATGACAAATCCTTGATAGACTTCATTAGAAAAACGCCCTGTGAGCCGGAAGCTTCTAAGATCTCTTTAAAATGTTGCATACATTCATCGATGTATCGTTTTAAATTGTGAATGACATGAAACCCAATTTTCATTCCTGAACCATGATCAAAGTCAGATAAAAGAGGACGATGAAAGCGTCTGAGTTGTAAAATGTCCAAATATGTGGGAAATAACGTTCTCTGCAGATCAAGAGCTGGTAAGGAATGTTTAATTTGAATAACGTAATTATCTTCTTTACCATCACCTGTACAACGAGGAATATAATATTCATCAGCAGATATCTGAAATAGTTTATTTGGAGAAAAAACAAGATGAGGATAAGATTTTGATCGTGAATAAATATTTTGAGCATAATTATTACGAACTTCTTTTCTTTCTTTAATTTCAATTTCCTTTTCAACATATTCATCGATAAAAGAATAAGGATCAGGGTGAATTTTTTCATCAATTTTAGCAAATGTATCACTTGAGGTAAGCATAACTTTATCCATCCATTCATTTTTAGAATGTTCACATGGAAGAGGAAATAAACTAAACCATTGTTTTGGATCGATATTTAGAGGATCATTATCTGATTTTGCAAGAATACAAAGTGAAGAAGCCATATTTCTGTACAAAATTGTCCGGGGTGATGACGCTTCTAAAGGTAATACAATAAATTAAGACCGATGTATTTTATAATAGAATCAAAGTAATTTTTTATTGATTTAGATAAGCTTAAAATCATTTATGTGAGCTAAAACAAGAAATATCTTGTTTCTGCAGAAGGCAGAGAATATGTCAAAAATATGTAAACAGTATTGATAAACCCTTAAAAGGTAAACATAAATAATAACATGGCTGAGGTGTGTAAATTATACGTTAGTCGAAAATTAATTGTACAAATAAAAAATTTGAATGAGGAATAAATTAAGATTTTATAATAATACATTACTTTAAAACGGATGTAAAAAGATAAATTTTAAAAAATCAAAGAAAAGCTAGCAGAAAGAACCAAATAAAAAATTAAGAGGTGCATTGTATTTACTGTAGTTATAAATAATATAAGAATATTCAATATTAGGTAAATAAGAAGGAAAATGAGAAATTGACCAAATAAAAGGAAGCGAAAGGAAGAGCTTTTTTAAAATAATTTTTTAGCTTAATGAAATATGATTTAATAACAAAAAAGAATATTGGATATGAGTAGTACCGACAAAAAAAACAGGGTTTGCTATGTAGTAAAAAAATGAATTTCATAAAGAATAAAAAATAGCAGTTGCAGGGATTTGACGATGGAAATTAAATAACTTTAATGATAAATAAAAATTCATTTCTAAATAGACACAATTAACAAATAGTTAAATGAAAGACCATTCAAAAGAATACTAAAAGTGCTTTTATTAAAAAAAGAAATAAAATAATATTTTATGAGAGAATGTTGATAGATAGCTTGTGTTGATACTTAGGACGATTAAAAAAATCAAAGCAAAAAGAGAATCGAAAATGTGAGATATTTATATGAGAAAAACTTTATCATAGAAATATAGAAATGAAAATTCTTAAATTTTTATATAAAGATGTAGTATTTTATGTCATTTATTTAAAATGATTAATAAATATCAAAAAAATATTTTAAAAAGAAAAAAATGAAAAATTTTAATCGAAAATTAAATACATCAGTTAAGATAAGTAATATTCAAATAGGATTTAAAAACTAAGAAATTATTACAATTGTAAAAGCAACAAAAAAATTAGCAACATAATTTAAAAACACAAGAAAATAATCATATTAAGATGTATCAAGTGATTTAAAAAAAACTTTTATATTTATATTATTGTGTCTTAACCAAATTTTTTGTAAATATATGTGAGGGATTAAAATGATCCAATTAAATCTTTTCTAAACTAACAAAATTTAAGAGTTACAAAGCAAAAATACATTCCATTAATTTTGGTAAAATTTTGATCATAAAAAGATTATGGTCTGGTTATACATAGACAGTTATTAAATTTAAAAACACAATAAATGCATTAAAATTAATGATAAAATCAAAAGATTTTGTAAGATAACCAAAAATTTAAAACTTTCTGATTTTCAGTAGAAGCATAAAAGACAGGAGCCTTACATTAAAATATCTGTTTGAATAGTTTATAAAAGTGATCAAGTCATGGATAAAGTGGCATCATGGAAGCATAAATGATAAAAGTAAAAAAAGTATTTGTGTTAAAATAAATTAAAGTCTAATTAGTATAGTTAAAGAGGTAGTAAATAGAATTAATCTATTTAAATTTATATATTTTTCAATGAGAAATCTTTATCGGATGTAAATTCAAATTAAAGAGTTAAAATTATTTTTCTTGGGAGCAAAAAAAAGGTTAATATAAATGTGAAGGATAGAATATGTGATAAGAAAAAAAAAGAAAACTTATGATTGTCAGATGAACAGTAAAAGACTGCCTTTTTAGTTCATTCGGAATCCCTTGGTATCAAATAGTAGAATCGTGGCTAATATCTTAGATTTCAAAAGAAAGACTAAAATGTTTGTAGTTAGTTTTTCAAAGGAAAAATGAATATTATGAAGGTTTAAAAGAAAAATAAATAAAAGAAAAAGTCAATTAGATCAAAAAATTATCAAAGAATAAAGCGATAATGTAGTCAAAAAATGATCGAGGCATAAAGAAACTCTTTAAAAGAAAAATAGATATTTAGCTAAATATCAGCATGCTTGAAATAAATAAAAACAAACAAAAAACGCTCTTAATATACAATTAAAGAGAGTTTAAAAAAGTAAAAATTAGAGTGACAAAAATATACAAGCAGTTAAAACATAAAAGAAAAATGTACCTTGATTGTGGATTCCATTTGTGAGAAACTGATTCCATGTTCTTTGATTGCTAGTGGGAACCCAACCAGCTTTTATTGTATGAATTTCATTTCGATAATCACATTGCAAATCTGAAGGGCTCCACATCATATTTTTTATCCAGGATTTATGATCATCAATTGAAACTTTTCTTAAGTCGCTCTTTTTATTAAAACGAGCTGGAGGTGGGTCAGTGCAAAACTCTTGGAGAACTTCCATTTGAGGTCTTAAAAGTTCGAGAGGATCAAAAGGTTTTAAATTGTATAACTCTTTGATGGCTAAAAAATTTTCGTTCGATGAAGGAAGGTTGTTGTCTTTGCTAAAAATATTGCACTGGTCGGGTAAGGTATAATTTTTAGGATCATCGGTATATTTTTTATTTTTTGCTTTCACAAGTTCAAAAATTTTCAAAGAAAGTTCCCATCGTTTTTGGCGACTTTTCATTTCTTTTTTGCTTGGGTTATCATCCTTCTCAGCGTATAAGGTTCTAAGAAACCTAATCTGTTTTTTACCAGATTTTTTAAAATTATCTACGATAAAAATACAAGAAAAACCTCCAGTTCTTATTTTAATTACGTTTGGCGGCGTCATTTGTTCATGGATTTTCGATGAAAGAAGCCCGCATTTATTCTCCTCAGTTTTAATTTCTTCTGAATTGTTGGGTAAGTTTGAATTATATAAATTAGACGATTCATTTAACAGTGACATTTAAATTCGAAAATTGTGTTCGTGATTTTTCGTACTGTCAAGTTAATGGCCTCTTTAAAAACAATTTTATTCAAATCTTTTATTCAAAAAATTATTTTTAACTAACCTGAATATTTGTTTCTTTTGTTTGTTCATATTATATTTTGAATTTTACTTTATCAGTTAAATTTCAATGTGATGCAATTCGTATTGTTGTTTTCTCTTCTATTTTATTATAAAAGTTTCAAAAAAATGTTTTTTATCGATAATTTGTTTTTACTTTAATATCTAATTATCTACGAAAAGTAACACATTTATATTTAATTCTAATTAGTTCTAGAGTGTTTAAACATTCTCAAACATCGCTCCTCGTTTAAATAAGCTCTCTTTTTTTGAGATTACTTTTTAAAGGTTATCTAAAGGTATCTTTATCCTCTTTTTGTGCAACGGTTTTGTGATTTTTTTCTTAATTTTTGATAGGAATTCTTGAGAAACATTTTAATGTTTACGGTTCACAATCAATTTTCTTCCATCGCCAAAAAAGAAAATTTTCAATCTGCTTTGATGAACAATTTGTATTTTTTCATATTCATCCATAATTGTATAATTTATACTTCAACACCAATACTTTTAAATTGCCTTCTAACTTGCATTCAAGGTATTATGTTTTTTGTTTTTGAGGATTATCTGCTGTTGTCATGAAAAATTAACATTAAATGCATTTTTTCTTAATATGTCTTTGATTTCTTTAAATAATTATAATTGTTTTCGCGCTCTTTGGTTATCATTGCTTCAAATGTTTCGCTGTGTTTTGGTTCCTCATTTCATCTGCCATTATTGCAAAATTTTAAACAGGATGTCTAAAGACTAATTCTACTAGTGTGTGAGGAGTATATTTTTAGCCATTATTCCTAATTTTAAACAAGATTTTATCCATTTGCTCGTCTTACCTCTGTAGTTTCCTTTCGGGCAAATTTCTAATTTTCTCTTTTAATGTTCTTATAAAACGCTAGTAGTTGTCAGTTTTTCTGGGTTATATGTGGAATTGGGATTTTTTTCATTAAATTTCGTGCACAACTCTTTTAGAAATTTCTATTTGCATTGGTTTTTAATTTCGAAGTGGTTTTTTGATCAACTTAAACGGTGAGGTAAGCTATTTCATTTAGCTTAAGATGTCTTTTAGATCGATTATCAGGGTAAAATATCCCTCCCTCGATTTTTAAATGCCTTATAGAAGAAGAAACCATATCAAATGTTCTTACTTGCATCCCAAAAAAACCGAATACATATTCTTTGCAACAGTTCAAATTTATCATGGTTTATCTTTGACACTAATTGTACTTTTTGAGTATTCTAACTTTGTTAAATTAGACAATTCTTGCATCTCGCGAGTATCTCAGGAATCCATTTATGCATTTTTTGCCAAAAATAGTGTCTCTTTTATTCATCCAAGGTTTTGCTTAAACCCAGGTGATCTGCGCTAATTTATTGACATTTTTAAATAATTTAAAGCGAATCGATTTGGTACTTTTAAAAAAACAGAGTAATTTGTGTCTTTGTAGAATAATGTGTCTTCCATAACAATTAGCCTTTGATATTTCATAATAAGTTCTGGCTTCAAACATGCCTTGATATTTTGCTAATTTAATGGAAAATTTTGTTTCATTATTTATGATTTTACGATCAAAAGGAGTTTACGAAAAGGTGTCATCTCGATCTTTTTTTATGAAAATCTCTTAAGTTATTCAATTATACAAAAAGATTTTGGTCTGTGTCTATAACTAATTTTCTCCCTATTGAATAAGACCTGTTTGTATCGAGTCTCAACTTTATTTCATAAATTTCATAAAAAATTGAACATTATGTGTTTAAACGTCTCTAAACTTCGTGCCAGCGAATGATATCGGATACTCCATTTTGTCTCAATTCTGAAAACGAACGACTTCGAACCCTTTGTTAGATGCATCGGCTTTTATGATTCAATCACTATAAAGTCCTAAAAATACAACGATCGTAGTTCAAAAAAAAATTTTTTTTTGTATTAAAGCAGTTTAAAATTTATTTTATCCAAATCTTTCGTGTTTTACCATCCATTACTTATACAAAGGAAAAGCAATGGAGCTGTAATCTTTTATAAAATGGTAATATGCCGAATTTAAAACCAAAAATCGTTGTAACAACTTTAAATCTATTTGTACTGAACTTTCTAATAGAGGCTTGACTCGAGACTGTGGTTCATTCTTATTTTCTCGAGCTAATAACATAACCAAAAAATTCAGAGGATTAAAACCGACTCGAGATTTTCGGGGATAATTTACATCCAAAATCGTTTTGAGTGTCAATGTCTCTTCCATGTGTTTAATATGTTCTCAGTTTGTTTTCAAAAATTTAATTTAACAAAGAAAAGTCATAGAATTCTTTGATTTCTCCATTGTGTTTTTTAGTCTTTGAAATGAAGCTGGCGCATTCGTAAGCCAAAATAGCGTAACTTTTATGTCATAAATTATCCGACCTTTACCACAATTAAAAGCCGTCTTGATCGTCTTTATTTTTTAAAGGTACAAGTCATTAAAAAAAGTTTGCATCTTAAGTTGTTAAAAAAGGACAGCTAGCAAGTTTTTCAAATAAATCTTTGATAGTTGGAGGTGAATACGAATCCATAAGAACACCAACATTTAATTCTTTAACATAAACATAAATCTTATGATAATGCCCTTTTTTCTCTGGAATGTATGTCGTGAACTTTAAGTTCTTTTTCCATCCATTTTAATATTCTTTCCAAGTTTGTTTTTAATGTGTTTATCTGGTTACTGTCTAATGCTATTGAAACTCCTTACATGATTTTGCTATTGTGTATTCAATTGATACTAAAATTCTGTGCTCATAAGTTTTGTTTTACTAATGTCGATATTGAAAATAGTAAAACAACATTCGAATCGATGAAATAACTCCTAATTTAATCTTTATTTACTCATGAGAGATCCCGATTAACCACGATATCATTATTTTCCCATAAATTCATTCCAGTAAATGCACATATATAATTCGTGGTTAATTAATCACTCCTGTTTTAATTATTAAATTGTAAATTACAAGATACCTCTTCTAATGTAACCAAATGCCAAATCTAAAACGTTAATTTTTCTGTTATAATTTGATAGTTGAAAAAATTTGAAATTTATTTCCAATTATTTTTATTGATTTATTATTAATTGAACCAAGAAAATAGGATGGATTCCATTTATTGTACCTAGTTACAATATTTGGGTTAATTAACAATGTTGGAGAACTGGGATCTACTTTGACTATAATATCTTTGTTGTATTAATAATCTTTAAGTTTTAAGGTGATGTGTTCGTCGAGAAATCCGATTTCTTTCCAATATTTGTTTATGAATCCCTTGTGGGTAAAAAAATTTGAAATCAAATGGGGTAGTTTTCCTTATCCCCAACGTGGGGATCTATTTTAATTTTTCACGTTTCTTTGAGGGCGAATATAAAACCCAGTCGTCTTACAAGTTTCGATTTCATGTTATTTAATGTTATCAGTCAAAAATTATACTTTAATTTGAGTCATCATCGATTCCTCCCAGTTTTATATTTTTGTCATCATCCTCATCCACCGTCTGCCGCACCACTTTATTGAGACAAAAAACTTGAACATTTAAAGAGATTAAGTTGTTGTCAAACCTAAAAGTAAGAATCGTGGTAAATTTTTTCGACAAATATTTTCAATATTATCCTCTCTCAAAACGGACTTAATATTCTTGATATCAACTTTTAAGTCTGAAATATAGTAAGTAAATATCTCCTTATGTCGTAGATTCAAATAAATCACTAATCAAGAACTTTCTTTGAAACTCGAGTTTTCTGTTAAAACGTCTATAATATCTGTATTTACAGTTGATATGTTTTCTTCTTAGTTTAATTTTTCACAAGTCTATGGTCCTTAAATTTCTTTTTAACTAATCCTCTCCAGTCGTTGAGATTCGCTACATCAATGGTGCTCTTTCTTGATGAAATCTCATCCTTTTATTAATGCATATACTTGATCGCTTGTACTTGATTTCTTGAGAATTCAACATAAATAAATTCTTTTTTCATTTTGAAAACCCTTGACACCACTGTCAGTGATTAATTTAATATCGGTTAATCTATGACAACTAAGGATTTTAGAGTTTATTGTAATCAGTTCCAGAATGTTCTAGAACGTTATCAAACATAATTTTACCACAATATTTTTTGATATTGTTTTCTCTGAATTTTTTTGTTTATTTTTTCTTAGCATCCAATGCGCATGTTTAAGATCGATCAAACGATGAAATGGGGATAAAAACATCGGATCTCAAAAGAATATAAAATACTTTTTTTATTTTAAAAATCATTTCGCAGAAAAAATTACACGGTGTTTGTTAATGGAGTTTCCATGATTTTTATAGTGCTAAAATACAGCATTTAACCAAATACTTTTATTTCTGTAGATACTCGAGTTTAACGAGAGATTTTTTTGACAAAAAGTAAGAGCTAAAATTCGACATCGGATTATTTTTCAGATATTTCAGGAAAAAAATGATTAAAACAGTCTAAGATCTTAAATTGCGATCGTAAACAACAATTATGAGAACCACCTCTCTATTGACTGTAGAAATTAAAAAAGAACTAAAGAAAATGTAATCTCTTTGTCGTTAATGGCAAACTGCGACTCAATAATTGCTGCAATTAACGTGGCGAAAGACTGAGCACGCGCGATATTTATGGTTATTACTCTTGTAAGTCGTAAACTATGACAGTTTTGTACAACAGTTGTGAGGATAAAATACTCATGTTGAGACATATTGAAGCTAGTGCTATGTATAGACTCAATTTTTTGTTGAATAATTAATGCCCAATCATAGTTTATATATATTTACTATTTCGGTTTGAAAAATTTTAGCGTTTGTATTTCAGATGGCGTCTAAAAGTAAATGCTCATCTTTATTGGGATTATTCAAGCCAAAAGTTATTTCTTCATTGGAATCAAGTAATAATTCGATTTGACACTCAGTTTGCAATAACTGAAAGTACCATGCAAGATTCCATAAGAAGAAACACGAACTTGAAACGATGATACGTACTAAAATAGCATATAAAGGATTATTATCTGCATATCCTAAACTCGAATCAGCTTACATGATTGGGCCATGGAGCACCGGAACGACGATTTAGCGATTTCTTGAACTGCCATACTTGTTCATGTGCTGAAACTCAAGAAGTCTGATGAAATGGATGCAGATGCCAAATTAACAACTGTAGCATTATGACGCATGCGCTTCATAGATGGGCATTATTTGACATTACATCAATGAATAAAGCCATCTCAGAAACAATAAAATGATTTATAAGCAAAATGCGACAGCTTTCTCAGATTTGTAATCAAATTCAGGGTAGATCATTACTAGAACCTGGGTCAGATTGCTAACATTGACAAAACTCCCATGATATTTAATTTGTCAAGAAATCTTTTTTTCCACAAAAGAAAAGAAAACTGTAATTTTTAAGATAACTCACCATGGGAAAACTTACTTCTTTTTCGTTTCAAACCTGCATCGGATGGTACAATACACAAACCACTCATTATTTTCAAGCGAAAAACTCTTAAATAATCCAAACTTTACACTTGGTCTTGTGTCAGAACTTAGCCAAAAGAACATTTTTACAAAGATGGAGTGAAATTTAGGGTTTTTAATGTCCGGAATCGTCTATCTGGGTCTTCTGCTACTCCAGGGATTCTTTCTGATATGGGACATGTTCAGTGCACATCTAAAAAAATCGTTGAAAAGTTCTCGACAGGGAACCCATGGACATTGCCGTTATTTTTGGTGGATTGGCCGAACAACTCTAACCACTTGACATCTTATTAAGTCGTTTAAAGACAGATATCCTTAAATTGTGCCTGACTGGATATGCCTTGATACTGTAACAAGAACCAAGTATGGCCTACTTCAAAACCCAGATATATGTGTTGTTTGTCATTGGGTTAGTGATGCATGACTATCCATGCCATTCGAAAAGATTAAGGAACTTCTTTCGGAAGTGTGGCATAAGTAATACCATGGGACGGAGCAGAAGGTGACGTCATATAAGAGGATGACCAAAGTTCTACGAATCAGATTCATAATGATGCAGTTGACCCTTATCTGGATATGGGAGAACAGAGACAGATTGAGATCGAAGGACTGCTTGGGAGAGACCATGCGGAAGGAAATATTCTACTGTGATTGCTATCGTGTACTTGTTTTGGAAATGAAAAATGATGAAATTTTTTGTGATATAATTTTTTTTTGTAAAATCGTTCCTCCTGTTAAATTTATGTCATGAAATTTTAATCAATTTATAAACTTAATTTCCATCTTTTGCTTTATCCACAAGTGGCGTTAAATTCGAGTATCTACGGTAATAACCGTTTTATGAAGTAAACATGGCATAAAAGAATATAATGTTTTTTAAATTTTACGAAAGTTCTTTAATGACTAAATTATAATGTTTACGGTAAGAATGAAAAATATATCTGTTTTAATATTTTTTCAAGAAAATTCTTAAAAGTGGTCGACATGATTGTGAAAATTGCTAATTCGTACAGTTTAAGTGTGTTTTTGATATTTTCAAAAACAAAGAAGTTTTAGTGTTGATTTTTAAAAATTAAGGCATATTGGTAAAATTTTCTAATTTTTTAATGATATCTTTCTTCGTTAAGTCAAAGGCCATCCAAGACTTCATTTTGAATAAATAAACATCCGAGAGTGTGCAAGCGCGGTGTTTATGAAAAAATCAAACTTGAATTAAAAAAATATGTTGTTATTTTTTATTTTATTAAATCTATTTTGAAAATACAATTTTTGAGATTTGTGCATTTTATTTTTATTTATTTTACCGTAATAGTTTTATCAATTCTTCAACCTTTAAATGAAGATCAAATGTTTAATCTAACATGATGTTTAAAGGAACGGACTTTCGTACAACGTTAAATTGAGTTTGAGTTGAGAAAAAAAATTTAAACGCACGACAATGTTGTTTTTAAAAGATTGTAATTTTCATCAAGGTGGGCGCGATTTTGACGGTAATTTAACGAAAAATTAATCGGAATGAGTTTGAAACATGATTTTTTTATCAAAAAATGCAATACAAAACCCTGTTGTAAGTTTGTGATAAGTTACCTTCGAGTGTATTCCCATTCCCGAGTGAAAAAAATTCGAAAAAAAAATTTGTATAAAAATTAGCTTGAACTTAGTTATTTGAAAAAATAAATTTAAAAATAAAAAATAATTACCTAAAATAAAAAACAACCTGATGTGAAATAATTTTAAAAAAAATATGCAGAAAGGAACAAGAGGTCTTTTTAATTTAGCATTAAAAATATAACTATCATGTCTATTTGTCATAAGTTCATTAAACATTTAAAATTTAATAACAGTCAATGAACCCGAGCTAGGCCGAATGTGGTCAAAAATTTAAATAAAGGAATGATTTTGACCTTAGAAAGAAAACAACCCAATACTTTAA